>VZTX01003584.1:222995-335904 GCA_013400915.1 Pardalotus punctatus | reverse complement strand
TATCAAGGCAGAAATAAAGAAGGCACAAAGATACCGAACTATTTTTTGAAGTTTCAACTTAAGAAACTGATTCTTAAAAACAAACTAAACCCCCAAATATTTAGTCTTCATAATTTCTTACTCACTTCCAATTTTGGCATGAAAACGTGGAACAGGCTGGTGTTCAAAAGTTTCTGAACTGTAAAATTAGACAATTTTGAAGCACATGATAGAAAACATAGAAATTTCTATACCATAGAAACACAATAATGGGGTTTTTATGAATATAATTACATGAAATACCTATCTCCTCATATTTCAGTGTATTTTACCATACCTTCCTTATGCACAGCACCTTCAGCCAGACCAGAAATGAAGCTAAGTTTTTCCCTAAATGCATTTTTCAAAATGCAGTGTTCTTTCTGAACATTACCTTACTGATCATTTCCGCGTTACTTGATCTAATTTCTGTCTGGTTTTAGGTTTTATTTGAATTCAGAATGATTCAGAATGTGAACACTTACTTCTCAGTATGTTTATATAGGCAAATATATGAACTACAGATACTTTTAAACTCTTGAACGTGTTCAAAGTCACCACTGTGTTGTTGTGATTCCTGGGCAGCAAACAGGAAACAGGTGCTAACCAATAGGTTCCCTTCATTTCTACATGTTCTTTCAAGAAACAAACATATAAATCAATGAAACCAATTTTCCAAATAAAATGTCCTTGCTTGCTCTCAACCACTTAATTAAACACCATTAACTCTAGTTTGTTTTGGCAACCAATTAATGTCATGATCAAATATAAATAGACTCTGCAAGAAAAGATTATAATTAATAAATCCTGAACAACACAGTACAATTGCACTGAAGCCTTGCTTGCCAAAAATATTTAGCAGCAGTTTTGGAGAGCATTAATGAGGACAGTAAAAATAAAGTTTCATCAGAGTGTGCAGTTTAGATCCTGAGCCTCTTGCCTGCACCCAGGCTGATCTTCAGAGCCTTTGGCTGCTGACATTATTTACAACCCAGGAGAATCACAGTCCCAAGGTCCCCAGTTTCTAACAAACTGATATGTACGTTCATAGGAGTTGTCTAATCAAGTTCTCCACGGATATAACTTTCACTTGCACATAACTTAACTGAAAAATGTATTTTGCTCACTGTGTTTTGGTAGGTTCACAATGAAGGCTCTTGATTCAGATTTGTCATCTAGAGAAAACAAAATGAATCCAGCAGGAGCTTTGGATCATGCAGGAGGATGGATTAAAAGCATTCTTTAATCTGAACTCTCCTGATAATCAAGAGACAAGGATCACTGTTTAAGCTGTTTTTTAGTTGCCTATTCATTTAGTGAGCGTTAAGGTACACAACATACAAATAAAACTTAACTGCTCATGGAAGAAATATTTGTGCCCAATTCCAAAAATCTGGCAGCACATGTGGCTGGGTGGGAGCTGCTCATGAAGAGCAGGTTATTCACTGGGCTCCTTGTAACTCAGAGACAGCACCACAACCCATCCCAGGTAACGGGTTATTTATGTCCTGCACTTCGCTTGGTGATTCTCAAGGAATCACTTTCACATCATCCAAAAATTAATAAAATCTTCCATTCCTGCCATCAATTCAGTTCCCAAGCCAACCTGTTTTTTCAATGGAAAATAAGGATTACAATGGAATATTAGGACACAGTTGCTGATTATTATGATAGCGACAGTGATCCTGCACCTGCTGTCACTGAAGTGACCTTTCAAGAAGGGCAGGAGAGGTTTCTTTACCCACTGTGAAGGAAAAGAGGAAAACTGTTATTCCAAAAGAAATACAGAAGGCAAGAGAGAGATATCAAAAAATAATCTTCTAAACAGAGCGTAGAAATATGAGTCACAGAAACACTGGGCTTTGTAACTTCATTCAGCTTAATTCACACCCCCAATTCCCCATTGTGCATCACTGGCTGAGTGTCATAAATTTAGACTCCAACTGTGCTGCAGTCTTCGTGGTCCCTACCCAGGGCACTGTGAACTGAAAGCTCCAGCATCACTCCCATGCAGAATAAGTCCAGCTGGAGAAAACTGTTCTGTTCAGGGCATCTGAAAACAGCTAAAAAATGCTGAATCCCAGCAGCAAAAAAAAAAAACAACCAAAAAACAAACCCCCCCCAAAAAAAACAAAAACCAAAAAACACCTTGCTCACAGCAAAGGTTGATTTCACAGAGTGGAAAGGAAAACATTCAAAAGGAAATACAAAGATTATAGACAGTACAGGATAAAATAATATCAAACTTCTGGGAGAAAACACATCAATCTTATGAAGCAATGCACTTGGATATTACCTTTTAAAATATAAATGAGCCTTGGACTAAAGCAAGCTAATCATTAAAGGCATGTTTCTGATGTTATCAGCAGAAATACTTCAGAGTGCAGAGCACTGTAGTTTGCCTTGGGGGTTTATATTTGTAGGTGCCAAATTTCCTTGGGACTTAACCAGCCCAATGTGAATTCTCAGTCTTTAATGCTGTGACAGCGAGCTACAAATAGTGCTGTGCACGGAAAGGTCCCTGCGTGATTCACCAGGGCTGCGCTGGAGGGGGAGGCGCAGCACGGGCGTGGGAGCAGGAGATGCTGCCGGAGGGTTTTGGGGTCCCTATGTCCCCAGGGCAGCTCCTGCCGTGCCAGGGGGATTTGCTTTGCACCTGCCCGAGTGTCTGAAGGGGCACAGATGGGGACAGGAGCATGGCCAGGGGGAAGGACAGAGCTGGCACACAGGGCAGGAGCATCCCATGGCTCCTCCACGAGCACTCTGCCCCTGCTCCCCGGCACAAGGTGGGCACGGCAGGGCACGCACAGGGAACGGAGCCGCTCCTGGGGAGCCCGGCTGGGCACCGCGGGCTGCTCAGACCCCACTGCACACCTCGGCCATGGGACAGCCCATGGAGCTGCAGCATCTGCTCCCCTCAAGCCGCTCCCTCTGCCTGGATGAGGAGCAACGAGGCATCACACCCAGCAGTGAGGCTGTGACAGCTTTCCCCAGCTGCAGGCTCCCAGCTGCCCTTCTGCTTCTGCCACTGACCTGAGCCCTGGCCATGCCAACCTGGCCTTTCCCCTTTTTACTTCCCTGTGTCTCAGGGAACAGCTTACAAACCCCAAAACCCCCACAGCAGACCCTATCTGCAAGCACACACCTGGTTTTGTTTCAGATGTTTGATTTTTCAGAAAAAAAAGAAATCAAGAAATCAAAATCACAGAGTGCAATACTTCTGATCAAGTCTGCTTCTGTAAACAACTGCATCACACAAGCACAGCAGGCAGTTCATTGCCAGCACGCTGCTAGAAACCCTACCTCATCCTTAGGTGTGGATTTTGTCCCATCAGTTCTCTTCCTAAACAAAACACGTGCCCCCATACATCCGAATGTATTTTATATGTGACCAAGTGAAGAAATGGCTAAGTGAAGAAATCCAGGTTGGAAGGTCCTCCTGTGCTACTTCCAACCTGGATTTCTTCACTTAGCAGTTGGTAGTTTCACATTTTCAAGAGCAGCCTGTGAAGGCCAGGTGTGTATAACAAAGGTATCACAAGGGAGATCTTTCCAGGGAGCGACTGGAACACCTCATTGGGAGCAGGATTTTCTGACTGAATAAACCGATGTAAATGAAAACTGAATCAGACCTGAAAGCTTTAAAATGTGCTCATTTTAATTAACACAGCAAGGAACACTAGTTGTCACCCTTCATGGCCATGGCTGGCTGTTTGAACATTGTATACTGAAGGCAACAGTTTGCATTCACACCATGTGATTAATGAAACACAATTCTTGCTAATCATAGACCCTCCATACTTTTATATATTAACTACCTAGTGCCACTCTTGCTTCAGTCAGTAGCACGAACAAAGATTCTGTTGAATTCACCTTCAAAATCTCAATTGTTCTACAAAGTAAAGACATATTTTATTTACACTTTCCTGGGGAATTAGATTCAAACCTGTCTGTTTGGAAGTGAATAGCCACATATATGGGGCATATGAAAATAGAAGGCCTTTTGAAATGTGAAAATATGTGGTTTACCCCAAGGCTACCAAAAATCGGTGGGAAGGCCAAGATCAGTGCTAAGATATTTTTTGCTCACAGCCACAGACTCCAGTTTCTGCAAAATGCTGTCTACTGAGAAACATGCTCAGAGCATCCTTAGGTTGATGTTCCTTGTTAGTTGGTGCAGAATTGCTTTGAGACTGATTTTTCCATCTCTAATATGAAGTACAGAGTATCGCTTCTTGAGAAGATTTTTAATAGGCACATCATTAACTGCTGTCACAATAAAAGGTACTTCATGTTTAGCATCATAAAATTCCAGCCTTGATTCAGTCCATGATTTCTTCCTCTGAACAGGCCTATTTTTAATTAACATATTTGCAAATGTCAGCAGTGCTACAGTAGGTACATTTTTCTGCTTGTGTCTGCCTTACATCTTTACACGGCACACAAGACTAACGTGATGTGTACCTAATTCATTTGTACAAACCTACAGGTGAATCCTGTGTCCTTCCAAGTAACACATGGCCACTGTTGTCACCTATGATTAATTGACAGGTCTAATTCCTTATTATAGAACAAAGACAAAATTTTACAAAGAATTGCCTGATTGAAAGGGTGATGGCTGCTTTTTAATTTTTTTTTTAAAAAAAAACTTGAATCCTGTAGTTTGCTAATATCTTGTTGTGTCACCAACTGCCAGCATCTACTTCCTACTGCTGGGAGGGTCAATCCTGTCAATCCAATGATCAATGAGCTATCACAGGCACTCAGATAACTCTGCAAATCACATGTCCACTCTAACCCTCAGGCCGATTCAACAGCCCTACAACTGTGTGTATCTTAGAGACCAAAACAACCAACGTGGAATTCTTTTCATTACCACTGTTTCTCCTTAAATCACCCAGAAATGACAAGCTTGCAAAGAAGATGGAGATTTGTTTCCACATAAAGTTATTTCCTGTGAATGCTTTCACACATCCTTTGCCTAACACGATTTTCATGAAAATGAAATATAGTCATAAAGAAACCCTGCAGAAAGCCATGAGTATTGCCCAAGGGGAATTACACTGCAGTGGGGTTCTGCAGATTTACTCCAAAGTCTCCTCCTCCTCACCTATCCAGGGCAAAAGGAACAGACACCAAGACTTAATGGCATTAAAGAGCAGCACTCAAACTTCTCACCGTGTTAATGAGACAAGAAAGAATTAATGAACAGGCAGAAATAATACAGCATCATTCATCTTATCAGCAAGCAGTATTTACTATGCCCTTACTACCTGTGCCCACCTGCCAACATTTCACAGAAAATAAAGCTACAGTCAATCACAAATACTGTCATGTAGAGCAGTTTATCACATTTGTTTCCAGGTTCATGCCTTCTGCTAAGTCATCTAACTGAATAAAGAAGTACTGAATTATAAAGATGAAAAATTATACTGCACTGAAAAGAGACTTTAAGCTTTTGAGATTGCACAGTGTGTACAAATCTATTTCAGCCCATTCAAATACTTGCTTAAGAAAGTTTCGGGATGGAAAGGGAAAAAAAAAACAAAAACCAAAAGATCAAGCTCAGAAATCTCTGGTGATAAACTAACCTTTTTATATATTGCCCTTGATTTCCAGGGTTTCAAAACTGGATTAACTGCAGTAGTCCAGACGGATATATTCACTGTGCTAATCCATGGTGTTCAGTTCAAGTTTATTATGCTAAATACACTCCAAGAGGATTTTATCTTTTACCTGCACCTTCCTGTGCTCAGCGAGACTTCTATTCATCAGGTATGAGAAGCACAAGATGGGGTGGAACCTGCCTTTTAATTATCTTGTACCAAAGTGGCCCCATGATGGAGCTGAACTCCTCAAATTCTTGTATTTTAGAGCATCTCATTATCTATGGAAGATAACAAACTGAAAGAAAAGGTATGCTGAGCATGCTATTGATTACAGCTGTATTTGTCATGATTCAATAAGTTGAAATTTCATATACCAAATATTAAATTACTGAAATTATGCCTTGTCCCATCAGCATCCATTTTTTATTCACTTTTATTTGGCTGAACATTTTAATCTTACTTACACAGTTTCTAACTAAAAGTAAACTACACATTCCTAATAATATAAATATGAAAAATAGGGTGTGCTCAGGGACTGCAGTTGAATACATTAAAATCACTCAGTTTGCTAGTTAACATATTTCCATCCCTTTTATGTGCAACCTTTCACATTCAGTTGGCAGACTGCAAATTCATGGCCTTATAAAACAACCACTGTCGTGATTTTCTGTTGTGACAGCAGAAATTGCCCAAAATATCTAACAGTTTCCCTAAAGGACACTCACTGGCTGGTACTTCCCAGGTGCAGCACAATCTGAATTCGAGGTGAACATCATGTCAAATTCCACTCATCTGTCAATGTAGTGGATTATTTCTTGAGAGACTGAAATTGGCTGCCTGGGATCAGAACACCATCAATCTTATTCCTGTAGGGTGCAGAGAAGCTGCCTGAGCCAGGCTCGCAAGAGGCAAAGCTTGGCTGCTTCTAAGTAGGTGATGAGGCAGCTGTAAAACCTTCAGTCTATCTGTAGCGCATCTCTGAGTGAAAGATTTTGTCATTTTTCACATTTCCCCAACATTTGGTATGCATTCAGTGTCTTGCTGTTCTTGCTTCATAAAAAAGGTGATTTTTCAAGCTTAGGCAAATGTTGCAGAGCTCTGGATCTGCCCAGCTCTCATTTTTTCTCATAATGTCACTTGTTTCAACTGATTCCATAAAATGATATTACATTTTCCTTTTACATATCTGTTTAGCTAGGCTGTTTTTTCCCTATTTCCCTCACTAGGGACACAGTCAAATAACCAGCAGCATTACTGACGATTGCATTGTAATAAATCCCTGCAAGTCCCAAATAAGGTCCTCACCCTGCAAAGTTCAAGCACTCCAAACTTCCAGTGCCAGCTGGTGAAGGTAACACCCCTGGTTAATCTGATGTTCTAATGTGGCACTGAGACCTGGCCTAGCAAGGATTTTGGTCTATTCCTCTATCCTATGTATTTTTTATTACAAGAAACCAAAACAGTGCCAGTGCCTGTGACTTCTGGGAAAGAAACATACTTGGGAGTTTAACTTACTTTAAAACTTTGAGTTTTAAAGTTTCTAAGGACCTGCGGTTCAAGACAATCTGTCTTTGAAGGGATGTCATTAGATCAAAAAACATTTAAATATTGCCACATTGTAAAATGACTCATCACTGTGAATTAATATTTTCCATCTTTCATTTCTACAACTCTTAAAGCATCTCCCACCTTTTCTTTGGATCCAAATTCATTAACTGACATTCTTGGCCCATCTAATTTTAACCAGATGAAAATACTGTGCTCAAATATGCCAACACCTCAGTTTTTAGCATAGCACATTCTTCGAAGTGCAATTAGCAGTTGAAAAAGTTTTGTGACCCATTCCTGTTAATAAAAACACAATAAAACCAGATCCAGCCATCCAAGTGAGCTGTGTTCTCCACTGCTAACCTGTGGGATTTATTCGGGCATTGCATTCTATTTAAAGTCCCAAATTCTCCTCCAGGCCACACTTTTGCAACCCCATCAGTTCTCAGGGGTGAACCTGAGAACCTCAGAATGTGTGTGTGTCACTTATTCCAAGGCAAACATCTGACCTGCAGCACACACAGGGGAATGAGGGAGATTTGGGGCCGGTGTTTCAAGGAACAACCCATGCCCAGTTTGGGTCAGATAAATACAAAGTTCTCCAAACCTGTGCTGTCACAGTGTCCAAGTTATCCAGACATTCCAGAACTTCACCCAATGGGGAGAAGGGGAGAGAAAAATAAGGACACAGAAACTGAACCATTTTCCAAAACAAGATTCTTACGCTGGGAAATTGTTAGAAAATGACATTAAGGGATGACTGTTCCCACATCAGATTGGCAAAGCACAACACACATTGGACTCACCAAGAAACAGATGCTGTGCAATATAAAAGCAAGCAACCCACAAAACTTAAATGCTAGAAAGAATTTTGATTAATCAATCATTTATCAAGACAGACACGAGCACGGGCAGAGAACCTGCCAGCCCAAGCTGAGCTCAGTCCTACCTGGTCTGTGCAGGTGATGCTGCTGGAAAGTGTGATGGAGGGACCCCTGACAGAGCAGCATTGCACAGGCACTTATCCACAAATACAGGACCCAGGACATTGCAGAGACCACTGCCATTCTCTAAACAAAATATTAGACAGACGTTATTATCCAATGCCTTACAGCACACAGAATAGTCAGCTTCCATTACAACAGTATTTTTAGTATTTTTCTTTTTCACTCCTTTTGCTAAATGTCTTTTGATTATTATTTCCCCCTGCAGGATGCAATTGTTGTACAACAAAGGTCATGTCCAAAAAGGACAGCTGAGGTAAAGAGACATCAACACAGCCTGGATAACTTTAATAATTCAGTGGTAAAAAAATCAAACTGTAATAATCTGAGAACTAAAAAAACCCACAACATAAATAGAAGCTGGAAAATATTCTCACACTGATCCATAGCTGAATTTACAGGGGAGTTAAAACTATAAACTGAATTTAAAAAAAAAAAAAAAAAAAATCACAGCACCAGCTGAAAAAAATCCAACATGATGTCCAGGCAGAAGTAAAGCTGCTTTAAACACATTGCAGAAAGGCACAAAGCATCCTCAGATATCCAAGACATTGCCAAAACACTCCATCCCCAAATCTGGAAGGCTATTACTGACCCAGAAGGTAGCAGTACATTGTTTGGTTTTTTACTTTTGCAAGCATTAATTATTAATCATGCTTCTGTCTACCAAACAAAGTAATTGTTTCTCAGAATTATGTTCTAATCCTGAGATGAAATCAGCTTCCTTTTGTTCGACCTGTGCATGTACAAGGACTGGAGTATGGCCAGACTGAATTTCAGATACGTTCTATAGAAGATTTGATGTTTTCACAAAGCAGATTGTGTCAAAATTGAAAAAAATATTCCCTTTGCAAAGAGAAAAAGCAATTTCTTTGTCTCCTGGTGCTGACATCCTTGGCCACCGAGTACAGACAACTGTTTTTTCATGCTTGTGTTCATGGCTGTACTAACTGGCTGAATTTCCCTCTGACTTGTGAACTTCAGCAGCTCTTTCTCCGTGCCTGCAAGGATCAGGAGGTTTGCAAGGCTCAGCTACGCTACACATCGTCCAGTTCCCTCAACAGCACCTTCTGCTGCATTTCAGACGGCCAAATTAATCAAACTTCAGGCACTCTCCTCACTCAGCCAATGACGGGATGCTGCTCTCTATCTAATAATCCAATCAGCAGAACATCATTTTCACAGAGCAAGGAAGACTTTGAAAGATTAAATCTCTCACATGGAAAGAATCAAAAAAAAAAAAAATCTGTATGTGATATCAGGGGATTTCTTATTTCTACAGTAGGAAGATGAACAGTATTAAAATAGCGAAATACAGTGATAATAAAATATATGCATATAAATCTTTTTTCTGCCCTGATTTTAAAGTAGCACAGTCTTTGGGAAGCTTTTTAACACTAATTAGTTGAAATGAACCACATAAACTGACACGTATAATTAATAGAGAATACCAAAACATTATTTTGATCAGCATGAGCCTCTTCCTTTCTCTGTACTGAGTGCTTGATGCACTGCTTGGTGTATAATTAATTTAATTTCCAACTGTTTGCTTTGCAGTATACAATGCACTTTTCCTCCTCTCTTTTTAGACCCATTTATCTTGCAAAAGATATTCAATCCCCTCAGATCAGGAAGCTCCCGGGAGGCTTCCTGTGTCTTCAGGAATTAACACCTTCTTGTCATAATTGGCGCTCCCGTGCTTTTTAAACCACAAGGCAAAGGGAAAGGTGAGTCATGTAGGGGAATTTCAGGTATTCAGGTTATTTAAACTGAACTTTAAAAATCCCAGCCAAGGAGCGAAACAAAGCCAAACTTCCACAACCTGCTAAATGCTCCTGTGTCTTTCCTCCAGCATCATGTTCTTAGCACATTGACAGCAGACTTACTGTACCCACTCATGTTTTATTATTAGCTTTTTAAAATAAATATAAAACCTCCCTCAAACTGCACTATTTCAAACTACCTTTGCTTAAACCCCAGCATTTCTTACAAACGTTTCTTCATGCACTTGTTTGTCAGCACATATCAGATACACAATTTTACCCAGAGATCATCTTATCATTAGTATAGAAACACAGCAGTGAGTATATTCCACTTATTATGTGATGAGTTCCAGATCTGCTTTCTGAATCTTAAATCCTGAGGAAGCTCCTTACCTGAGTAATCCAACCAAGAGCAGAGCACTCTAGTAGTGTTCATCGGAAAGATCTAATACTTTTTTAAATCCATCTGTATCACAATAAGGGATTTCTTTTATAGCTTCCCAATAATCTTCTTTATCAGGATTAAAAGTAGAAAAAAAAAAATCTCTTTTTCGTTACAAATCCTGTTTCCAGAGTAAAGAAGACATCTGAGCTCTCAGACTGCCGTCAGAAAAGTGGCCAAGGTTTGAGGGGTGGAAACCTTCTCATTTTCACCTTTAAATCATTCCCTAGCATCCCCTTCTGCTTGACGAGCCCTTTGAAGTGATCTTGAGATAATTTGCAGCTTCCAGGACACTTCGGGGCGAGCAGCAGCAGCTGGCGGAGCGCGCGGGCAGCGCAGCCCCGGCTCCGCACGGGCGGCGAGGAAGGCGGCGGTCCGTGCGCTGGAGCGAGCGGAGCTATTTCAACACATCCCTGCTCGGGAGAGCATCACATGTGCCTTAAAGCGACACAGCGCTCGCCAGCCGCTGGGGCTGCGTTTAAATAGCGGCAGCGGAGCCGGCTCGGCGCAGGGGAGCGGCCGCGAGAGGCAGGTGGGGATGGGCAGGAGCGGAGCACGCCGGGGGAGGAGAAGGGCTGGGCGGCCGGGGGGACCCGCGGGAGCGCCGATCCTGCCGGCAGAGCCTCGAATGCCCTGCGCTGCTCCGGCACTTGGGCACGGGAGGAGAGAGAGAGTAGGGGAATCTCTTCCTGCACCACCCTTCCCTGTTCGCAGGCACGGGAAAGGGAAAGTGTGAGGAGACACACGGGAGAGCAGGAGACTCCCACGCGCTCCCAGGGGCTTTCCAGCACCTCGCCACAACTCTGAGCGGAATCTTTCCTCCCAACTCCATTTCCGACGCGTCTCTTTCCCCATTGTCTGCAGAGCTTTGATTTACTCCCAAACGCTAAAGCTCAGCTATGCCAGATTATTTATTGCAGTTATTTATTCTCCCCATTTTAAGTGGCCATTTACAGGAATGGAGTGGTTTCCTCTCCCTCTTGTACCATATGTAATTATTTTTTTTTAAAGAGCCATTGTATAGACTTAGTACATACCATTCACTTGGTATTACAGCTCTTATGTCTGCCTACAAAAGAAAAAGGGCTTGGAGACAAAACAGAAACTTCCATTTTAAGAGCTCAGGATGTGTGCTATAACACAATGTGGGACTATTTTTTTCCCCTAGATAACCTGGGCTAGAAGAGTGTGCCACCTGCACCGCTTATCAGCACAAGACACCAAACAATTGTAAATAATAACAGCACTAAGTACCCTCACACTCAAGTGCCTCCTTCTCAGCACCCAAGGATACCTATCTCAGTGGAGACGCTCACTGAGAGCTGCAATGAGTCTCCTTGACAGATCACATGCTCCCCTGGAGCTGCTGTATTTTATTGGGCAATATATACCCAGAACTTGGCCCTGCAGACCAACAGGAATGTTTTACTGGTCTCTGCCACAGTGCTCAGAGCAGCTCTTTATTACAGCCTCCAAACAGGGAAGCAATTGGTGGGACATGTGTGTGACAAAGTGACACGGGAGAGCATGCAGACCCTCCCCACAGCACAGGCCACCAGAGCAGGGGGCTCCCATCAGGTCCCTGAGCAGAGCTGTGACAAGGGAAGGCCACAGGACAAGCTTCACACTGACCAGAGATGCTTTCAAGAGGTCAACATTTTCTTTTCAGATGCTTTGTTTAAAAATACATGGCACAAGTATGGTTGGGGATATAATGATAGGTTTAATAAATGTTTTCCTGAAGTATTTCCTTAAACACTGAAAGAGGGCAAAGAACTGGGACAGTCATTGTTACTTTCTGGCCTCAAGAGAGTCTAGAAGGGTCAAAAAAAGCAGATGAGAGGCAACCAAGTACCATGAAGTAGTGAAGAGCAAGGTACCTGAACCTGGGATCAGGCACGGCCCATAGCAGGAGCCAGCAAGTGGAAGCTGCTGGGGTTTGCTGCCAAAGCCATAGGGAGGCTCAAGACCTTCCCTCTTTCCATGGAAATACAGAGAGCTTCCTGTGAGGAACAGATGATGGGAATTCATTTTTAAATAACACCTGTTTAAGATATGTCCCTTTTAGGACTTGTGGGAAAGATAGAATTGAAAGGGTATGGAGCGGGCAGGTGAGAAGCAAGATGAGGGAGAAGGGTCTCAAGAAGCAAATATGATCTTCTACAAAACTCAAAGGCCTTGTGGACAGCAGTAAGAATCAGACAAATTGCGACCACACACCTTGGCAGTGTAAGCAGAGACAGATTTATGCAAGATACAGATTTATGTAAGGTACAGTAGAACTGTCACTCTGCCAAGCACTGCTAACTCCCAGCTCCATGAGGCTAATGCCACCATAACCCCTGACAGATGCTGCTATTGCTCAGGACAAGCTCTGCAGAGACAGGGGACATGTTGCTTCTGCAGGGTAGGGGGAAGATCAGAGGGACAGAGAGAATATTAAACAGGCTGTGCTCGCAGCCTCTCCCCTGCCCTGGCTGCCGGCATCAGACAGGAACACAGGAGGCCTTGGCAAATCTTGCAGAAGCATCCTCACACCTGCTTTGATGTCTTTGCTGCCAATTTTAACTTTCAGTGGACCAACAGGACATGAAACAGTTTCCTCTTGCCCTCTTTGCTGAGCACAGTGTCACATTCACCTGGTGCTTTGGGGCTTTACTCCAGCCTCCTCACTTTGGTTTGGCAGGGAGGGCATGGTGCTTGACATGCACCCCTGGTCCCCTGCTGAGTGTGGGGCTAATGACACACTGGAAAGAGAAAATAGGAAGGGAAACAAGACATGAGCAAGCAGTCTGCACATCTCAAAACACTTTCTCATGGAAAGGGAAGGCTGACGGTGATTTGTCTCTAGACAGAAGGGAGATGGGACAAAAGGTTGTGTCCTGTGGGGTGGCAGCTCCTGGCAGTGCTGGGGCAGGACGAATTCGTGCCCTGCAGAGGGGCAGAACAGCCCAAAGGGGTTGTGTGGTGTGTGTCTGACTGCTGGGAGGTCAGGAGGAAATCCTTCCACCCCCACTCTGGTACCTGATGGGACAGAGAGAACAGAGACCAGCAGCTGATCTATCCCAGCCAGAGAGCATGGAAAATGCCTACCCACAGCTCTGCCTGAAAGACTCCACAGGGTTGCTGGCACAGCTGCCACAAGCAGACCTTCACACTGGCATGATATTTCCAAGGTGAAGGGAGGCTGCAAGGGTCAGCAGGCATCCAGCTGTCTCTGAGAGCCTGCCCCACACCCAGGGCTGCGTGCACAAGAACAGCCTTTCCCTTCTGGTTCCACCATTCATCTAGAGATGCCAAGTGAATGACAAAAATAGGCAAATAAAAATAAATGCTCTTCTCTGCCTGAACCTCTATTTATCACAATTTTCTGGGCATACAGAAAAGGACAACATATGCAACTCAGGCAGGCTCACGCAGACGGCAGATTGGTGCTTGCACCCAAATAGGGGCCTCTGGCCTCTGCTTTCTACATTCTGCCTCCTCTGCCTCTCTCTCCTCCTCCCCCACACTTGCCTTTTCCCCATGGAGAGATTTAACATGACACATCCCAGGCATGCATTTCACAGGGTCTGGAGAAGGCTCACCACCTTGGAAATGCAAAGCTCCTCAGTTCTAGTGTTCCTGGGACAATGAAGATTTGCTTTTCACAGATTGTGTTCTCCACCCCTCCCAGCTGCTTCCACCCACCCTACAAAGCTCCTTCCCATATCCCAAACTCTGCCTTGGCTGCTGCCTGGGCAACAGGCACTGCACAGTGCAGCTCCTCCCTACTGAAATGTTCCTACCCAGGTGAGCCAAGCGTCTCACAGCAAGTTCTACCTCAATTCCACCCAAAGCCAGATTTCTGACTCTCACCCTGGGTTCACAACATTTTGTGGAAGCTTTTTTTAAAATCTGGCAGAGCAGTTTTGCTTGGCCCCTCACCTCCCCACACAGCTTTTCCACCATTGGGAGCCATCCCACATGGAAAACCTGCAGCTGAGCATGTGAAGGTTGATCTGCCTACACGTGATTGCCTGAACAGCAATGCTATGAAGCCCAGAGTAAAACCAGCCAAGAAATCCCCAGCCAGGGCCCTGAGCCTTGCTGTGTTCTTGCTCTTGGTTGTTTTCTTTTTCCCCAATGGAACAAGAAGCACAAAGAGTAAAGCAGGATTCTTTTGGTACAGGGAGAGCACAAGTTTCTCAGCTCCTTGGACACCAGCTGTGGACACAGCTTGGCCCAGATAAACACCTACAAGCTCCATTCAATGCATGAGTGCAGCAGTGTTTTATGTTCTACACACACATTCCCTTTGCTCCACTTCCTGTCTAGAAATTTTTATATATTCCCAGGGAAACCTTTCCTGCCCTGAATCTTCTCTTTCTCAGTCTTCACCACTTTTCTCCCTCTCCTGCAGGATCTCTGATGCAACCTCAAGGACCAAACTGAACCTATTTCCCTTCCTGCCCTTCCTATGTCTTCCATGACAGCATTAAATCCTTCTGTCTGTGTTGTCAGGTTTTGTTCTCCTGTAACTTTTTCCAGTGACAAGAGAAAATGCAGTGTTTTTCCTGGAGGCAAACAAAGACAGCTTAGCAAGAAAGACACAACATTTTTCATGAAGGAAAAAACCCACCAAGGCCACAGCCTCCAGTGGCCAGCACGAAGACCTCGCACACCAAGAGCCTGAAGGAGCAGAGCTGAACAACCTGTACAGGGAAGCAGCTTCCCATGGGAGCCCAGGGGCTGCTTCAAACAGTTATTTTCCCGCTTCAGGTGCAGGATGTTGGGAAATCTGCTCTGTTTCCAGCACAGGTGCAGACATACAGATAGGGGGGATCAGCCAAGGCAGCAGCACAGCACACTCAGAGATTCTCCACCCGCTGCCCTTGGCACCCAGAGCTGGTGGCTCCTTGCCACCCTCTTGTCTCATGGCACATCGCTGCCCTGCCTCTCTCCCTGCTGCCTCAGCCACACCAAACTCATGTGGCAGAAGCAGAAATGTCGTCAGCCATCCCACGTATACAGGGAAGATCCAATCAGGAGTATGACATAATAAAAACCACTAGGAAAAAAATAACCAACCAAAACAAAAATAATTCACAACCACCACAAGGGCACAATAAGTAGCTTATACTGGGAAACAACAAAGAATTAAATAACAAGTCTGAATATTGACAAAAGTAGGGATAAGTGAGAACAGAACACAAAAAGAAGGATTGTCACAATTATTCCTCCCAGCCTACCTTAAACATGCAGCTGCTCCTTGTTAAAGGGATGTCTGGTCTTCACCATTACTGTGTTTGGGAGGCAGTGATTCGGCTTTTTACAGTTTTCCAATGCCTAAGAGAGGAGAGAAAGAAAAAAGAACACATCTATATTTGTCAGGGAAGTTTATATCACAAAAGTTTGTGTCCTAGTTATTTTTAAAGTATGTAGGACAACGCACACAAAAAGTCTCAACCCTTATCTAGAACTTGCCATTAGCTGACAAGATCAGCTCTTGCTAAGGATTAACAAGATGAATTATCCGTGCAGTACATTATCATCATGCAAAAGAAGATTCCAATAGCACTCAATATATTTAAAATATAATCAGCAAACCATGACTGTACTCAGGATATCATGGCAGGTAAATACAGCCATCATACAATGGAGTTGAGTTGTCCATTTAGGTTCAGTTCAGAGATACCAAAAAGCAAAGAAATCTAAGTTAAAACAGCCCAAGGACTGATAGCAGCTGGTGGTTTCTTGTGATACCATTATCCCTTATCTATACATTAGCTGGGGAGATCATCCTGATCCAAAAATCCAGAATCTTCTCGTGGATTCCAAACTTCTGCACAGCACAAACTCAGAGCCTCCAGCTGATTCTTAAAAGAGCCAGGTTGAACCCATTACATAAAATGCTATTGAAATATTCCCAGTTTGAAAACAAACTCTTTTGTCAGGCTGTAGCTGCTTTTGCAGACCAGCTAAAACCACATTACAATGCAAGATCCACTTACTGTGGACAAATTGTGGGTCAGAGAATGAACGTGCTGAAAATTGGCGTATCTATAGCCAGAGATATGGCATTTAACACTTTTGCTATGTCAAATATGAGTCCTCAAGCACAGGTTTAGCATCTACTTTTGCTGCTGAGAAGTCAACTTTTACATGAAAGTGCAGATGTTTTTAATATTTACAACATAAATAGAATAAATCCAAGAGAGGAAAAGGCATTCAGAAACTTTGGGAAGCAAATTCCCTGTTGTGAGCTCAGACACTGAATTAGTGTTACCTTCACTCCCTCTACTCCCTATGTTCCTAAGTTTCAGTTAAACTAAATAAAAAAATAGGTCTCTATTATTATTTTCAGCAGTTTTAGCAGAGGGGTTGAACAAGATGATCTCCAGAGACCCCTTCCAACCCCAGCCATTCTGTGGTTCCATCCTTATCCAGAAGTAATAAAAAAAGGAGGCTTCAACAGCAGTTAAAATTAGCCTCTTATGTCAGATTTGACATATTTCAGACATCAGCATAGAAACAAGACTATCTAGGAAACAAATGTTCCCCTAAAACATTGCAGCAAGTCAGCCTCAGCTTGATACCTCTTCTCCTGCCCAGCCAGCCTTCCAGCTTCTGCTGGCATAGGGACAGTTGTAGGAAAAGCAGCCAAAAGCCACACAAAAAAGATGCTACACAGACCAAAGCTCAAAAATACATCAATGATTTTCCAGCCGGCCCCAAACTCCCCATCACTGTGAGAAGCAAAAATTTCCCCAACACACCACAAAAGCTGAAAGCTCAAACCATGAACACAACCAGGAAAACACTCCACAAACCCCAAAATTCTATTTCCCAAACACCCACCTTCAAAAAATCTCAAAACACACATCTGAAGTCACAATCGGGTTTAGCTCTTGTTTCTGTTTTCCTCTAGCTTAGAGTGTATGTGTATGTATATATATATATATATATATATATTATTTTTTTTTTCCTCTCTATCACTTTGTGGCTGCTTCTCTCATTCCACAAGCAACAAAACCCACCACCCTCCTCTTCCTCTCAGTGCCTTTCCCCTCCTGGGCGCTTTTATAAACTCAAACCACCTGAACACAGCTGGAGCTGATTTGAAGGCTCAAAACACCATCAGGTGCAAAGTGTTATTTTGATCAGGGTAAATCCCAACGATCAGGGACACCCAGGCTGATTTGGGAAATGTGTCAGGGTGGTTCTGTGCCAGGGATCACTGCAGGGAGCTCGGGGTCTCTCCTGGCTGGGAAATAGTTCCAGACACCCAGGTCTGCCTGGGTGCTCCAGGGCACATCCAAGGCACATCCTGGCACCTCTTTTGGAAAGGAAATTTTGACTGCTGCCTCTGCCAAAGGAAAATGCAAGAGGCCGGAGCAGCTCTGCAGTGCTGTGCTTCTGGTCTTTGTAAGTCCAGGTGCTACCCTGAAAATAGCACTTTGAAGTCCTCTAACTCTGCCTTGGCCTCAGCTGCAGAGCAAATCTCAGCTCTTACCTTACACCAGGGGACTGACCAAAGAGCTGATTTGCAAACCTGTGTATTTGCTTCCACTTTATCATAAATACAGACAGTGGTGGGGAAAAAAAAAAAAAAAACTTTAACAAATTGAGAGGTTTTTTTGCTATTTGTCCCCTGCAGTGCAGTCTCTTATAATGAAATCACTCCATACTATTAAATTATACTCCAGTTTATTAATTCCAAAATGCCCTGGATTGTGCAGGGGCACAGTGTGGCTTCCACATGTCTATTTTAGCATGCTTGGACATCCTCAGACGAGAGGTGCTACATGAGGAAATGTAGTTATGGATGAAATACACTGCTGTGCAATACTATAGCCTAGGGTTTGTAGGAAAATCCTTGCAAAGATAAAGCAAGCAGACAGCAACAATTTTTGCCTTCAGTTATATTCATGAAAAAACCGACCCCCAGCCAACCAAAAAAAGATCAGAATGCTACAAAAAAGACACCCTTAAAGAAGGTGTAAATGAGAGACTGGGGAAATATCTCCCAATGGAACAAAAAAAATAGTGAGAATTATAATGAATATGTGACATATTGCAGCCAATATTCCCTGATGCCATTACTTTAACAAACACAACATTAAAAATAATTTAACCCTTGTCACAGCTCTGGGTTTGTCATTCTTTAAGAAAAACCCTCTAAGCACTCTCTTCCACACCTCATCTCCCTGCTTGCAGGGCTGGGCAAGGAGCTGCAGTCAGAGCCCAGAGTGCTGTGCTGGTGCTGGAAATGGTGAATTTCTGGGTAGGGAATTAGTGCATGAAATGAGCAGGATAGAAAAACTCATATACTGTTCTGCCTTTGCTTCAGAACAGGTTGGTTGATTGACAGCAAACCCTATATAATAGTTCCTTCCAGGCAGATGGCAAGATCATGATTTGCTCTTCAGCCACAATTTTCTGCTCACTCTCACAACCCAACCCATCTCCACAATCTACCAATAAGAGGGGCCTGGGCTGCTTTATATGTGTTTTACAAGGCTCACATCAAAGCTTACGGATTAATATTGTGACTAGTTATCGTATTCCATTTTGTAAAAATTTGCCTCGAATTTGCCTCCAACATCTCTTGGCTGATCGTCTGCAGATAATAGCTGCAGAAATCCACACAAAAGCAACTCGTAAATTCCTGAGCCACCCCTGACAGACAATACTCTTCAGAACGCTTGCGTAGGTGTTGAAAATCTTGCCATACATCTCGAGCTCTCTCAGCACATATTGTTTTTAGGCTGCCATCTGCTAATGCACAGTCCCACCCTAAGAGAGATGCAGGAATGAATGCTCCAGTCTCCAGGCTGTTCTGCTTTCAGATTTTTATTTCTTCCAATTCCCAACACTCAGACCCTGGCATTCTTAACCCTGAATGTAGCAGCAGAGTTCAGCAAACCCGCTCACTCCGCTGCTAATTTTCAGTGATAAAGAGCATTTATTGAGCTCTGCTCAGGCACTGCTTTAATGAACCAAAGCAATGCTTCACAGAACGTGTCCCTGCAAGCAGATTCATTTGTCTCCGTGTCAGCTGCACGCAGAGAGGTGCTGGGACAATCGGGAGCTCTGGGAGCACTCGTTTCCCATGCATGTGCGTTAAAAGGATGTGCATTAAGTTGGTGGCAAGGGAAGAAGACGACTCCCAAAGATATAATATGGGAAACATCTTGAGCAAAGCAAGCCGTGCACATCACAGTGCAGAATGTCGGGATCAAATTATCCCAGTAAATAAGGAATTATGAACATTACACTTGATTGATTTTCTTCTTCACTGAAATTGTCGGCAGTATTCTTTTTCCTACTGCTGATTCTGCTTCACTACCAAGCACATTATCAAAATTTATAAGATGATACTTAATTTTTTTTTCTTGTTAGAAAACAAATTTATAATAGCTAATTTATGTTAAGTTTTCTATGCAGAATCCATCACTAAAATACATTGGAACCTACAAATTTACCGCTAGGAAACTGAAGATTATATTACCACTTGCCAACTGAAATTTATCTGTTTTGATCCTTTTTTATATTCTTCTTCTCCCACACATTCCTTTTACTACCCCACCTTCTTCTCAGGTTTTCAAAGATTTGGTTGTCATTTAGTCCTGAATAAAATCCAAGAATACGCTGCAGGCTCTCTCTGTACATAAAATTGCTGTTCATGTCACACCCTGACTCCTGTGCACCAAGCAGGGAAGTCAGAATAAAGGATCATACACAATACATTAGAATTCCTTCTTGTATTTCTTGCAAGAAAGAAAAAAGGTGAAAAAAGAGGACCAAGAAAACAAAATGGGGATGGGAAAATGAAAATATAAAGGGCTGTATGTTTAAAAGAGATACAACTGGTAGTTTTGATTTTTCTTCCATCTTCTACAACAATAGTCTCTGTCATTCCTTAAATGGTACAAAAATGGTTGGATGGACTGAGGTTATGTTTTCCTTGATTTCAGTAATCTAGGTAAGTCAGGACAGTCTTTTCCACTGAAAACAGAATTCTTTTTACATCTAAGCCACAGTAGTAGTTTTTGTTTCTTCTACTTCTTGCAGAAGATTGCAACTGTCTTTTTGCAAGTTTTAGTTGCTAGAGATAAACACTCTCTTCAGAGCATGACAGAAGAATTCTCCTGCAATGAAATAGGATACCTCTCAGAGAGCTTGAAAGCAACTAATAGATTTTCAGGAAAATGCTGAAAATTGGCTTAATGTTGCATAAATAAAGCCATTTATACAACCTGGAATGAAACTCTACCACAAGCAGAAAGCAAGGCCCTACTTATGATACCAAATCCTTCTTTTACCACTTTGCACAGATTTTTAATGGACATGTGGTCATTTGCTGCCCTTCTGAGCCTCCCCTGACTTAGTAATCAGTGTTAAATTTTAAATATGAATAATTTTCCAGGCAATATCCAGTTGGCTCCTCCTTCCATTTTCCCACGGGGGGCTGAAAGATGTTAAACTGTTCTCTTCACAATTAAATTCATGAAACACTTAAATTCTATGGCAGTCAGACACCAAGGAACAGGAAAATCATTTCATCTCATAATGTTTTAGAGCCCCTAGGCAAATGTAAACACTGTATGTGATAGAGGAAGGATTTATTACAGCTGCTGAACAGAGAATCTGCAGATTTATTTGTATATCCAGTAGGTTTTTGAGGGTAATTTATTTATTACAGAATTTTTGCTGAAATGATTATTTAGGAAGTTTGAACACACCAGACTTATTTGCGTGGAGAATCATTTTGAACAAAAAGATACAGAACTGAATCAATCTTTATTGAACAGTGGCCTGTAAAAGTGAATCACTGCTGCACTCACTCTCCTGCCAGAGCATAAAAGCATCTGAGGCCTCACATATCCCAGGTTCTGGAGGCCAAGTGAGCACTGCAGGTGCTGATGGAGATACCTTAAACTTAGGCAGGGAAGTATCTAGGTTGCTATTACAGTCTTGTAAATATTTTACCTGAGGATGATTTCATTAATATTGCTGAGAAAAACATCGATAAACTCTGCTCCCAAGTGTTGTTTTAACCGTTCCTCTTTACATAGCTCAGAATGGCAAAGGTCACCAGTTGGAGTCAATACATTTCTGTTGGTATATCAAATTTGGAGAAACATTGGTAAAAATAGGACTTCATGTCACTTACTTTTACAGTAAGCACTTGGCTCTGCTGGAGCCTCCTCTGCCTCAGCAGTTCTTGGCAGCCTTGGGAGCTGCTTGGGAAAAAAAAGGAGGATAATTCCAGTTTCATGGGAGAGGTTGAGACGTGAGCTCCCGACACCAGTCAGCAGTGGGTTGTGCTTGTAGGAGCAGCCACCCACACCCTCCAGGTCTGACCCTGTGGAGATCCCAGCTCCAACCACGGTCACTCATCCTGGTTCTGCCCAATGCACTGACTCCCACTGGAATCCAGAGGCTGGCACTTTGGGAAGGAGCCACCTCCTACACGGCTCCATCCATGAGATCCAGGGGCACCTGGCTGAGCTCTGACTCTGGCCTGTGGCCATGTTGGGGCACAGCTAAAGAAAATCACCGAGAGCCTGAACCTGATCATCACCTTATCTGACAGCTCATCTCTGCTGAAAGATGCCAGATATTACCAAGGAATTCAAAATCCATTTTTGTTCTCCACCTACCCTCCGTGCTTATTTAGTAGAACCAAGAGAAGACAGGACAGTTCTTTAAACAAAAGCATAATTTCTGAATTTCTCTTCAAAGATGCCACAGAAATCACTCTGGAATACCTGTCAAGCTGGCATTCCCCAGAGAATGCTTTAGCTCTTTGCTCTGGCTAACTGGAAGCGAGAACTTGAACCATATCTCAGATAACTGCTGTAGAGAATCAATTTTCAATTTCCTGCTGAACTTCAGAAATATATTTAAATACTCAGTACTTCTGGCATCTGGAAAGAAACCAACAATAAAATCAAATGGTCAAGCTACTCATCTGATAAGGGAAAAGTCTGCAATGAATCAAACCAACAGGAGACTCAGACAGGGGCCTGAAGGGGAAATTTTCTCAGGATCAGTGTAAAATCGGTGCCATGATCTTAAAGACTTTTTGACAAAAAATACCCAGTTACTCAATGGCAAATTTGTCTAAGCCAGAATATTTCTGTAGAATTCACAGTTCATTTTAAAGCAGTCTAATTTTTAGTGGAAGAGAAAAAATAGATAAAGTTGATTGTGAGGTTGAAATCTGTGACTTAATTAGAAACATGGTTTAGCCAAAGGAGAACCTCTGTTCTCAACAGAGAGACACTGGAGGAATGCTGATCTTCCTGAAGGCAATGAGTGTTTTGTCACTTTTCACAAGCAGACTTTTGTCCAAATCACAGACCCTACACCTCACTGTGTGCTGTGATCAGGATATGGGTCTCTCAGCTCAGTAGTCTGCAGCTTTGCCTTTATTTTTCTCAATCTTCAATGTCCTTAATAATAAGTAAATAAGGTAATACAAAAACCCCTGAAGAAAATCCATGCTTTAAACAAGGCCATTGGAAAGATTAATGTAAAAAGCCCTGCAGCACTTTTGGCTGAGGTTTTATTTGAACAAAATTTTAACAAATAGACCAATGTTTCCCAAGAACATTAAAATGTTATAAAGTGGGAAACAATGTTCCCTGGCTCAGCCTCCAGACAGACCAGCAAATGCATCTTTTTGAATTCAGAAGGCAAAACGTTAACTATGGTCATGGAAAATCACAGTTGTGAGGATGTATTAAACTGGAATATACAAGCTAGGAAGTGAGATAGCAAAAAGATCACAGCAGCTGTAATTGTCCTGCAGTTTTGCAGGGTGTTGCTGCTTTAAGGGAATCGGAACAATAAAATGCCTCCCTCCCTTTTACCAGTTGTTGCAAGGCTGTTTCTGAGAGTACCTGACAGGAAGATGGAACAAATATTTTTCTCTACAAAGCTCTGAATGTAGGAACTTGTAAAACATTTCTTTGAAGTCAGAGTGATTGCAAACTGAAGAGGCAAAGCCATGCAAACAGTATTAAACTGGCGTCTCTGGGAGGTTTTATTCCCAGCTACGCTTCTCCCTCAGTTTGTCCAGACAGCTGATGTGCTGGGAGCCTTCTCCAATCTGCAACCAACCACCAGCACCTTGCAGACAGAAAACAAAGGGAAATGACAGTGAGGTATCAAGAATTAGCTCATCTTGATGCCACTGTTTGGGAGGGAAGCAGGAAAAAAAATAATAGGCATAATAGGCAGGCTGGTAACAACTGCAGAACTCCTTGGGTTTCAGAGGTGCGAGAGTAGAACTGGAAAAAATTAATTTGGTTCCAATTCTATCCTCACTCTGTGAAAATGCATGAGCAACTATGGCAAAAATGCCAATAGTAGTAATAGTAATTGTAATGATAAATATGGCAGGAATCGCCTGAAAAATATTAATTTGCAGTTAGGGCTTTTCAAAACTCCTACTCTGAGAGACCTTTGGAGGCTGTTTCTTGCAGAATGACAGAATATCTGTTTCAAAAGCATTTAGATGCAACCTCCTGTGTGGTACCCTGCAAGGCAGCTTAGCAAGGTTCCATCCCTCTGTGGATCTGAGGGAAAGATGAGCTGTGTTCAAGGAAAGCACTGGCTGTGCTGTAGTTCCTTCCCTCCAGCTCTGTGTACCTGCCCATCACTTCCCCTGACATTTCAGATGGTGTCAGTGCAAATTCAAGGAAAGGAGAGGTTCTCCATGTCCAGGAGTGAGATAAAAAGGAGGATGCCCCTCAGTGTTTCATCTTGGCTTAGCTTAACCCTCAGGGCATCGTGGACAGGTTAGACTGGACATTGGGCAACCTGGGCTAATGAAAATGTCCCTGTCCATGGCAGGTGGGTTGGAAAAAGATGATCTTTAAGGTTCCTTCCAATCCAAGTTATTCTATGATGCAATGATCCCTAAATCTTTAAATGCAGTCTTCATGTTTTACACAGAGGGCACCTGGAAAGCTGTACTCTAATTCCACTCTATGGAAACCAATAGGAAAATTCCCATTGCTTTGAAGAGCTGGATCCAAAGCAGTGGTTTTCAAAATCCCACCCTGCTGTTGTAGTGCCCCCACCTGCCCTGAAAATTGTAATTGATGCACCCAAGTAAAAAATGTCCATGCTCAGTGAGGAGTGACAGCACTGACACAAGAGAAAACTCTTTGATGGCCACCAACCAAACACGGGTGTTAGTGGACTCAGCAGCCTCTTCCTTTGGAGAAATGCGTGGTCTGTGTATCATAACATGAACTACTGAGGGGGTTATGCATTCCATCCACCTCAGGCTGTGCCTGGGTGTCAAAATATCTCCCCAGCAGAGATATTTTTCTGGTGCATTCGTTCCACAGGTACCAGTGACACATCAGGGTTTGATGTAGTTAAGAGAAGAAATCTAATTCAAAGTCATTTGGCTCTAAGGGCGATTTAACCATCCTGGTATTGCTGAGTGATTATGTGTGTTTGAAAGAGAGAAAAGCAAATACCCAAAGGCTTCTTGTTTACGATGCTGCAATTTCAAGAAGTGTCTCTGTGGCAGAATGGGGTGCTGATACCACAGGAGATGAGGCAGGCGATAGCGCTATCAGCACCTGAAGAGCAATAACCGATCTGCTTCATATTTACCAAACCTACCCAGCACTCGTATTGTGTTTGCCTAATGATTAAATGCAATGACTTTCTTTTAATCAGTATGTCAGCCTGAGCAGCGTAATGGAATTAGTCAGGGGTGAATATAGGATTCTGAGCCAAAAGGGGCATTTCATCACAACTTCTGAAATCCCTAACTTTGCTGTTTCCTCAGCGGGCCACTGTGGGATGCTGGGTTCCCTATTCAAACACAGTATATCCAAAATCAAAGCAAATGCCCTGTTCCTGTAATTTATTGTATCTACTCTCTTAGCTTGCAACTTCACCCAAGTCTCAGCTAAAGATTTTTTTTTTCCTTAAGATACATTTATTAATAATTTGTTCATGTCACATGGGTGACATCTAACAGTTTATCCCAGTTATCATTAATAACTATTAATGACTGTTGTTAAAATGAAGCTGCATCAGCTCATAGCCTCACTTGCATTCATCTCATTTTTCATTTAATTAAGAAATTCAGAATGCTTCTCTTACAGGCAAGCTTGCTTGGTTAAAAGGGCAGGGATCTGTGCATTTGATTGCTTTTTGAAATGTGGTAGATTACACTATTTAGCTACTGTTATTGAGATGCGGAATATATTATATGTTTCCTTAATCCTCAAACACAAGTTATTGTCACTCCCAGGGAAGCTACAGCATGTGAAAGTTTTAGATGCAAACAAATCCAAATTGAATGAAGTCATGTTTTTTCAATGCTGAGAAGGTTTAACAAATTCATGTAGACACTAATGAGTATTACCGAGCTTATGAAGGGTCATGGAAAATTAGACTGGCTTTTTAAGCCATTATTGCAGATTTTTTCATTGTTACATGCTAAGCTCTCTACTATTAATAGAGCTTACTCTTGCTTTCAGCCATTGGACAGGGTTTGAGGTTCAACAGCATGGCTATCTCTTTATTCTTTGGTAACCACATATTTTTCCCAGCTTTAAGAATCTGCAGGATTTGATTTCTGACTTTAACCCGCTGGCTTCTTCCAGAAATTTGCCCTGTATCTATTCTGCAGACAGAACTGTCATGCAGCAGAGTATTTATTGACCTCATTGCTCATCAGTACTTGATGGAACGTTGTGTGTCGCTGCTGTAAAAACATCTGCAATGAGAAAAATATCCATTTCTTGAAGATAAAATCGTGAGTTTGGGCCTGAAGTACCAGTGGAGTCAGCTGTTATCAGTGTGGTAATCTGCATGGAGAGCCAACACACATAATCCATGTCTTTCATTCATCAAGGACATCATCCTGTGTTTTGGCACAGTAGAGCGAATCTGCCAGTAGCCACAACGTGCTCAAGGGTGAGGAGCTGAGCTGAGGAGGACACATTTCACCCACTGCAGTTTCTTGACATTAGAGGGCTCCATATTCCACAGAGTATGGCAAAAGCAAATCTAATTTTGAGGTCAATAGAGATGACATTGGAAAGAGAATTATCAGCTCCCCTTGGAGCTGTGGTTTGACAGTGCTGCAAATTGAGCTGCTGAAGCTTCTTAAGTCAAAAAATTTCTGGCTTATATTTTGGAAAAACTGATGGACTAGAACAGTTTTTCTGTCTCCTTTTGCTCCCAGCAACAAGAAGAAAAGTGGAGGTGCCACGTCCCACGTCCAGTGGCTGTGGCACCTCTAGACAGGGGCTGCACAGGGACACCTGCAGTAGCAGGTGCCACTCCCATGACACACAGCATGGGGGGCACAACAGGCAGCAGGTCCTGCTCCTTGTGTTGCAGAAATCATCACTTCCCTTCTATTATCTTGCTGAGGGAGAAATTTCTGTGTCCACCACAGAATGTTCCAGAGCAGAGTTCAATGGTCCGTCAGGAAGCTGCTTCCTTGTGTAGAGCTGGGCACAGCTCTAAAGAAACACCGGCACAAAACCTGCATTGTGAATGTAAGAGCTCTTCCTTGACATAGATAAGGTAAAAAGGTAATCATTGCGGAGCAGGAACAAATATTTGACTGCCATTATCTCATCTTTATGGCTCAACCTATTAAGAAAAAATACTTTTAAAATATTTTAAATGGCCACACTCCAGAAGGAGCTCTTACGTATAATGACTTAGCCTTGAGAAAGTGCAACTTGTCTTTGTTGCACTTCAAAGAGTCTAATCCTAAAGAGATCTTCCTAAGGAATAAATATGCTCATGAGCTGAACTAAGCCCATTCTATGGAAGATAAAAGAGCTTTTCCAGGTAGTACAATTCCAAGCCTGCAAAAGTGAACTAGTTTTTTATTGAGGCAACCATGTAGAGAGGGGCTTCATCCAAGCCATGTGCCCATACTCACATTTTATCCCACCAATCCTTCCTCCCTGACCACCACCACTGAGCAAGTGGCTGCTGCAGGGGCAAACTGGTTGTTTGACTTCTTAAAGCCTACAAAAGATATCAGTATCTTAGAGAGAATTAAACCCCTCTTTTCCTGTGCTCATATATGGTTTCCAACAACTAATGACAGATATATTGGTTAGCTTTCCCGGTAAATATTGAAAGAGATTTAGATTAATTTGGTAGGGAGGGCCAGATTGTAATGTTACAAACACTTTGATTTCCTAAATCAAGCAGAGCTGGCCAAAAAAAATATAATTCTGTGAATTTTTGGCTTTGTCCTGACACATGGACAGCGTTTTTCTCAAATGTTGCTGGCATAATTTGGTCACGTATTTCTGAAAAATATCTGTACAAATAATCATTTTACTAGTCAACAACAAAGACAGTAGAAACAGGGAGAAAAGCACTGTATAGCCACCAGTGAAGCATTGAAAATCTGAGTATCTTTTTCAAAGTTACAGAGCTGGACATTCTAACTTCAGCACTTGCAAATTGTGTATACCCAAGATAGCAGGAAAATTCCAACTGTGAAAGGCAGCGTCTGCTTTTGAAGCAAATGTGTGAAATTTACACCAGCTGAAGATCCGGTACTTGTTGTTGAATTTATTGAGCTCCAACCAAATCCCACTGTAACCAATGGGGGAAAAAAAGAAAGGAATAAGAAAAAAGAACTCCCTTCCCTTCAGCACCTCCCAGCCCAGCCTGGCGGTGTGTGGAACCCTTGGGCCCTGTGCACGGATATCAGCAGCTCTCAAAGCATGACCAGCTGATTATACAAGGATACTGACTCATCCTTGGTCTGCTGAAAAATCCCAGAAGTAATATAAGTGGCATAGATTTGGTCACAAAACTGTTGCGAAGAGCTTACAGATTTATATATATGAAACTAAGTACCCTCTGAAAAATTTGGGGGTGAGAGGGAGTAAATTGTCTCTTTCACATCTGTGTCTACAGGGTATTGAGCCTGGTACCCAAATCACAGATCAATAACGTTCTGGCAAGATGATTCCTCATCCTGCTTCATTTTGAGATAAATTCATGTAATGTGGAGAGGCAGCTGCAGGAGAAGAACAAATAAAACCTCAGTATTTCCTTATGGCTGTTGAATTTTTTTCTGAATTTTTGATTTTGTGTCTGCATTTGATGGGCCACTGATTTAAATAAATTAAAGACATAAATCACATAAAAACTGTAAGTGAGGGACTTTTTCACTTTATGTTTATAAAGTATGTTTATTTCACAGTGGTTTATGGCCTCAGCTGTTGTTATACCAAAATAGTTTCTTCCTTGGGGTTTCTCACTGCCTGGTTCCCAGACTCAAAGGCTACCCATTTCCACAATTAGGGGATCCTTGCTAGCTGGGATCTGGCTGACTCTCCTGTCCAAATTCCACCATACAGCAAAATGTCCTGAAACACCTCCACCTGCCAAGAATACCCCTCTGAAATTCCAGACATCCCAGAGGCTGCAGACTCACCCAGCTGATTTTGGCAGCCAATGGCTTTACCAGAGCAGAGCTGGGACTGAAACCAAAGCAGAGCAGCAGTTGGGAATGCTCAGGACTATGGCAAACACCGGGAAAAATCTGGGATAAATGCAACCAAAGTTTGCAGGGCCCATCTGTGGCTGTAAAAGTGAGTTTCCCAAATGCTTTCTGAGAAGTCAATGAGGTATTTGAGGTTCTGGGGCAGACTGAGGATGGGAGCTGACTGCAGTGCTCTGAGCTGCAGTAGTTTTTCAGATCTCAGCCCCAGCCCATCCGCACTGGCTCCAGCAACAAACTGAGGAGAGTCAGACTGGGTGGAAAAGGCTCAGAATTAAATATTCTAAAAATGTGGATGTGGCTTGAGCTTGCCACAGTGGAGAAAGCAAACTGTCAATGCCACATCTGCTCACACTTCTCCATTTACTACGTTTGAAACAAAATTTTGACAACAATAAAAGAGAAGGAGCAGTTGTGTGTTTATATTAAAACACCATTTGGATAAGCAATACCAGTGATTGGTGTAAAGGAACAGCTGTGATATTATCCTGTTATTTTTGTCTGAGTACTGTCACACTGGGAAAGGCAAAAAAAAAAAAAGAAAGAAATTATCACATGTGATGGTTCAAATTTAGGTTTGTTAAAGACATATTCCTTTTGATTTTCCAGAGCAATTCCCATAGAGTTAAGATAAAGACATCTGTCTTTTCTATGGAATCAAATAAACATTCTGGTATTTTGGTTTGACTATGAATCATGCTTCTAAAACATTTTTGGTGATTAATTTTTAATCCCAAATTGATAAATTCCTGCTCACACAATAATGTTAACTTTAAGATCCAAGCCTCCCTGAGCCCTTAATCTGGATCTCCCTTGTTACTGCTAATGGACTTTATTTTGTCTATGAGAAAAGTAATTAACTATAGCAGAAAAACAAGGCTGAGATGAAACAGACAAAAGAAAAGATACGATTTTTTAGAGATAAAGCATGTTAGCCTTTTGTTGGGTAATAACAAAGCCACTTTGGTTATTAGTATACACTATAGAAACACCAAGGAAATTTATTCTAGCCACAGAAAAAGCACTTCCACTGCTTTATAAAATCAAATGTTTTCTTCATGTGTGCTGGGAGGGCAGAGGGAGAACCGCTTAAAAGCATTTGCAGGACTTTCAGCTCACTGTAGTTTATGTCGGGCAAGAAAGTGATAAAAGATGTTGATTTTATTAATAATTAATTCCAATCAGTATTTATAGCCTGCTTGGTGTGTGGCAAATGGAAGGTCCACAGCAATAAACAACTCATTAAAACACCCAGCATTAGGATTGTTTAAATGTACAGAAGTTCACAACTACATGCACGCCATTAAACCCCTTGGAAGGAATAATGTGCATTTATATAGGAATCTCTTCCTCCTGGAAAGAACAACCATTTAATCACTTCCCTCACATTTCTTGGGGCACATTGACTACATTATTCCTGCTCCCAAAGGGAATTTGCCACTGGGAGTGGTGACCCCTGAGAGCTGTGGGAAGCTGACCAGTGTGTGACCCAAAATGGGTTCACGCTTGATGCCCTCAGTTCACTGTCTACATGTTACTTCAGGTGTTTCTTTTAAAAGAAATTATTTGTGATTAATTTGAAAAAACTAATTGATGTTGATAAGGAGGGAGCAGTGGGTTTACGCTTTTGATCTTAGTCCAGTGGTTAAAAAAAGACCAACCTTTTTTTTTTTTTTTATGAAAACCTAACTGATAGCAATATTCCTTAGTAAGAATTAGTGTGGTGAACTAAAGCAAAAAGTTCTTAGCTATAGACTCAGTCTTGCTCTCCATCACAGCTCATCTCTGCCATGTCCCAATGGCAGTTTATCTGTAATATATTACAAACATTTCTGTCAAATGCTTTGGGTGGAGCTTTTTCAGTGTTTTCCCTGGTATTTTTGAGTGCTTTTCCCTGGTATTAAATCATTGCCACGGGGTCTGGAAACTAGAACTAGTATCTAGTTTGGTCCCCAGTCTCCCCTGGAAAGTTGTTCAGGCCACTTACTTAATATTTTCTTAGCTGACAGTGATTTATGAAGATAACGTTTCCTACATGATAAAATTCTGAAAAGATCAGATATTAAAGTGATGTCAAAGTTATCTAAACTGTAAGCTGAAACAGTTAATTTAAGGCCTAATGCTGTAATGCTCACATTGAAAAATTTTTACTACTGCTTGTATTAAAAAGCTCCTTGATTTTGTGTATAGGTGATTATTATTAAAAGATTGACTTTTAAAAAACCTCCTCTGCACACATTAGATCAATAACCTGTCCAAGAAGCAAGGAGCTGTGGAAATGAGTTATAGAGAGAACTGTGAAGATAAATTATATGGAATAATTAAATAAAAACCCACTGTATGTGATTGACAGGAAGAAGACATTTTGGTGAGTATCTAGTCAACATTTTACTGCATTTTTTCATTCTTAAAAGATAGAGAAAAATTCAAATTAGGCCTCTACATTACTGTGGTTTTGGTACCTCCTTAATTAAATGTAATCTCAAGGGAAGGACTTGTTTATGACTCTATATTTTATGCAGGACTGCTTAAAGAAGACAGAAAAAAAAACCCAGCAAAGACATGAGAAAGATGCCGATACATTGCACTCACCTGGTGCAAAGGAAGCAGGAAAGGAGTGCCAGGAGTTTCTAAGGAAATCGCAGCAGATGGCACAGGCCAGGGAAGAAGATGAGTGGGTCGAGAGATGGAGGGCAGAGGCTGGAGCCAAACTCTGACAGCCCCAGGTGTGGTCCCAGCACCAGGAGCAGCCAGAGCTCAACTGGTGTCTGTCCCTGTGCAGTTGCACTGTTTTAGAATTTTCCTTTCTCTCTCATGGAGAATATAGATAAACTGTACTTTCTTAATCTCTGTGTTTTGTGTTAGAGGTGTACAAGCCATAACCAATAGGTCTTTGGGGGTGGATTGTCTTTGGCCAATAGACACTTGTTTATTACTGTGTATAAAAAGAAGTTCTTGTAAATAAAACCTTCTTCTTCGCCATCTTGAAGCCTGTCTGCCTGACCTCTCTACCTGCTTCCACAAATCCCACCAACAACAGAAAAGCAAACCATACCCCTGGCCTCCCCAACAACCCAATGGGACACCTCCTCCAGCTACTGATTTGATGGAAAATGAACAAATGAAGGTTTTCAAACATCAAATTGTCCTATCCATTAGAAAGTCCAGCCTTCTACCATCTGTGCCTTTTAGAAGAGACTTCAGAACGTTAAGGAAATATTTTACCAGTGTAGGTAGGTATGGTTGTAATTGTGTTATTTTGCTACTTAATGGCCTAGAACTGAGGACACACTGCCTATCTGCAGTTTACTTTTCTGAGACAGCAATCGATAATGTAAGTTAACATGGTATATGCTTTTTATTCATTTATGGGAAGCCAAAAGTGATGAAATCACACAGTCTGAGTTTCAAAGGCACAACAGTCGTATTTATTTAGTGTGCTCTATTTACAGTGGATTTTTAAAAGCTGCAATCCACATGAGTGCCATCATATTAGGATACAAGAAATTGTTCAGATTGTTTCCTGTTTCCAGCTTCTGTACTGGGAATAAACTGCTGTGTTAAAGATGTGTAGTGTGAATGATGTGTGTGGTCATTCATTTCTCCAATTATTTTTATTGTATAAATGAATTTATTATAAAGCAGTGGAAAGTGCCACAATTTGACATATTCTGGATTTAAATATGCATGCTTTGTATCTATCATAGATTTATAGACAATATGTTTGTACGAGTGTATCTAATAGGTTAGAGGGGTTTATTAATCTTGGAATTACTGTGATAGTAAAAGCATTATTTCTTTAGCCCTTCTATTGTTTAATAGAAATGACAAGTAGTTGAGACATTTGGAGATGAATGAAGCACCAAGAGCAGTTCCCTTGGTAAAAAACTCAATAAACATCTACAGTTGTAAATCTAACCACTTTTCTTGGCAAAACAACATTGAAGAACTGTTACAGAATTACAAAGTGTTGTAAAGTGGCCTTTTTAGGACTGAACAAGAATTTTGTGCTGTTCTGGTAGAGAATGATGGCTGACCACAAACCAGTTTCTCCTTTGCACTTTCCAACTGAATTACTTGAAACACTGGCTACTTCTACCACTAGCCATTAATTTCATGCCAAGTCACGTAACATTTTACCTGGAGCCTGATGAATCGGGGGTGGAGGGTTGGCCAGGGCCGGGTGCCTCCTCCCCTCCTTCTCCTCCCTCTTCACTGACCTTGGTGTCTGCAGGGCTGTTTCTCACGTATTCTCCCTCCAGCTGCAGTTTCCATTGCACAGATATTTTGGTTTTTTCCTTTTTTAAATACATTATCCCAGAGGGACTGTCACCATCACTCGGGCTCAGCCTTGGCCAGAGCTGGGTCCATCTCAGAGCCACGGTGCTGGCTCCATCAGACACGGGAGAAGCTTCTGGCAGCCCCCCACTCCCAAAACCTGGCCACACAAACCCAACACACCCAGTAAGAACTGGCTGCTGTGGTGAAAACTCCCGCATTCAACAAGGTGGAGTTGGGATTTGGAGATAAAACCAAGTAGGAAGGAGCTGTGGGTTTGTGTTATGGGGTGTATTGTTTCCAGAAGATCAGGTGCACTATACTTGCTCCTAATACAGTCTTCCATCAATGCCCAGTCTGCTAAAACCGTGAATGGAAGTGACTGATCTACAATTTGCATTCTCTTTTCAGTCCATCAGCAGAACATTAAAACCATTGAGGCAAAAGCCATCAGAACAGCGCTCACGTATGAAACAATGCACAGGTCTGCTTGTTCCCATTTTTATGCACTGCTATAGGACTATAAATATTCATCGTAATGTAACTGAAAATTATTGAAGTGAGAAAAAAGAGAAACAGGGAAGCCATTTGCTTCAATTCATAAACAGCATCTGTTGGGAAGTTATTCATAGATTGCTTCAGGGCCTGCTGAGCAGCAAGCCCATGGAAAAGGATGCCATTGCAAGCAAATTGGCCAAAACTGCAATGGAAACGCTATTAAACATGATTCACTGACAGCCAGGGAGCATGATCAGGCACTGGGTTGTTTTATGTCTTCTTTTATCACTGGGACACAGAAGTAGCCTCCAGCCAAAGTCTCACACAGTTCAAATTAGAAGAGCAACCTTCTAAGTATATTAAGGCCTAACTAGTGGCAAGAGAAAGTTGTGTGGAGTGATATCATAGTGAATTCAGTTGTTTGTTTGCCCCTACCTAAGGCACGTGTAAAATCCCCCTGTGAATCAGGGTGCCTACAACCTTTCCTACTGGGTATTTTTGGTCAAAAAGTGTTTGAACGTTGTCTTGTAAAAAGATGAAAATGCAGCCTAATGGATAAGTAAAAAGGAATTAATAACTCAATAAACCTCCTTTAGCTTCTCATTAAATTTCAAGATAGGGTTTGGCAGAAAAGTGACGTGATGCCAATGAAAAGTGTGTATGTGTGTAAAGCACAGAAGAGAGAAAAGGCATTCTCGAGTATAGTTTACTACTGAGAATAAAATACTCAGCTGCCAAATTTTGTTTGCTGACTTACAGAGCAGAGTTAGGAAGGCCAAACTGTCCAGCAATTCTGAATTAAGTTCAAATGGTGCTGAGTTTTCAGCTAATGATCCGGCCCAAATATTTTTTGCAACCTGTGGGATTCATCAGACCACGAGGAATTTGAAAAATGCACTTGCAACCAATATGCGGACAAATAATTTTCCCAGCTCCATTCATCCTCTTGTTGCAAATTATTTATACTTTTAATTAACTCCAGCAATTCACTGACGGTAAGTAACTGGAGGTGCATCCCTTTCATAACAGGGAGGCTGCATGGCCCCACAGCTCACAAGGTGAAGGGGTTTCATACAGATTTGCTCCAATTTCCTCATCTGTAACTGGGAAAAACAGCAAGAGGTAAGGAGCCCTTTAAATGAACTTTTTGGACTACTTTTAAATATCCCCATGAGTTGTTTTCTCTTTTCATAGAAATCTGGGGAAAGATGGGTTCTTATCTGCCTGACCTGCATGAGGTGCAAGATCTTCATGTGACTGATATGCCTCAAATCAAGCACATGAAAATGCCTTATTTTGCAATCAAACAATGATGTTTTCTCTGAAGAAAAACATTAATCATTTGTCATTTGGTTTTTACATTTTGTTGTGGAAATACAAACTTGCCTGTGACTCAAGTGAGTGAAGGCTCTTCACACATAAAAATATATTTGACTTTTTTTGGATATTTTGAGCAAATGTATTTCCAAAAATTAGGACTGTTTCATGCTAGGGGAAAAAAAGATAATTTATTCATCAAGTACCCTGGAATGTGATAACTAGCGGGCACCACTTACATCTATTCAGTAAACTCCTTCTCAGAAAAGTTAACTTAGCTTTAAATTATTCATTTAGAGGTTGGTACACTCTCCAGGAACAGTAGGAGATGTGGTGGGTGTGTTACATTTAAGGGGTAACAAATGCTCAAACACAGAGAAACCTCCACTCAGCCTTTAAATGAAAGAAAAGAAATATTTTAAGAAGCTTCATCCAAATTTTCCTTATATTTTATTTTGCCATAATATGCCCTTTTGCTATTCTTCTGCGTGGAAATGTTTGCTAAAATAATTGAGATTTTATCAAAAAGAGATGCTACTGAGAAAATATAAATATCTGTTGCCAATAAATTACACATCTGGGAGTCTACAAATGTGATGTGCAGTTTCAGCACTGTCCTGTTCAAGATGGGGAACTACAACCCACAAGTGATGACACATAATTAAATACCCTACCTTGGAAGTTACAGATCAGGCAAAACTGCTCCAATGTGTGTGATATCATCACATCCTTTAGGTAAGCCTAAGTGAGAAAATCAATGTTTGACAAGTAAAACCAGATTGTAACTTCACAAATTAATAATTTATGGTATATAACTTGCTTGCCCTTTTCATCTGTCCACACCCAAATTGTGTAATTCAATGAATTCCGGGGACATCCTGATTTTACATGTGTGAGGATGTGGTTTGGCAGCTCCCTCTGGAATGTAAGTGTGGGGTTTCCAGCTCAGGGGCATCAAGTAAATTCTGTTATTATCCCTTCTTTGTTAAGTCAACTCATAAAATTATGGGTTCAAGTTTTTTCAGGCTTAGGTGCCACATTCTCCAAGGATCTGCATTTGACGGGTATTTTGCCTGTTCTCTTACAGCACAAACTAAAAATCTGAACAAAACGCTTGTACAATCTCTGCTCATAGCTTCCCTACTTCCCAAGTGAAGCTTCAGGGACAGTTCAACTGGAATTGGCACAAATTTAGGCAAATTAAAATAATTGAAAATATGATCAAGAAAACCCTATTCTTGTTTATGGAGGAAGATAATTAATTTTCAAAAAATGCTGCTGCATACATTAGAGCCACCAGGAACAGCTCTAATTTCTGCTGAGACCATTTATGGAGATTTCCATTCCTTCATTTATTCCTTTATTAAATAAGGGAGATGCCATAGCAACCCCTGTCACACACTTCCATTCATGTATTGATTCAGCATTATTCAATCTGTATGTAGTTTCATTATTCATTATTCAATTCAATGTAGGCTTTAATGTGCCCATTGTCTCACATTATGCTGTAGACTCAAAATCAAACCCATTCACTGCAATTCTCCTGCAGTTTGGGTTTCTGAATAACTTGAGACAGAAAAACAACCATCCTCAGAAGCTGGCTTGGGTCTAAGTCTTTATCTGTGAAGACTTTTCCCAAATCTTTTCCACTCAACTCCCATTTTGCATAATTTCCACCTAAAACACCAACCAGCCCAAAGCCCAGTCATTCATCTGAATTAAGCAAATTTATAGTGAGAGAAAAGTCAAATCAATCATTTTGGAACAGTGTTGCTCTGGCACATTTCCAGCAAAATCCTGTGCTTTTCATAGCTGACTCATCTTCTAAGCACAAATTATTTTATAAAAGCAATGTTTCTCAGTATAATTTCATTTTTTTACAGTAGTAAATATTTCCAGCCATTCACCAAAATGGGGTTAGTCCCTTTGGTGATACAATTCATGCCTTTATAAACATGGATTATCTCAGCTTTTCTATAAAGGCCATAAGTGGCCAGTGGGATGGCAATCATTTTTACTCCTGAATATCAGAAAGAACCTCTACGAAAGTCCACCAAACCATTTAATTACACATAGCATCACTCATGGGACCAAAACCAAGTGTGAGCTTAAAACACAGGAGCAGTTCAGTGCCTGAAGCACAGGTGGAAATGTCCCAACTAACCAGGATATCCAACCAGCACATAAACTGTGTGTGTAGCTACTCTTAGGCCATGGTGCAGCTTTCTGCTCCTTCCTGAGTTCTCCTGGAACTTCTCTTGGAATTCAGTGATGCACCCAGGTTTATTTCTGTAAGCCCTGCCTTTGCTCTGTGGAGATGGGAGCTTGCTCCTCATGCATGCCAAGACATTCCAGATGCTCCACAGCCACATTAGCCAGGCTCCAAACCTGCCTGAGGAAAAGCAAAGTAAATTAGTTCAGACTTGGACATGCATTACAGTGATCCCAGGATTATGAGTTAGAGCAGGTGCCTCCCACAGCCGGGAATACGGACAGAGAAACCTCTCAGATAGATGGACCCTTAAAAGGGTCATGATTGTCCAGCTCTGAGAAATTCTGGAAATTCTTCCCTTGAGTTCCTTACCTCCCCTAGGACCTCACTTTCTTTTTGCCTGTTAAGGCTTTGATGCAAAAGAGAAGAGCTGTTCACCCACAGTGCGAGAGAAAGTTGGATAAGCACTTTGAATGGCATATGGCGTGTCCATCTGCGGAGGATATGGCACGTCACACAGCTGTGTGCAACTACAACCCTGGGAGCAGAGCAGCTCCGAGCTGCTATCAGCACCATCAGCTCCCTTCCTAAAGAACAAGTGATGGCTTTCCCAGGAAGGGAGAGTGAGTGAAGGAATCACACGAGCACAGAGATTTGATGGGGTACCAGCAGGACACCCAAAGAACAGAGCTTGGCCACACAGATATCCACTCACTACACATGCAGGAAATAGAAGAGAAGAGAATGAAAGGAAAAGAGAACAATTCTCTGGTAAAAGCTTTGTTTACATCATTCTTGGCAAGCCTGACCCCTACTCTTCTCACCAAACAAGCTGAGTAACAGCACTGGTGACATTGTCTGTATTGGTTTGGTTTTCTGGTCATGATCTGAATCTTAACAGATCTGAATCTTAAAATCCCAGACCTGTGTCTCCATTGTGAGGTGCCTCAGCAGGCAGCTGTGTCCACAGTTTTAATGAAGACTAAAAAAACCTAAAGGTTTCTTCCCTTAATATTCATTATCCTTCCTGGATGGAGATTCAAAAGGCACAGGATCAGGCAGTGATTAATTATTAGGAAAAAACCACTGGGACAACACCCGAATTTAACTAATCTCATTAGTTTCCTCCTTTGGGAGTAAATCTTTCTTATGTGTTATGTCAGCTGAGGAAAACTATGGAACCAGAAGCTTCCCTGCCAAAAATAATTTACCAGGTTTAAAGGGTCCTCAGGATAATAATTTTACTCAACTAATTGTATTTCTAGTCCAGAAGATTACATAAATAGGAACAATGATTAGAGTTTCATGTAGACTGAAATACTGTTCACTCTCCAAAAAAATGCAATTGGTATCTCTGGGGTAGTTCAGAGAGTGAACATATAATCATATAATACAGGAACAGAATGTGTTAGCAGAGACTGAAAAAAATCAGAACAAATGACATGGCTTCAACATGTAACCCAGGAAACAAAAATACCTCGTTCAGCTGGCATTTTTCAAAGTGATATATGTCAATACTGTTGTTCCCTTGTAGGTTAACTAAATCTATCAAAAATGGATACAGTCTAAGACTTGGTAAAACAGTCTCTCTTTACAGCTTGCTTTCTTGAGAAAGTTCAATTTCTATTACAGGAGGCCAGCAGTTAGAGAGTCACATATCTCTAGCTTGCTATTCTCTGCCTGCCTTTGATTTTTATAAACTTTTACCATAGTATAATCAGAGCTTTCAACACTGAAAACATGCATTCCCTTTTGTTAACACTTTAAAATTTGAAAACTCAGCAGCAGGAGGTTAAATCAGAAATTGCTTGTCCTTATTCTCTCATTCAGTGGAGAAAAAAAGTAACAATAAAAAGGTTTTTGTTACTCAGAGAAAGCAAGAGCTTTAGGTACCGCAAACAGCACCAGGATTTTTAAACAATGGGCTGACAATTGCTGATCCTGAAAGGGGAGAAGTGCCAGGAATCTGAAGAAAAGGAATTCAACTGCTTCTTTTCTGCTTGCAGAGAGAATATGGAGCATCACACAGCTTTATACACTGCTCTTACACATAAACGTGAAATGGAACATCACATGTCTTTCTCTAACTCTGGATATGCATAAAGCTGGGCACAGAGCACCAGAGAGTGGCTGTACACAGGGTAGGAGTGGAGGGTTTCCCAGGGCACAGGGATGGCAGCGTTTCCAGCCCTGCAGGTGAAATCTCTGTGTTTGCAGGAAGATTGTCCTGGCAGCCTCACAACCCTTCCTACAGTCCCTTGGTGTGACAGTGAGGGTGAGTACATTAATAGCTGTACATTAATAGTGCTTCAATCCTGCAGCTGAGTCCTCATGGTCTAAGTTAGACAAGGAGATTTTGAATGTTAAATTACAGTCTCTCTCTCTCTCCATATATATATGTATAATTACAAATAAATAATTGTGCCTATCTCAACAAACTTCCTCTTTCACTTTGCTACAGCTCAAGGATACTCAGCTTTTTCATGGAGGGATAAACTACCTCAAGTCTGCCTGGATTCTTTCCCTTTTTGATGTTTTGCCAGTTCACAGTCATCCCTTTGTCCTCTAAGAACATTAAGTGCAATCTGTGGGTCCAGTGAGCTTTCTGTATAACTAAAGAAACTTTAAAAAACCAACCAAACAAACACACAAACCAAAAAACAGTAGAGGAAAGAGGCTGTGAAGGACAAGCAGCATTAGCCCTCAGAGCTGGCAGCAGTTGCAGCTGCCCAGCTCTGTGGCACCCTCAAGCTCTCTGCTGGCTCCAACACCCAGCAAGTGGCTGGGTAAGGCAGCAGGCAAAAAGCCACCACTCAGCTTTGTGCTGTCATGTAACAAATCCAAGCTTGTTAGTTCAGCGCTGCCTCTGGTTGTCTCCACTCCATAACATTCACAGCAGCAACTGCAGTGCAGATTTACCCAGGGAGAGGCCGACAGATGTGGTGAGCTGTGCTCACAGCTAGAAGTGCAAAGTGTTTGATCAGCTGCGTGTAGATAATTAGGTCTATAATTTAAAAAGTTTCTGTTATTCCTTAACATCCGTACTAAGCTGCAGCTAGAGAAATTCTGTTCTAAATACCAGCTGTCAGAGGAAATTTCCGTTCACCAGGATATTCTTTTTAATTCAAGGAAGAATAGAAAACAAAAGAAATTAATAAGAATGCTCAGAAGACTCACTGGCAAACCTTACACTACTTCTGTAAGTTTTAATGTAAAAAACCAATAGATTGATTCCCAAACGTTATTCAAATAATCTGCTAAGAAGTAAAGTGCCAAATATTAAGTGAGGTGATCTTCCAAAACAAGTATCTACATCTTTGTGTTGGAAAATTATTTAAACCACAACAGCTCTGAACTCTGATAGCAGTGAGCATGTAAATGCCACATTGCTTGATCACACTTCTTTTTGTGTAGCACAACGTATTTTAAGGATTTATGCTGGTCAGCTCCATTCACTGGTTAGCTGTGAGTGGACTACTGCTACTTGCTGCTTTTCTAGGTGAAACCAAACATAAATATCCAGAGGAAACTTGGTCAAAGCTTCCTTACGTCATCTGAGAGAGAATTTTCTCTATGAGAAAAAAAGGGTATCTGCTACAAGTCAAGGCATTGATTTGGGCCCAATTTGGCATAAAGCCTTCATCTTTACTGTCCATGTCTGAGATATAAAGTTTGCATCTTGACTTCCAGAGTACAGGCAGGAATTTGGAAAAGGATCAGAATATATTTATAATCATGAACTTAATAGGTTTTATACAGGGTCCTTGAGTGACAAACATATTTATGGCCATTCACTGGAGCAGAACGGCAATGTTAAAAGCTTACGTTTCTGATATTGTACATTTCTGAGTCCTTCATAGCTTTGCTGTACAAAAGCCTGAAATGGGGCCTCTGATGTTTCTCTATATCCTATTGATAAGAGCACTACTGTCTTCTTTTTTTCATTTCTCCAGGGCTTTTAATTTAAAATATGCATCTCTTTTGGGAATATATGGAAAAAACTGATTAAAGCACTGCCTAGTGCAGTGTATCTGAAATTTAATCAACATTTACCCATTGTACTGATTCTCAATACACACAGCCAGATAAGGACTTTTGTTATTTTCCATGCATGCATACCTGTGCCTGGCTTTAAAAAAGAGGCAGTATTGAATTTCTTCTGAATTGCACCACTTAGTGTCCAGCAGAAAGCCTGGTGATGTGAACCTGCTCCTTCTGTGCATTTGTACGGAACAGAACTTTAAAAGATGACATAGTATGAGCAAATGAGATTGTTGTTTTCTAAGACAACAGCAACCAAGTGTTACAGAGCAGAGATCAGGTGGGAAATGGCCACAAAAACCAAACAGGTTATCTGCTCACTGTCCCTCCCTGTCCATGGTTCTATGGGTGTACCTGGGCATTTGCAACACCACGACTGATCTCAGTCACCTAAGATGATGATGACGAAGGTTTGCTCAAACACAAAGGGCTTAGGTATGATCAATCATCATCACTGCTGTTCTCTCCATTATTCTTACTTTAGACAAAAGGCCAGAGGGACTATAAGCTTTGTTATAACCTTTCATTCACCTCTTTGATGTGAATGGAGCTTCCTGCTAAAGGAAAATCAGTAGGTTTGGGGCCAATTGAAGGTCTGAGCTGGACTACAGACACCAATGTAATAGTAATGTCCTTCAGTTTTGGCTGCAGATATGGAAAGACGTGGAGCCTCCTGTAAAAATTAACTTGGAAATTAAAAGGGAGAAAAAAACATGGGCTGATTTTCTCTCAGTGAGGGAAAGGATGCTCTGTGGAGCATGTGATTGCTTTGTGCTGCCAAGTAACCTGCAGATACACTTCAGAAGCAGGGGATTAACCGTGCTGTTTGTTTTGTGTTTCCTGACAGATTACCTGTGATAAGGACCTTGAGATTTAGATTTGGAATGCTTACTTTAACGTTTCCTTTCTATAGACAGTGTCCTATGTGTATAGAGCAAAAAATACGTTCAACCTCGATACCCTTCTTTAATAATGTAGAATGTTCCTGTTAGTTTTGTATTGCTTTCTTGTAATTAAGACATCAGATGTCTTTGCTACAGAAATATAATAAATGAACTTCTGCCTTCAAACTACCCTTGTATAGAGCAGATTTGCTGTAAGGGAGATGCATTGAGGTGGCTGCTGTGTCAGCAATGCTCCTTCATCACGCTGTGCTGTGCCACTACAGAGAAGTATGACCACAGAGAGCTCTTTCCCATCCTTCCATAAGGCACTATTGCTTTGTGAGGGAAAGGATACTCCAAATTAACCCAAGGAAAATGATTTTCAGAGCAAATCCACAATATCTTTTTTTTTCTGAATATGTATGCAGAACTATTAGAAATAGCAAATCCTTTCCTTACCACCATTCTTGAACTGCACTCTGGCAACTTTTTATTTACATTTGGCAGTGGGTACCAGTCTTCAGTAACTGGTTTGCAGTTAAATGCTCTTCTTTGCATCTGCAAAATGAATATGAAAGTTTAATAAACATATCAAATGACAGAGTTTTTAAGGCTTTAAACTTGTTGCCAACTAATAGTAGTTCGCTTACCTAATGTTCATGAGTGCTTAGAAAGACTATTGTTTTTAAATCATTAATGACACCCCAAGGCTACTGCAGCAGCCACCCTATATATTAATATAAATGTTTTAAGGAACCTAAGCACAGTCAAGCTCTCTTAAAACCAAAAGATTGACTTCATTTGAACTTAAACATATGCTTAGAGCTATGCATACATTTAAGCGCTCTGCTGAGTGGCATTTTTCTTCAAAGAAGAGGCCTGTTAACTTCAATAAGACAATTTATGTGATCATGTTCTTCTAGTCTTAAAGTATAAATTTATAATCCATTAATCACAAGCCCAAACCTATGAAATACCATTACAATGAACTTATTTAATAAAGTTCACCTTTACTCACTTCTAAGCCTGACGATATATCTGGAAGGAATCTCAAAAGAACATGGGATTGCAGTACTTAAAGGGCATTGAATATGGAATTTTAGAAGCTGCATCCATAAAATGGGCTTTTTCCCCATTTGTTGGCCAGGAGATTTAAAGGAAGTCTTGACGGCACTTCAAATAAGCTTTTACATCCAAAAAAAGGCACTTGTGAGTAGCACGTCACTGTTTGCTGCTACTCCAACAATATAAAGGAAGAGTCTAGAAAAGCTGAAGCGCTTTCCAGCCTTTTTTATAAAACACAGAAAGCAAGTTGTGTATCAAAGCTTTCTCTGAATTATGCTTAAAAGATAATTTTATTAATAATAAATAGGCCACACAACACCTTTTGATTAAGCAAAGTCTTCCAGTTTCCTCATGAGTGAGAGCATCTGTGCTTCTGTTTATTCTCTGCCTCTGCAGAAAGATCCTTTGAAAGGGCATTGCCTTTGCCATGTCCATTTTAGGATCAGGAACAATGAGCAGCTAAACCTGACCAGAGAAAGGTTTCAGGGGGTACATCATGTGGTGAGCAGGAAGGGGCTGTCACAGCAGGGCACCAGGAGCTTGCAGCACCCACAGGACCCAAAATTACTGGGAACAGCCAGCCAGGGCTCCAGAGCTGCAGAAGAGGGGCCAGAAGGAAGAGGCAGCACCTTCTGCAGCTCAGAAAGTCACTTACCTGGTTTGTCTGGATGCAAAGAATCACCAAAGGTATGGTAGAATTGGAAAGGAGGAGTTTTTAATTAATATTTCATCTGATTTATGTATGTACCAAGTGAGCACATCTCCTGAAATGAAACAACAAAAAATACGTACATCGACTTTCAGCTCAGAGCTTATATTCCATATATTGTACCAAAACCTGAGGGAGTAGGGGAGAGGGAAAGGTGCAGAGAACCCCTCATGGCTGGGGATCATGGGCATCCCCTGGAGAAGGGGGGGCTCCCCTGCAGCACAACTCAGAGCGGATCTGAAACACAACATACACTCACCATGCTGGGGTTTCTGCTGTATAAAAGATGAAGGAAACAACAAAGTGAAGCCAATGAGAAATTCACATTTTGTCCTGGACTTCAAGCTGGAAAAAATATATCTCACCCTTTCCACCTATTTTCCTTAGTTAGAAAAGGGAAAATAATATTTTTGCCTTTCAGTGAAAGAATTCCTCATTTCCTACTTTGTGGGCCAGCCTTCAGTGTTTCTTAGTAATACCAGAGCGATTTGGACAGACATCTGGAAGGCTTGGAGGAAACCAGGTGACTTTTGAAAACTAGAGACAGAGCAATAGGGAGAAGAGACAGATGGGTGTGGGCTGAGGGCAGAACTCTTTGAGCAGCACAGATGCTCCAGAAGAGAATGCGTCTGCAGCCTTACACCCAGTTGTGGGCAGTCAGATGAGGCATGAAAGGAAAATATTTGTAGTGGGAGTGGAAGGAGAAATCATGGACGTGGGCATCTGAATCTCTTAAATGATTTCAGGAGTCCTTTGCTGGATTCTACTCTCACTGCCATGGGAGTACTTTGCAGTCTGTAAACAGATTCACAGACCCACCCAAACCATCTGTATGTTGCAATGACAATGCCTGTGACTGATTTGAGCTTTTCAAAGGGATTCAGGCACTTAATTTGTTTGAAAATATAGGTACTGGCACTCTAAGAAGTCCCGCTATAGATTTCCAGAGTGATAAGTTTTCAGCTATAGTTTCACAACTATTGTAACACAGAATTGCTCTCATGTGTTTGGGAAAAAGAGTTTTCTCGGTTTATATCTACATAATAGCAGCACCCTTAAAATTACTTATTAAGAATGTTAACTGTTAAGGTGTTAATTCTGTCAGGATAATACATGACTTACTGTTGAACTTAACCTCCAGTGAGATTAAAAGAGAGAAAGATGTGGTGGTTAAATAGCAAGAACACTGGCAGCTTTTCAGATACTTTTCTCATGCTAAAAGCAATATTACTACTCATCTTATCCAGCTTTAGTGAGTTAAAAGATAGAAGAGAGCAGAGAAGAAGTTCTTAGGTCAAAATATTACAGAGTAGCTAAGCATAGAAAAGAAGAGAAAAAGCAGTCTCTTAAGAAAAGTCAGAACAAGGAAAAAAATCCTAATAATTTACAAGCCTGCTTCTAAAAACAGACACTGTAACATGTTTTCATTGCACTTTAGACAACATTCCCTACTTTTCATTGAAAAATGAGGAAAAGAATGCTTTGCTATTGCATCTATCAGCAGTGCTTGCAATATTCATCTACTTGACCTGGCACTGGGAGAAAGAGAAATGAATTAAAGTGCTGGTGGGAAAGGAGGGCTAGGAATACCTGGGTGGGTATTGTGCTTTGCTAGAAGCAGGGAATGAATGTTCATATTGCATTTTGGGTTTGTAGTTTGAAATAATTGGCAGGGTGCTCAGAGCAGGTGGATGGTTATTTCTAGTTTCTTCTACTCTGGTCTAATAAATGGAGTAAAAAATTCACTCAGCCTTTGGGTCCTTAGACTGGCTTTGGTTTTATTACTTAGGTGCTACCTGCAGCCCTAAATATTTGCTTAGTTTGGGTATGTAATTAATTGCCAATTTCATTACTGGCTGTAAGCATGACAGAAATAATTACATCATGGTTTGTATGAAGAAATTTGTTTGATTTTCACCCTGCTTCAGTGACTATATTCAGGCTATTGTGTGGCATAATCATCTCTTATTTCCACACACTGCACTTCAGAACTGGGAAAGAAGTGTCCTTTAAATTGAAATCAAGTTCTTCTTCACCTGTTTGCAACATCTGAGGCAAGGCTGCTTTTAGTCTGATTTCTTTCTCAAGACCTGCCTCTCTTGCTATGAGTATCACTCAGTTGAACAGCTCTATCCTTAGATTTCACAGAAAGGCCTGCAAGAGCATCTGGGTAGGGCTCAGCACCATGTGCCTCTGAGACAAGGAGTGAAAAATGTCACGGGCTGCATCCCAGACTGCTGACAAAGCAGGCGGCAGCAGGGGGAGGCAAACAGGAGCAATCCAGGAACTGATACCGTCCCTGAAGTGATGTATTCTGAAGTTAGACAGCAAGGAAAAAGCAATCAGGAAATGTGCTTGCCATGGTTGCTAACACTATTCCAACTCCTCACGGGAAAAGGAAAAACTCTCCTTAATTTATGGTGAGAAGTGTTATCCCGTTTGGCTGTCAGTCTATTAATAGCACTGCTTACTAAATAGCTTCTCTAAATGGCTCAAGGTGCTTTTTGAAGCTGATGTGATTGGCCCCATGCTGAACTGAGGTCCAGAGATGCAACTTTTCTGAGCTTGCAGCCTGTGGTTCTTGCACAGCCAACTTCTCTAAGTGATCCTGTTGTGTCTGTGCTGCAAGATGAGTTCTGGTTTGGGAGCGGATTTGGGCAAATTCATCCACAGGAACAGTATGAATCTGGCACAGGTGAGTTGGAGATGTCTGTGTTCATCTCAGGAAGACATGGATTTGAAACCTGGAGGAGACTGGACTTGATTTTCCTGGTGTTCCATCCAGACAGACCACAAGAATAAACAAAGCTCAGATCCCTCCAGGTCTGTCCCTCTCTGGGGAGCTCCACACATGGACCCTCAGTGTGGCCGTCAATGAGGATGGACAAGTCTGGCCTTGAGAGTGGGGTTGAACCTAGTATAGACAGAAAACATAGGATCTCAAAAACTGTTCCCTTAGGGGGAGAAAAAAAGAGCCCTTTTAATTAGATCTGACCTATATAAAATACACCTGCTTTCAAAGCACAGAATTTCTTGGGCAGACAGAAGAGTGACCGCAGAAGCCGACATTTCCATTAGATGGAGAAATAGCACATTATGCTGCTCCAGTCTAGTCTACAGCTCCTGAATTTTCTGTCTTTAAATGGCTGTATAAATCTAGTGGCAAAAGCAGGCAGTTTGTCAATGAGTGACTAACACCAGAGCAGTGCACTGTCTCACCATCCTCTGGCACCTATTACACCTGAGCAGTATTTTTTGGGAGAAGCTTGCAAATAGGTGGAGGCTGGAGCTTTCAAAATAGACTAAGGGAAACTTTACCCTTTCACTTCTAAACTGACAAACTAACTTTCAACACAGCTTTTTCAAAGGTTAAGGATTTTAATAAAAAAAAAATTCTCTCCATTGTAACTCTATGTTAATCACACAACTAAAAAGTTTCTCTGAATTCCTAGGATACACTATTAATTCCCACTCAGGGAGAACTTCTGGAACAAGCCCAGCCTAAACAGCACATTATTGTAGTCTACTTACAGGATTCAAAAGATATTGCTATGTGACTACCCTGAAGTAAGTCTTCTTCCCATTTGAAATACTACAACCTAAAATAAAAGGACAAAAGAAACCCTTTGACCTTCCATTTGATACACTTCACGCCTTCACAGACCATATGAGAGAAGACAATCTTTCCCATCACAAGAGGTCATGATGACCTCTCTGGAAACCAAACATGAAATGTGTTCATCTGGAAGATTTAAAAAGTAAAGAAGTTTTTTTAAACTATGTATCACCCAATATCTGGCTTTGGTTTCATGAATGAACTAGAAGCCCTTAATATTTTTTCACTAATAAAAGAGGAAAGCTGGAGTCTGGAATTTGGTTATTCTGAGTAATATTTTGCTGAGGTGTCCAAGGCAGCCTCAGGTGAGTGGTGTGAACCATCCTTTGTTACACAGCACAGAAGAAGCATTTTGTGAAGGAACTGAAGGAAATCTTTGCCCAGACAGGTTTGCACCCCTCGTCCTGAGGTTTTAAAGAATTCTGACAGCAGCAGGTTGGTGCTCAGCAGCACAGACATTCCTCCCTATGTATACAGAGATGACTTCCTGCCGCATTGTTAAAGATAAATTACAATACAGCAGTTATTACCAGGGAGACTGTGCATTGAATACAGCACTCTCTAAAGACCTGGCACTTTAGCAGAAGAACAGATATTTGAAAACAATATCAGGTTAATTTCCCTTTCTTCTCCATGCAAAAAAAAAAGCTATAAAGTGTTAGATCTTTCCTGTAATTTGCTTAATTGATTAACTTGATTGATGTAGATGACTGAACAAAGGATAAGGCAATGAAAAACAGGCCATTATCTTCATTTGTTAGCAGAGTTCGATTTTGTGTAAATATTTGGTTTCAAATTTATTCAGATTCTTACACTGGAGAGCATTTTTCAAAAGCAAACTATTTTTACTAACAAAAGACTTGTCATCAGAAATTTCACTCCCCAAAGGTAAAGAGAAACTGCTTTAACCAGCTACATATTAGAGGAATCAAAGTGCAATCATAAGAAAGAGGGTGACTGCAAAATGAGCAATGTGATGCAAAGTGCTACTCCTCCTGCTACCAGAAGCTGAGAAGCCACTGCTCTCAGTTTGGATTGACACTTTTACCAGCATGTCAAATAGAAAATTAATACTCTATTTGTTGAGCTGATCCTCGGTGGCTACTTTTTACTGAAGTACAAGATTCACTTTGTAAAGCAGTTGTTCTTTTGGTAATTGTGCTGTGCCTTGTTTAGGAAACATTCAGAGCAGAGTGAATTGTGCCTACAGTGATAACAGGCCTTTGGCTTTCAGATTTTGATTGTGCCATTAAAAAATGGGGGAAGATTGTCACTCAGAAAGAAGATCTTGATAAATAATATGCTGGAAGAGTTGGAAGCAGTGTGGGGAAAAGGACAATCATGCCTATTGCCTTAATTATTGATTGAAGAAAACCACTTGCATCCCAGGAATATCAGTACAGAAGGAGGATGGCTCTGAAGTAAATGTATGTTCTTTCCTGTTCACTGTGCCATTGCTTTAATTTCACAATTCAGTAGCCCATGCATCACCTGAGTTCCTAAAGAATTGAATAATTGATCCATAATTAATGGATGCACAAGGCAGGAAAACAGCAGCAGGATACTGGCTAATACAAGAGTCAACTACAGGGAATAAGACCATGTACCTGTCCAACTTTTGCAAATTGTTTTATTAGCTTTCATTAGATCTACATGGCCACATGCTGAAAGACATTTTAAAAGTGCAAGGCATTTGGAAATATGCTGGGTACCTATGCCAAATTACTTTCTATGAAGAATAATCTTAGAAATTCAGTAAAGACACACAGAGCTGTGCGCAGGATGATTCAAATTTACTTCATAGCCACAGTAATCATGAGCTTTTCTTTGTACAGATGGAATGAACTAGTGGTACTTTCACATGGCATCACACACAAGGCATCTCAAAGTTTATATGAAAAATAAAATTTCAGCATAGAGGCTTCACCCTGCCCTTATCCTTCCCCCAAAGTTCAATCTACACTACCAAAAAAAGCAGATGATTTGTTACCTGGCCTCTGGGCATGAGGTAATACTACAAGTAACCCTCCTTGCTTCCTGGGCTTGTGGAGGAGAGAACCTCCTTGCTTGCAACCAGACCCCTGCAGCAAGAGAGATCCACCCAAAGGTTTCCCATATTCTGGATTTTCCCTGTGCCACCCTCGTGCCAACGTTATGCACCCACATGCATCTGTGCTCCCTGAGCATGGGTACGTACTCTGCAATTAGCTCAAGTTTGAACACTCAGGTTACCATAACACCCAGCTCTCAGATACGAACAGATGGCATTTATAAACGCACGGAAACTGGAAGGTGATCCTCTACAGCAAGTTTATTTCTGTAAGCCTTTCGGAGTCATATGGAAATGATAGAGAGTATTAATCCATTGATCTGCTGAGCAAGAGAATCAGCAAACTGGCTTCTTGGAGTGCCTTTGGCTCTTACTGGGACTTTAACAAATGAAAACCAACATAGTTATGGTGGCATCTAAGCCTACACAGCTTGTTTGGGAACACTGGCTCTGAACCTGATGGCTGTAATTCAGTCTCAGGCTTGTCTCATCTCTTATTTCTCTGAGCATGATTTCAATATTCCCAAGATGAGGAATCTCAGAGTGTTGCATGGGCATTTCCCCACCCTGCAAGGCACCAAACACCTCCTGCATGATTGCTGTATAATTTGGATATTAGCCAGCAATGTGAAATTGGATAACAAAAAATGTATTAAGAGGCAAAGACTCATAGAATAAAATCACAGAATGCACTTCAGAGAACAGACTGAAAACAAGGGGCCTGTCCAGCTCTAAGCACTGCCAGTCTCTTGAAAGCCTCAAGCTGACAGCAGTTTGAATTCTAAAATAAAGACTCCATTTTCCCTTCCGTGTACAGCAGATGGAATTAAATGACAGAACGGGGATAAATATAGAAGACTAAAAAATATAATATCTATTTGAAGCAAATAAATCTCCAGGCTCGTACCCAGAAGGAGCTGACCAGCACCAGCCAAGCTCTCCCTGTGCTCACGCTGCCTCCTCAGAGAAACAGGCAAAGTGACAGGCACTTGCCAAGAACCTGCACGAGGTTCTCCTGAGAGACCTGGACTGTGGTCAGGAGTGTTGGGATCACAGATATGAACATCAGAGAACTTCAGCCAGGCAGCAATCCTGATCACTGACTTTGATAAAGCTGGATCACACGTATGTGTGAGAGCTGTTTCGAAACGAGTCTGAAAGTCTGAAATTCTGTATCAAGTTTCAGCTCCAGGCTTGTTGAAAACTGTTGGGTTAGGGTTGGACTTTTTTACTTCATGCTTTTTTGTTGATGCTAAAATTCACCAGTAGATAGAATCTAAATGCAGTCTTACTTCAGAATGAATCTGCCTTATTTAAAGGAATGTGCCAGAACTTGTTTGTTCAACTGAAGCATAAAAATTCCAAATAATTAACATAAACACAAGTATCATCTATGTTATGGAGATGGATTCCTGTCAGGTGGGTGTTCACTGTTTCAGTGTGCACAACCAGATGCACGAGTCATTCTTTTAAAGGACCTAGAACATTTATAATGATTAATCACATTTCTAAAGCGGTAATGTATGCTACCATCTGTTTAATTAAATCTCATACTTCCAGACATACGCCAGTCAGCTCATAGGGGTCAAACGCTATTTTCCCCCTTTTTACATTAGGGAACAATTGGTTTACACCATCATGGTTTTTATGCAGTCCTTCTGGTTTTAGGTACCAACTGCCACTAGAGAGATGACTGACAGCATGTCAGGAGACGAAACTATTTTAAAATGTAGGGATCTGACCTCAGATCTTGCCTTCTCTATAATTACTCTATGGTTTTTTAGCACCTGTTACTTTGTACCTGAGACAGCTGTAAGTATCTTATGCTACAGTGAACTAAGAGAACAAACTCAACAGGTTATGAAAAAACTAAACTTCTCTAGAAACATTTGCTTGCTTCTTCACATGCTTGAGTTCACATGCCCAGAGACTCGTTTAATTCAGTGTAAAAAAGGATTTTGACAGGGCTGCATGTATCATCAGATCCTGTCCATTGCATGATATTTGTCGCTATGATTTTTGGTTGTTTTATATATGCCTAAAGCCTTTTTCACCTATTTTCTTGTACTGATTAAGGTCTTGGTTGAAATTGCTCAAAAATAAAAAGCAGCCTTAGGGATTTTGAAGATTATTATCTCCTACTTTCATTTTGTAGCGATACTAAACTATCCGAGTTTGAAGTATTGCATTTAATGTGAACCGCTGAAGCATGCTTTAGGTTTCAGCTTGAACTTTACATACCACAACTCACACCGATTTGTGCTTTATTAGCATTGTTATCATGCTTTTTCCTTTGTTTATTTGTTTTAATAAAGGAATTGCTGAACTGACAAAATCTTCCATGATGCAGTATCTGAGGAGAACTCCTGACCTCCAAACTGTATGAGCCGATGGCAGCCACTGAGGCAGCCACCATGGCCCAGGGGACAGACACAAAACCATGGAGATGCTCCCTTCAATTTATCAAGGCACATCCATTCCTACCTAAATAGCGCTCCCAGAAATTGGCCTGGTTGCCTGAAGGAAAATTACTGCATTTCCTTGCATTGATGAACTTGACAGCTAGTTTAGTTAGAGTGAAACTAAGCAGATTTATTACCTAGCTAATTTAGTAAAATCTCCATCTCTCCAATGCTTGGCCATTTTGGTAAACCTTTCTTGAATTTAAACCTTAAATTCAAACACTTTATTGAAGGAGAATGACAACCTATGATAGTGTCTAATGAGGTGATTACTGGCAAATATTTTGTTTACCTTGATTAGATATGAACTTATTCTTGTCCTTGTGTCTTTTCCATCTCTATTTGGTTACATCAGTATTTAGGAGAACAGCCTGTCCCACAGAGGATCCAATCCTTCTATCCAATAATGGCCAGATTCAGAAGATAAGATAAGAGAACACTTACAGGGAAGTATCTTGGCATAATCTGAACGCTGATTTTCTGACTGGTTGTCATCATTAGGTACTCAATAAAGGCACTGTTTATAACTTCTGCAACATTAATCTTGAGAAATATTCCTTCTGCACATGGAAGAGAACTATTATGTAAATCTCCTTAAAAGTATTTCTAGAAGTAACCCTAAGTGAGATGTTCATTCACCTAAAAATATCTGCAAGGCTGAACAGTTCCTCAGTCAAACCTTCACGCCCTGTTCTGATGTCTACAATTGCTTCTGAACCTGCAGTAGCTGCAGCAGCTCCATGCTGACAGGAGAATGTATTTAAAACCACAGTGTGAGGGTTGAAACTCTATTTGGGGTACAATAGGGAAGATCTGAAGACAGAGGATGCTGAGAACCTCACAAGACGCACAGAGCTGATGGCATTCTTTGTTGATGCAAATATCACCGTTACCACAGCTTCATTCTTTTCTGTTATCTGATATTTAACATTATGACAAACTCTGGAGTCTTGTCAAGGGAAGGCATCCAGCTGAGGGAGTTGGGTTGATCAGCCTGGAGAAGAGAAGGCTCTGGGGAGATGTTCCACCAGCCTTCCAGTGCCTCAAGGGGCTCCAAGAGAGCTGGAGAGGGACTTTTGACAAAGGCATGACAGGTTTAAACTGAAAGAATATTAGGAAGAAATTGTTCCCTGTGAGGGTGGGCAGGCCCTGGCACAGGGTGCCCAGAGAAGCTGTGGCTGCACCTGGATCCTTGGAAGTGTCCAAGGCCAGGTTGGACAGGACTTGGAGCAACCTAGGACAGTGGGAGGTGTCCCTGCCCAGGGCAGGGGTGGGACTGGACGGGTTTTAAGGTCCCTTCCAACCCAAACCATTCTGGGATTCGATGGTTCTATCTCACACTGTCAAAGAGGAGGATTCTTCATGGCAGAAGGAGTCTCATATGTACTCTGAACACTGAATGAGTAGAAGAGTATAGAAACTATAAGATTGCACAGATTGATGGATTTGAACACCAGAAGAGGATCCTGTCAAAATGCAGTCAGATATGGTCCTCCTTGCAGGTTCCAGTTTGGTTTGATTGCTTCCAAAGGGGACATCAATCCTGTTGGATATTTTTACAGAAGCAAGCAGCTTGCAAATAGATGTCATAAACATTGCTTCATGTGCAATCTGTTTGGCAAATATCCCTTTACATAAAGGGATCTCTTTAAATAATTCTTGTTATAAATATTGTAAGAATAGAAACATTTATTACACAAAAAAAAATCTATGATTGATTTTTCAAAGGGGTACCTGACCCAAAAGTCATGAGACAGAATAAGAATGTACAATGAATTGTTTAGTCCCAAAATTTGGGCTTGAAAACTGCATATGCCAAGGTGTAAGGCCTTCCACCTGGTATAATCTTGTCTTTGGCAGACTGTCTCAGACAAGGATAAAATAAAAGCATCCTGCTCACTTAAACATAAAGGTTGATGATTGCTACAGCTGAAATGCAGGTCTAGACTGAGCAATACTTGATCATCTAAGGAAATGTCTGCTCTGAACTGAGGGGTTTGATTAAAGAGGCCCAAAATAAGCAGGTAATTTTTAGAGCTAATTTCAGAAACATTGCAAACTGAAGTCAGAAGAAAACCTGCTTTCAATTTCCCTGGAAGATTTCATGTCAAGAATCCAATCAGTCTTGAGTTTCTCATTTATGACTTTTATAGTTGGGCATTCTGACTACAAACAATACTTGTATAGACATACATTAAATGAAAACAAATAGATTTATCATAACGTGAAATTTTGGAACATTGCATGGCTTTAATCTCTCTGACACATCTGAGCTGTTCTTCTTGAACAGATGGTGACATTACACTCACCACAAACACTGAAGAAAAATTGCAAGAAAATATAGTTTTACGCACAAAATTTAGAGTTTGTGTGATGAAAAACATTGTTAGTGCAGTCTAACACTCCATTTTGAAGCCTGTCCATATTTAAAACCTAAATCATGAGGAGAGTACACAAAGCTTAATAATCCATGCATCAATGAGTTATTGGAAGCAGGTGAAAGTAAAAATCCCCTAAAAGTTTTGCTAACAGATTTGTCTTCATCATTTGTCTTCTAACATTTAGTGATTTTTAGAGTTTTCTTATCTAGAACCAGGTCATCTTATTGTCCTGAAATTTCTGCCAGAAAAAGGTCTAGAGTAAGAAAACCTCTCCACAATCTCATGTAGATCCACAGAGACAAAATTGTTTAGAAGAAAACTGATCATAAACCAGGATCTGAAAAAGTTCCCTTGTGGATTACAGATTTGGACGTTTGTCTCCATGGATGCTCAGGCTCATCAATGTGAACCATGGGACTGTGCCCCACATATCAGGATGGCTTCTGTCTTCTCAAGAGGCCACTGCCCCCAACTTGTCACCTGTCTCATGGACAGTAGATGTCACCATGGTTTGGATAACTGGATGGCTTGTGAGGAGCCATCAGACTCAGTTGTTTTCTGTTTGGTTTGTTAGATAACCTGAGACTGGTTCGCCTAATGCACTGATTTAGAAAATGAATGGTTTTAGTGATCTTTCAGAAAATGTTCTGGTATCCCTGCAAAGAGAAAGAAATCATGTCAGTCAGATCAGGTAAAGAGCTGGAAGGTCTAGGTGCACTTGCAATCAAAATTTAATCTCTCAGATAAATCTTGAAGCCTCTACTGACTGTTTTGGACTTGTTCATACACAAACCTGCATCTGCTTAGGTTGCCCCATCTATTGAAAAATGACTCAGATTGGCAGCTACATCTTAGCTGAGCTCTGGAGCTGAACAGATATTTGTTCTTGGTTTTGCCAACAGATATTCCAACTGGATTTAGCTGTCAGAGTTGATATTACTGTCCCCAGCTATGCCTTGACTGAGCAGGTGGACTTGGTGAGCTGTTACAGCTTGGATGCAGCCAGTCATGGGCTCACTTCCAAATATTCTCCAGCTATTAGATTTGAATCCCCTGCGGTACAGGTCAAAGGAAAGGATTTAACATATAAAACCTGCTATTAGACTAAATAGCAATCCTGCTCTGCACCCCATCAAGGCTGAAATTCATGTGGGTAAAATAATTGCAGTATCTTTCAGATCAAGTATCATTGAAAACAATAGAGATCATCATAATGGGAAAAGCATAATAGGGAAGTAATAGGGAATATAAGTAAATGATATAAAATGCCCCTGGGCTGAAAAGCAGTAGGAGAAAACTGAGGCAAACCATTACAGCATCAGATTAGAATACACAGTTGATCAGGTGATTGCCAGAAAAAGAAATGCTGTGTAAGAAAAAGCCCCATTTATAACTGTTGGACAGCTAAAGCAGTGCTTTTGTCCCACAATAACATCTTAAAACAATTGCTAGAAGAGTTCTCTACAGCTGAAAGGATTATCTGACTCTCGCACAATACCTGTTATTCAGGTTCATTTCTGAGACATGTGGCTCATAAACTTAAAATGATTGGTAGTATTTTTGGGATTGCTTTAATGTAAAATTCACTGCTAACACAATTACATTCTGATCATCTGCTAAAGGAAAGTCTGAGCTACCCAACAAAAGTACAGCATGCTTCTGGTTGAAAGCTCCAGGGAAGGTTGTCGTAGCTATTGGACCTGGAGGGAATTAGATGCATTTACCAGCTCTGGAAAGCTTCCAGCCTTTATCACCGAAGGCTGTTGGAAACACTCCTAAGAGCATCTGGAACTTATAACAATATTTTCCAAAGGTTTGTTGTAGTTCATTCTCCTTGGGCAATTTCCAAAGAACCTGGGCAATTTTACAGCTATTAGAAAGCGATGCAAAAGCCAGTGGCTGAAATTCATTTCCCTTAAATTGCAGGATTAAAATTCTCAAGAAAGAGTCAAAGGAGGATGAACTCGACATGCAACAAAATGGAGAGGTCCACCTGTGGGCTGCTGTGGCTGTGCTTCAAACAAACCCAGCTCTGTTAGAGGAAGGTGATAGTCAGTAGTGCAGTGACTGGAGTCACGCTCACCTGCCTCCCCAGCTCTCTTTCTAATGTGGCATTTTGGGGGATGTTTCACATGCTACTCATAGCAAATAATAGGAGAAAATCCTGTTTAATAACACGTTTTAAGAACTTGTATGCAATATCTTGAAATCAATAGAATGACAGTGGCTCACCAACCCTCAGGACACACTCTGAAGCTATTATCACAAACTATGGGGTTTTATTTCAGTTCCATTTGGTCAGATAGCAATCATTGCTATTTCATGTTATAAAACTATACTGTTTAGCAGTGATCTTTAAGTCAAGGATGATTTGGATGGACAGGGGAGCAGGATAAAGTGGTATAAATAACATGGAATCTCACCTGAGAAAAAAAACCAAACTAGCTAGAAACATCTGCTTAACACTGGTTTTCAAAAGAAAAGAGGTTCAAGAGTAAACAGGAAAGAAAAACAGGTTTTTAGATTCATATTAACAAATACCCTGTATGTCTAGTGATGGAAATTGAGATGAACACAACGTTATACTTAGAACCATTTTTTCAAATAGTCACTTGCTTTGAAACTATAGCCCTGAGTAACTTAAATCTGACATAATCCAGTAGTGTAGTATAGCCTGTATCTTAGTATATACACAATACCCATTCATGGCTAAGCTGAAAAGAATTGAAGCAAAGCGCTGCTCTAAAAAATTTTCCTCTTGGCTGCACTTTAGGTAAGGTTTTTGCAAAGGTTAGTCAGATGGGTGGATGCAAAGTTACCCACAAAGCAACCAGAAATTTATGTAGAGATAAAAATTAAGTGCCAGGAAACACACCTAAGATAGACACAGGCTTCCTCCCTTAAATCTGTGGTTCTGATATTTCCTTGTGTGGGTAAGACTGAGAATTTTTGGTTTATCCCATCTGAACCATCTCTACTTGGGATAAAAATCCTCCTCCAAATTAACATCTCAGATATTTCATTCATACTGCCCCTTTCTCCTTGAAAAGGCAAGCTTAGAACTGAAAGAAACACTGCCCTCTTCCTACAATTGGGAAAGCAGGCTCTGATCCCTTGTAAGCTGCGGTGCCTGCTTTATATCATCTGTTACTTACCTAGGAGAAGGGGCTAAACGAGGAGATAAGATCTTAGAAGCATGATTAATCTACAGACGCCTTCCCACTAAAATATAAACTGTTATCCAGAAAGATAAGCACAAACACTGATTTATTTTTCATACAAGAATGGCTGCAGCAACAGGAACAGTGGTTATTTGAGTTACTATATCTGTATCACTCTTCCCAAGCAGAAAGGTCACAACACTGAACCTCTTCAAACCATTCTGCAGTAATTGGGCACTTTTCAGTGTGACCAGATGATTTTTGACCACGTAAGTTACTTCATGCAGAGACTGGGAGGTGACATGTTTGCATCTCAGCTGCCTGGAATCTGTTCAAATTCAACTCACAGATGTTCTCCCTTTCTGTATTCAGTCCCAACACCCCAACCTGTCATAGCCTTGTCTTCCATTTTTCTTCACTGTCCCTGTGAGCTACAGTTGACAACTTGCTTATTCAAGCTTTGAGTAATATAGAAAAGCAATAAATTCACTAGAAATTGCATATTTTTTTTTCTTTTTTTTGTCCTCTCTGGCTCAAATATCTGGGTGGTAGACCTGCAAAAAGTCTGTTTAACAATTCTCCTCCTTGCTTTCCATTTCCAGATAGATTTTAGAAATGTTGTACCGAAGCATCCAATTTCTACTCTGTCTTACCTGCCACATCTCTACTCCACAGAAAGCACTGAAGGTGTTTGCTGCTGTAGATCTTCACTTTGCTTTTCAGAGGCATCTTTCTGTTACATCTCTGATAGCTGTCAGAATGTATTGCTTTCCTGCCTGACATTTGCATGGGTCTTCCATCAAATATTGCCATCCACAGCCATCCACCTGTCCAGATAAGTGAAAATCTCCTTTCCTCAGCTCTTTTCCTGTAAGCATTACTCTTTCATCTTTCTGTATTCCTCCTACCTTCATCAGCTTTGATTTGGAGCTACACACACACAGACTGTACACACAAATACAAAGACGCTGTAGAAACAACTGAAGAAATTGAGGTGTCTCTCAAAGCAATCATTCAGAGTTAGACTGGGAAATGTAATGTCTAATTTATCATTGCTGCTTTATGCATCATTGGGAATGTCAGCAGTGGATGTGCCTCTTTGAGAAGAAGGAAATGCCAAGTTTTTTGAATGCAGCATTGTCCCAGAAATGCCATCACATATGTTTCACAAGTCATACAAGACTGCAGCAAACTGGTGAACATGCAAAAACATTCAGTAGTTTTCTTTTTAGGGGTGAGCAACATTTTAACACTTGTAACTTCCTCCAAACGCAGAGCATCTGGCTCTATTCTCTACAAAGTGAACTGAATGCTCTCAGTAAGGCTGGGTAATAAATAGTGATATGCAATCAATATAAATTGATAATCTGTAACTGATATCCTTCATTCCCATTTAGTTAGGAAATTTTGTCTTGTAGTATTAATCATCAGGTAAAAATTAAGGACTTCAGAGACACTCATTCTAATCGTCTTTAACTTATGTGAGCTAAACTGTTTGGGATATCAGTTCTCATGTCAAGTTTTACAAGAAAGGAGAATTTAAGAATTCACGTATTTGTTCAAATCTAGAGAGTCTCCACTTTCCTGGATGAAATAAGATTGCTATGTCCAAACTCTACAAGCCACTCTCAACCAGACTCAACAGAAAGAGGAAAACATTCATCCAAATATCAGAACAGCAAGAGTTTAGAGAAGAAAATCACATGTATGTCCCTTTTCCTACTGGCATCACTTTTTGCCAGGCGCCAGAGACAATGTATTAGCTTAGATGGTCCTTGTTTGTCTCACACTCATTCTTACGGTAAGAGGGAGAGGAAAGAGCTCTAAAGCAAAGTGGTAAATGTATGTCAAGAAATAGCTGGGCAGGGAAAAGCCACTGCTCTGCTTCCCTTGTGTGTAAAGAGGGTCTGGGTAGTTAAAGTGAGGCATGGGAGATGTGTGTGTGCAGGGGGTGACAGCAACACACACCTGCCTTACACCCCACAACCTTCCGAGGGGACTGAGGCAGCTGCTCCTGAAAGAAGTGAATTGCAGGAGCTTCAAACTGTTTCCTCCAACAAATGGCAAGCTGTCTCAGGGAAAGAAATCTGTGGCTTTCTCCTGATGAAATTTCACTGTGCTCACATAGAAAAATTGTCTTTGCTCACAATTGCTTGCACAATAAATTCATGGATCCTTTGCAAACATCTCAAGATTTGCAGAAAAATACTAATGAAAGAAAGAGTGGGTCATTTTGCTTAGTTCAAATCCAGTGAGAGGGAGTGATGTTTGAAACCAGCAAGAAAGAATGAGGACTGAATAAACAAAAGGAAAATTTGTGCAAACAGCTGAAGAAGCCCGGTCTGAAAATAGCCAAAGAGCACAGATCACAGCAAACTAAATATGAGCTATAAATACATAGCATAAGTACATAAATACAAGCATATTTGATTTTGGGATTTACAGATACAAACCCTGAACTTCCTCCCCTCACTCTACTGCAGTTTGTTTGTTTTGCCTAACAAAATTATTTTGGTTTGTCCATTAAAACATACTGCAAATTTGTTTCCTCCAGAAACCCTGACTTCAGTGCAGTGACATTAGCTCTGGGAAGACACATGGCTTATTTCAGCTGAGAAGTTCTCTGATCTACAGGAACTAATTAGAGCATTTTCTCGAGCTCATCCCTTTCTTCTCATTATTGGTGACCAAAGACAACTGCTGAGACATGATTATTATAGAACTGTCTGCTAGTGTATGCATTATCTTCACAGAAATAAATTAGCAAATACGACCAGAGTAAGGGGTAGGGAGTGCTTAGAAAACAGCCAGTGGCAGAAAACAGCACCCACAAGAGTCACCCTAAGGCCAACCAAACTGATCTCTGCCAGAAACAGCTTCAGAAAGAAATGCTGCTGGGGAAAAGGGGCAGAGAAGAAATAGATGTGCAGGGGGATATGAGTGTTTATTCACAAAGGCATTCATAAAATGAACAGAGAGTTGGAACACATTTCCTATGAGGTAAGGCCGAGAGAGTTGGGGTTGTTTTGGAGGACATTCCTGGGAGACCTTATTGCAGCCTTTCTGTGCTTGAAGGGGGCTTGTATGAGGGATTGGGACAGATGTTTTAATGGCGTTTGTAGGAATAGGACAAGGAGTAGCAGCTTCAAACTGGAAAAGGGTAGATTCAGACTAGATATAAGGAAACAAAATTTTTATGATGAGGGTGGTGAAACACAGGTGTGGTAGACATCAAAGGTCATGTCAGATGGGGCTCTGAGACACCTGCCCTAGCTGAAGATGTCCCTGCACATCACAGGGGGTTGGACCCGATGACCTCTAAAAATGCCTTGCAACCCAAATTGTTCCATGATTATGTGATTTCTCAGTGTGGTCTGCAGGTTGTTGCAACAGATGGTATTTCAACCAGTGGTTCGAGGCACGTCATATATACTGGAAGGTTGAATAGCTTCATCCACAGAGCTCAATAAATTAGTGTTATTTACAAATCTCTTTCCTTATTTGGGGCCATTTCTTAGCAGCGTACTCCACAAGTGATATATTTGACCTCAAAGTGACAGTTTGCTTCACGTGCAAGGCCTTAATTAGTGTGCAAAGCCAAGCAATAATTACATAAGAAGCAAGGAAAAGGCAGGCATAAGCTATCCACCCATTTTGAATGTAGATCTGTACTAAAGGTATAGCATTTCTGCATTTGTGGTGCTTTTCCACATTCCTGCATATTATGCCTTTTTTTTATTGTCTGGCTGTGCGAACTTCTAAAAACCTGAACTAAGTTGTCATAGCATCATGCTCTGAGTGAACTGCATGTCCCATGGAGTCAGCAGATATGTCAGCACATCACAAAGACAGAATAAGATTAATGTGAGGGAGGTGCAGAGAGCTATTCACAACATTGGCACCATCGTGCCCCTAAGAAGTGCAAAGGTTGCTCTGGCTGTTCACACAGCCTTGCCTGACTGTGAGTTTCAGACAAAGAGTGGGCTGCTTTGCTGGAGAGTGTTAATAAGACATGCCAGATCTTAACAGAGCCAGTCAATATGACAAATCCTGTAGTCTGAAAGAAATGGTCAGGGCAGAATTTAGCTTCAAAGAGCAACCCCACCACCAGAACAGACTTGAGTAATTATAAAATCTACTGTGCTGCACAAGCACACTCCACAAAGAGTGTTTTAACTTCTCCAGTCTTTCAAAATCCAATTTTTTTTCCGTCTCCTAGAGTGCAATGAGACTTAAAAAGCGTGAGTTTTTAAAAGTGACAGATTTAAATCCAAACCTTTTATACAACAACAGGAAAACAGGAAAACATCACACTGGGTTTATGAGGGATAAAATCAGATGGCATTTTTACATGCAAATGATGAATATCTCAGGGAAAGAATTCAATATGATAAATGTGATGTTTCCTCTCTGCTATTAAACAAGCTTCTGTGATGCATTTGTCTATCCCAGCCTTACAATTCCATAGAAAATTGCACAAGTTTCCCATGCAAATTTGAAGGAGCTCTAAAGGGGACACAGAGCACAAAGTTGTGACTGGTTGACCCATCAAGCCAACATAACTGTTACATTTTTTTCCCCACCAAGGAAGGAAACTGAAAAGAGGAAAGACTCTTCAAGGTGTTTCTGTGTATTTTGTTTGGTTTTAGGGTTTTTTTTTTATTTTTAACATTTAGTTACCGCTACCACTATGTTTGATTTTTCAGGATGAAACGAGTCTATCACAGTCATGGACTAAGTCCTGTGATTCAGGATTAACTTCTCACAATGTCATCAGCCAAGGCTATACTAAAAAGTTTAACTTGGTCTCCTTGTGTCTTTCAGACCTGAAACAAATTTTACACAACTCAGGAATTGCCCCCAGAAGAGTTCAGTTTCTATCACCAGTAGCTATGTGCCAACAGGGAGAACTATTTTCAGCAATATAAGCAATATGCACCATCCCTTCACCAGGGGTTTCTACAACAGGACAGTAGCACTGGGACCTCCCTAACTGCACCTTGTGACCCACCCTGTTCAAGTTATCTTATTTAAAATATTAAATAAAGAGGGAAAACCAAATAATTTTATCACTTTTGCAGGCAACTGGCTACTTTCTGATTTTTAGCACTTGGAAGCCGACATCCAAAGCCACCATCTTTCAGTCCCCAAATACACAGAATTTTCCCTGCAGCCAATGAAGATTTTGCCAGGAAAGGCTCTAACAGCAAACCAAATACACTGAACCTTACTGTCATAAGGAAAGACAATGTGAAAATGAAATGAGTTAATCATAAATATTGTTCTTAAAAGGATACTAAAACTTTAAGATGGTGCTAGAAACAAAGGGTTAGATTTCTGATGGAGAAATATTACAGTTGTTGTGTGTCTGTGTTGAAGAGAAAAAACTTTTCTCACCACTGTAGAAGGCTCCTTGATTAGGGGGAAAAAAAAAGGAAGAAACAAATAATGACAGCCAATTTCCAGTGCTTTTAGGCTATTTCATATCAAACAGTGTGATGAATGTAGCAATATCACTTTTGGCTATAGCACAAAAAATATTATCCTCTACAGACGCTGCAGCATAAAACAAAAATGCTTTTATTACCAGTAGCAATGATGTGACATGCCTGATAAATGCCACTTTAAGACTCCTTTGGGTCCCAGCATCCCTTCACACTTATTATCAAGTTACTAATAGATTCTGTAGGTTTGACTGGCCATCATTTAGGAGTGTCATTTACTCTAAAATGACAGAAAAGTAAAATGTTCTAAAATGCTCAATTTTTCTCTTTTCCCTGACTGAGTGACTAATGAGTAAGAATAATAACTTTTATTCATGTTGTCTAGGTGATAAAATGGTCATTGTAGAATGATGAATATCAAGTAAAGATGTTTTCATTTAACACAGGCAGGAAAAAAAAACCCATGAACCTTTAAGTTTTAAAAATAGGAAAGAGAGCAAGCGGCTATTTAAGTATTCACATCTCCTCTATGACAACTGAGTCTGTTTCTCTTTGTTATTAGTTTTTCTCTGGATCCAGAGAAGCGCTGAAAACAACAGGGTCAGACAGGTTACAGATTAAATTCTTCCTTGCAGGATAATACTGTCCAAGGCCCCCACTGAGATTAACACCCCTTTTTTTCTGTGTAATGTATAGACATACCATAAAGGTTAACTCCTGCAGTGAAGTGTGGAAGTTACATAAACTAGACAGGCAGAGGATCAGAGCAAAGAGAGATGCAAAAAAGGGGAAAATAGCTGTGTAGTAGATTCCTGGCAGAACTCACAGGGTATTATATTTAGATTAGAGATGATACTTTGGTTGCAGACACCTTGGAAAGGCCTTTGCAAATTATAACCATAATACCCAGCAGAAGATCATTTTCACCCACAGTCGGTTTCTGTGCTATACTGGAGAACCAACAGGAAAAAAAGAATATAAACCACATTTTTCTGCAAATTTAATTAATTGGAGCTGAGTCTCTAATTCTCTAAAGCCACTTAAAAACCCAGCATAAATTCTTGTCTGTATGAGAGGATTTGATCTCACCATGACAAAGATGCAATAAATAAGTTTATACTAACTACCTCAAAGTAAATGTTCACCTGACCCTCTGTTCATCAGGCTCAGACCTTTTAGTTCAAACCCAACCCCCCCAATTCTTTTCAACCCACCTGTGTGTTGACAAAGTATAGGGGGTTCTAACATTTTTCTTTAAAAAAATTATCTTTCTCTAAATCGCCTGTTCAGTGAGTTAATTTGTGGGTCAAAGGCACGAAGCAATATTGTGCCCATATAAACACGTCAGCAAGTAATCATATTCTAATGTTATTTAAAGTAAAGGGTTAATTTAGATCAGACATGGCAGCAATTCCAATTACTTCAGTGGAGATAATACTGATTTGCACAAATTATGGCCTGATTCAGTTTCATTGACTTCAGTATTGATTTTCATCTGGATGAGTCCACCATCCCAGATCTTTAGCTTTTCAGTTCTTCAGGGTGATTGAAATGTCACTGGAGAGCCCAGTTCTGCCAAGAAGGGATTAAGTGAGCCAGCTCTGAGCAAGTGTCTGTAGTTGTTCTCCTCGAGATGAAGAAATTCCATCATGAAAAGGACCTGAAGGACAAAGGATTTTATGATGTAGGGGATGAATGGCCAGCACCCCAATTGACTCACCAGGCAGAGCCAACTAAAGACTGTGAGAGATTAAAGCATCCACTGTCCTGGCCTCAGAAAAGGAGTCAACTCTGCAGCTCCTTCAGGAATAGTGCCACAGCCTCTGATCCACTCTGAGAGGATCAGAGTGTCACTGCCACTGTGTTTCGTGTTCATTAGACAGACCTCGAAATGCCAGCTCTGGTCACATAATGGTCAGCTCTGATCATAACAAGTTCCTTGGCAAAGAGGAGAAAAAACCTCAACTGTGTGATCAGAAAGATCACAAAATGCTGCTCTGGCTGCACTGCAGGCTGTGTAATGTAAACTCTATCAAATAAACACTCCCAGATATTTTCCTACTCTCCGATTACCACACTAGAAATGCTCAATAATGTTCAACAAATGTACGAAAACAGCATATGTCAATCCGGCATTTTCTTCAAACTGTTCTATTTTTAGTTCCTGTTTTGTTCAATTAACACTGCTATCACTGACTCACTCTCATTACAGCTGATCTTCTTCAGGAGAACAGAAGGAGTTTTCGTTAGCACTGAAAATCTATAGTTCACAGAATATTCTGACTTGGAAGGGATGATCAAAATCCATTTCTTGGCACTGCACAGGACATTCCCAAGAATCACACCATGTGCCTGAGAGTGTTGTCCAAACACTTCTTGAACTGTGTCCGACTTGATGCTGTGGCCACTGCCTTGGGGAGCCTGCTCAGCACCCTACCACCTTCTGGGGAAAGAAATTTTTCTTATATTCAACCTAAATTTCCCCTGATAAAATTTCAGGCCACTCCCTCGGGTCCTGCCACCGGACACCAAGAGCAGAGAGCTGTGCTGCCCCTTGTGAGAATTCTGCAGACCCCACTGAGGTCTCCCTTCAGTCTCCTCCAGCTGAACAAACCCAGAACCCTCAGCTGCTCCTCATTCAGCTTCCCCTCCCCTCCAGACCCTTCCCCATACTCATGTACCCCCCTGGATGCTCTCTAATAGCTTATTGTCTTTTTTACATTGTGGTGCCCAAAACCTCAAGGTAAGGCTGCGCCAGTGCAGAGTAGAGTGGGATTGTGTGCTAGAAATAATTTGTAAAATTATTTTTTTTAGTCCTAAAGACAAATTCATTTTATACCAGCCTAGAAGACTCTCTTGCTATTAAATCATCATCACTGAAAACATCACTGAAAGGTCATTTTGTCAGTGTTCTCATTCTATATTGCCAGACCCAAATTTCCCTGTGCCTGCCTGGATCTCTCTGCCTGAGGCACTTTCTTTCCTTGTTGCTCAGGTGAAGACAGCTGCTATGTGGATATACTTTACAATGTGTTTTTAAACTATTCTCCAAATAAAAATTGGGTTCTGTAGGCTGCAATAGGCAAGTATAAATAAAAAATGTGTCTGGTTTAAATAGAGTGAGTAAAATACACATCCCTAACAAAAAGTAAGAAACATTTCTAGATATAGTTGGGAAGGTAAACCACTATGTTTGAAATAAAAGCTAACATTAATGAGTTTTAAATTATTAAAGCTAATACTAATGGGTATTAAAATTACCCTGAAAATATTTTAAAAACAAGTATATTAAAATGTTCATTTGAAATAGTTATGAATTTTTGTCTGAGGAGCAAGTTGTCTTAAAGGTTCCATTTTCTAACACAGAACAGTATTCACTCTATGAAATATTTTGCATTATATTTTAATTAAAGTTATAATTACAGAACTAAATATAATTAGCTTCTTTCTTCAAAAGAAATTGGAAGTGAACTTACTTTATTAAATTTTCAATTTGTTTCCTGCAGTGTTACATAGTTTATTCTAATTAATTGAATGAGATCTCATAAATATTTTATCAACATAGGGATGTGATTAACAGCTCGAGTTTTCTGTGGCTTTCTTTTTTCTTCCCAGCTTTCTTCTTCCCTGCATTACCATTTCCCCCGTTTTCATGTTCACTCTCCTGCCTTCGGTGACAATTTAAGTACGGGAGCCCTGCCAGAACCCCCCTCTTCCACAGCAAAATGTTGCATTTTTGCAGTCTTGGCCGTAAGAAGCCATTTTTACCTTCTCTTCAGGAGTGTTTGTTATCTAAGGAAGCCCTCATATAACCCAGGCCACAGAAGTGACACTTATTTCTTGGGTGATTTATGACTTCCACACTGAACAGCTTCCTGCAGATTCTCCTCTGCTTTCGGGGGGTGTGTGCAGCGTATTTGTTTATTCCCTGAGCAAATAAAGCAGAAAGGAGTTAAAGAGTCTGTAACCCCCCATTAGCACACCTACTCCAGAGATCCCAAAATGAAGCAGGAGGTGCATTTCTCACAGTTCCCTAGTCCCTGTCGTGCTGCAAAGGGCTCGATTTTCACAAGGCATCAGTGAGATTTAACCCTGAGGGTGCTGAACCTCTGCCTCACCTGCTCAGCCTGCTGTCTCCTGTGGACATGGAGCAGCACAGAAACACCCACACAGAGCCCTCAGGTCCCTCTTCAAGATCAGAGCTGCCATCAAGGGGAAACCACGCCAATGGCTTCACAGGCTCACCAGGAAAGAGGCAATGCCTGCTTCAAAGCGTGTCAAAGCAGATAAAAAGGGAAGGAGGAGAGCAGGTGAAGTAACCTGTAGTTACACACTGCATCAGGACAAACAGGAGAATTCCCTCTCCCAGTCCCCAGTGCAGGGTTTCCTCCCTCCCCATCACTGCTGGAATGAGATGATCGCAGCTCCTCTTGGAAATGCTGCTCTGCAGCCACAGTGAGAGTAGACAAACTTATCAATATAGATAACTAAGCAAATAAACAGCATGTTGATCATATCAAACAGAAAAAATGTAAGCACAAATGTATGTAAAATGAATAGTCAGGAAGGAAGAAAATAATCATTATAGTTCTTTATCAGATTAAATCTGTCAGCCCTTAGTTTAAGGGGGAAAGAACTGCTTTCAGAGAGTAGTTCCAGATTAATTTAATTAAGCTCTGCTTTAATAATATCAAAAGAAAGATTCAGCTGTTACTATGACCTTAACCATGCAGCAATATCAAAGATATGGGATAAATAGAACAAAAAAGAAAACCATATATATTATAACCACCCATTTAGCTCAGGCAGGAATTGTGTCACTTGCCCATCTTGTATTGTTGACAGCAACAGGCTGAGTATCTTTTAATATCTAAAGAACAAATTGTTTTCTCGCAAGCATATTTCAAAAGTCCCAGTGACACTAGCTGTAAGTGGGCACTTTTCTTCCTGGTAAAAAATTTCCCCTAATTGCTTTTCCTGTCCATGCATTCCTTTCACCACTTATTCATTAATTTGCGGCAAAATTGGAAGTAGAAAAGTGAATCAGGTTTGTTTCACATTCTATATGTTGTACAAAACTGGGTAGTCTTCATCTGCATGCACAGTAATGCTGCTTTTGAATTGTGAAATAGATGAATGGAAGTCATGTTGACAAGAACCTTGCACTGATGATTCAGTGACTCTGTTGTACCGTCAATGTTGTTTTCAAAGTCTAACACTACTTTCCAATAAATTCAAATTTTGATTGATAGATGAAGTTAACCCTGATGTTTGCAGGCCCTTCTTGTAGAGGCTGAAGCTGTGACTGTTGATGCCAGACCTGGATTTGACCTGAGATTTGCTCTACATTTATATCTTGTAATGACTCCAAAGTAGCTTTATTGTGCTTGGATCTTCATCTTCTCTTAATTTAGTTTACTTGTCTGAAATCAAGTAGACTGCTACTTGCACAGCTGCAAAGGCAATAACAACAGCAAATGCAATTTTTATGTGGAGAAAGTCCACATTTCTCAGCTCCCAATATACCAAGAAAGATGAAAAGGCCAGAAAACTTGTTCTGCTGTTAAAATGACAAGATTATGGAGATTTTCTAAAACTATTACAAGACAGGCCTGAGATTCACATGTAATATTTAAAGCACATCCAACATACTTTATGTAGCACATGATTAATGCCAAATGAAGTATATTCTCCAAGTATTTATTTACAACTCTCCAGTGTTACAGCTCCAAGTGGGGATTCCTTGTCTGGCCTGTATATCCCACTGTGGCAAATATCTTGCTCCTTTTTAGGGTAATGCAACCTCCCACTTTCCTAATTCAGAATTTCTGGCCTTTTGTTGACTGGGTTCTCTCCTGGTCAGAATTACATTTATATGGTTATTTGAGAGGGAACTTTGTGTAATATCAGCATCAGCAAAGGCAGCTGGGCTGGCTTCCCAACCCTTAAAATTCCTTTCCCACAATGTTTCAACAAACTACGGCATCACAGTACTATCACTTTATCTGGTAAAAAGGTATTTTATCTCATTCTCTTGTTTTAGTTTGTTTCACAGCCACAGTCTCATCTTTTACCTTGTAACATAACTTCAGATACTTTTCCTGTTACCAGATTCTTTATTGCCTGCTGCAGACTTTTTTCTCAACATATGGGGGAAACAGTCTTCACACTTTTCTTTCCATTCCACATCTTTGACATAATGGGTAGTTTGAACAGTTTGCATAAGTACACACAATGGAGAGGGGAATCTGTGCTGGCAAAGGGATGGATGCTTCAAGCATTTTGTTGAAGCAAATTTTAGAGAAGGTTCTATTCATTTTTTTAAGGTCTGGACATGATTTGAATCTCAGATAGTATTAATTTATTTGTAAAGTTAACTCTCAACCATTGTCAACACTGTAGTAATTATTTTCTTGAGTTTCACCCACTCATGAGGGAAAAAACAACTGAAATCACTGTGTTTGGCGTGGGGCAGGTGCTCAGATCCCTCCATGGCAGAGGCTCCCAGCCTTGGGGGCTCAGGTGATCCCTTTACACACTCATGGCAGAGGGTCACAGAAGTTCTATGGGTCTACAAAACCACACGGAAAAGAGAATTACTGGTTCAGGGAGCTGGCATAGGGCACACCATACCAGCTCTGCTGTGTCCTAAAGAGATGTTGAATTATGAGATGGAGAATAACTCATGTCATACTTCTAGCTACCCATTTGTCCAGAATAGTTTCTATTTCATATCTTCCTTTTCTTCACAGCAAATTTATTGATGATAGAAATACTGTGAGCTGGGCTAAGCCAAGTTGGAATATTCTAGTAATGAAGAGTCCTTGGAACAACTGCAAGGACTTTGAAGCAAGATGTAATAAAACCAGCACTGAATATTTCCAGGTTGTGACCACTTGTGTAAGAGAGGACAGGTGAACAGATGTCTTGATGCTGAAACTTAGATCAATACAATTTTTAATTCTAACTAAGAGTAAGTAAGTAAGTAAGTAAACCACAATCTGGATTTTTCAGCCTTTGGGGCTTTGTCACAGCATTCACGTGGCATTTGTACCACAGTATCTTTTTAAGCAGGTAGCGTCTGTCCTGAGTTTTGTTCTACTTAATTTGATAAAAGTGGATCTCATGCAAAGACAACTAATTGGGGAGCTGAATACACAACCTACCACCCACCATGTGTCATTACTGGAAATAACTTCACAAAGAAACCACATTTGGTGCTGAAAAGCTAAGACAGCTTTAGCTCCTGATATCATTCTCTGTTCCATTATCTCTCAGTGACTTGGGATGCTTTTTGTGACACACACACCCCATACACTCCCTGTGCAGCAGAAATTGGACCCAAAGGCATTCTGAGTAAGGAACCTTTGAAATTCCATGGCTGCCATACCACCAGCTTTACACTGGCTTCACGAGTGGGAAGACTGGCAATAATACGCAGTCAGAGCAAAAAGTCTTCCTCTGTAGCACTTGGTGCTATGACACCAAGGTGATTATTAGACCAAAAATTTAGTGAAGAGATGCCCCGTGCCTGATACTACACAGGGCATAAACATTGTTTAATGCACACAGCAATTCCCATGCTAGGACTTCACTCTGTGGGACAAAAGACAGACATGCCACTGGGAGAGGAGCAGATAACTAAACACCTTAATGACCTGATGGCTATAGGGTCACATTTTATCTTCTTGGAGAATGATAAGAGGAAGACCCTTGTCACTGCCCCAAGCCAGCTTCCTTTCAAACTGTTGGGGAAAGTATTTGATGTCCTTGTCCATTCTCTTTAGCCATCATAGACATCTGCAGGGCACTGCATGATTAGGCAGGTTTCACTACAAGGAAATACCAGGTTTTTACAGCACTCCTGAGAGGACCAAAGGAAAAAGGAATCCGTATCTGGCTTTTCCAAAAAGCCTCTGCACAAGAGCATATCTGCACCCATCCAGGGCAGAGCAGTTCAGAGGGACAGACTCTGGGGCATTTATCCCACCACGCTCAGTGTGTTGACACACCCGTGGCTTTAAACCAGCTGCCAGGACCAGCCACCGCTCTGTGCATCCACCCTGGATTTCACCCAGCCACTCCTGAAGTCCTTACTTTGTACCTGTAATTCAGGTCAGATTCCAGTTCAGTGTCTTTTCCCATATCAATTGATCTCAACAGTTCTGTCTCCACAAAGAAACTCTCAATGTGTTATTTCGCTTTGTGTTTCTAAATGGGATCAGTGTGGCAGTTTCAGAGCAGTGCTTTATTTTATTGTCACCTAGAGAATGCCACAGCTCCTCTCCCCCTTCTGATTTACATAAAACAATATGGGATAAGAGGAAACAGTAAAGTTTTTATTTTAGAGGCACTGTTACTAAAATGTCTTCAGAAGATTCCAGAACAATAAGATGTCATCCATTTCTTTTGGCCTTATCATTTTTCAATTGTAGAGCTACAAGCTATGGGTGAAGCTAATGCAAAAGAATATTGCATTTCTCTTTTCTCTGCAGAGATTTGTTTCACTGAGGACCAGCACCCCTGGCCTTCCACACCTTGAATCATCAGTGATCTACTGCTGAAGATCTGGACCCAGAAATAACTAGAAACACTCCAAAAAGTACATCCAATCCTTAGTGGATTATGTCCTTGACTCTTCACTGCCCACTCAAATCCTTGCAACTTTGTGTTTAGACACTTCTCAGGTGCCATACTGATTTTAATAAAGAACTTCCTGAAAATTAAAAATATCTGCATCTTTTTTTTCACTGTTACCATGGAGATCCTTGAATGACCTGCTATCAATACAGGCTAGTTAAGCAGGAATTTCCACTCTTCACATTACTCACACATTTGATCCAATTATTTTGTCTCTTGGAAGTTTCCATAGCTCTTAACATATTTTGCTCATTTAATGCAATTAGAATACAATATAAGTCTCAGAAATCAAGACAATAAAATCACATCTCACTGTAACTTTTACGCTGTCAAGAAGCCCAAATTCTTTCCCAAAACCTTTCTTTTTCTCCAATTAACTATGATATATTCACTGTTTATTTGCCAACATTAAATGCTTCAGTTCAAAAGTGCACTAAGCAAATAAATAATGTGCAAGGCTTTTTAACATAACTCAGAGGAAATCCTAAGAACTTGTGACACACTATTTTTCAGTAAGAAGAAAAACAGACTATTGTGGATAATTTAAATCAAACCATTTTGTAGATTTTTGAACACCACAATTCTAGTTCTGTAGCCATAATTTTCACTTTACAATGTACTTTCAAGAAGCCAAAATGAAAATTTTAAGAGTTTTGAATACATGTGGGTGTGAAAATGCGATCAAGGGAAGCATCACTTTTTTACTGATTTCTGGATGCTGTACTCCCATATCAAAGAGTTGGATTTTTCCATCAACTTGCTTTCACCAAGCAGCTGAACACATGAAATAAAAAGAAATGGAAGAGAGTAGTTTTGTGATCAAGTAAATGATGCAGAAATGTGCAAGTTTGTAAATGAGCGTTATTATTTTGCAATTAGTTGGTGTTAGAGGCAAAGAGACATTCATCACACTGACCATTGTGAAAATCCAGTGTGACCAGTGGCTTTCAATGCTCTGTGGGAAAGTGTTTGCAGCAGCTTTTAATGCCTTTTCTTTTGGATGTTTTCAGAAACCATATGATGTAACATTTTTTATTGGTAAATGTCAGTTATGCAATATGAAAGAGTTCACAAGACAGGGTTAGTTTCAATTTATTTCCCTCCGCACATTTCTGACTCACACAAAATACCAAAATTAGCAAACACCTTGTTTGCCAAGAAGTTTCATTTCCTGGTCTAATAGACTGTCAGTATTTTCAAAATTACTGAATCAAGGATCTTAAGTGAGACAGCATGAGATGATCAATCCCTTCAGATTTTTCCATTTTCAATTTTGTCCTACTTCAAAATTATTATTTCTAAAATTTTACGAACTACTGCAGACTGGGAAACCCATTTCCCACCCAGGAGCAGTGTCAGGTACTTCTGATTCCATCCAGGTGTTCCTGCAGAGGGAGATGTGTCTGCTTCTGCTGCACACTCTCATTTGGAATTGATTATGAATCTCTTGTTCTTTCCTCCCACACTGGAAAATGTTGGTTATTTAGCATTGGACATACAGGTTCTTCTGGGCATGTTTTACCCATGTAGGTATAGTCCAGGACTGAGGCATTGCAGAACAGAGTGAGAATAGAAATGTTATATTCTGCCTAAGGTTTGATGGATTTGACTAAAACGGACTCAGGTATAACTTTGATATGAAAAAAGTAAGGGATGCACAGCGATTGTACAATTTTAGGTAAAGTTTATTACCAGGTAAAGTTCATTATTAAAGTTTATTTAACATCCCTGATAAATCTATGCCTGTGCTGTGCTTGCTCACTTGTGTCTCTCTTGGCAGTGCGTGCTCTGACCTCCCAGGAGCAGCCTGGTATATACTGAGCACCTGAGAGCCAAAGATATTTCACAGCAGCACAAACTGAATAAGCATAAAGGGAATATATCATGGAAGCATTATTTCTGCTGGGAGGAATGGAGATGGAACACGGGACACCACAGACCTATGAACACCCTGAAGGGACCTCTCACATTTTTATCATTTTATAATCACTTTAGCTGCTCCCTGAAGAAAGGGGATAATTTCTAGGAAGCCCCAGAAGATTCTGATGATCATTAGCAACTCTATAAAATGGGAAGAAGTTCAGCTAGCAGCAACCAAAACTAAACAGCAGATATTGTGAGTGATCTGGAATTCCAGCTTATCTTTCTGAGGACAAAGCCACAGAACCATGTCTGTCCTTCTATCCACCTACATCCTTTCCTGAGACTTTGCAATGAAAGGAAACAGAAATGGATTTTCCCCTAGTAGGAGCAAAATTGGATAGGGTAGAGCCTTGCAGAGCGTATTTCCTTACTAGTTTGCTCCTCACATGCAGGCTGGAGTGCTCTCTGGTGAGGACTCAGAGTAGCATCTCTCTAGATCTGCTCACCAGAACAGATGTTGTTCTGGGGCCGGGGGTGGGAGCAGGAAGTTGGAGGCTCCCACTAACAGATGGAAGAGCAACCCCAAGCCAGCTCTCAGCCATGCCCAGGAAATGGTTCTCACACTCTCAGCTCCACACTGACTTGAGGGGAGACTGAACATGGCACTAAGGAAGCACATGGCTTAGGAGTCTGCAGAGGGAATTGGAAGAGAGGGCCTGCCGAATCCACATGGAGCACGCTAGGAGAATTATTCAAATATTAATAACAGCTGCCAGAAATTTGGAAGAGCCAGGCAATTGAAAAATGCCCTGTGCATCTGCCCTTCTGTAACCATGTGCCCAACACATATTCTCTGCCAGGAGCAGAATTCCCTCTCTGCAAGGCAGTGCAGTTGGCACGAGTGCCCACCTGGATCAGAGCCGGTGTGAGCTGCAGTTCTGTGCACCCAAACCTCAGCACACACCCTGAAAACACCCCCAGCACCGCCAGAGCACAGCCTGAGGGACAAGGGGAAGTGGGTTATTATTCCTTCTTCTCTGGACAGAATAACACAAGGGACTGAGGAGTCCTTACCCTTTTGATGGCACTCCTGGCTGTAGATGGAAGTATACAAGTGTAAGTGAAATGTTTCAGAGAATTCAGCCTCATTGCCTACTGCATTTTTCTCCTGCAGGTGGAGAAAAGATAAAGTTGTCTAAGTAAGGGCCATCAGCTCTTTGGATGGATTAGCCCACTTTTGTTAAACCAGCTGTCTCAGGGAGCAAAAATTCAGATATTACACATGGATTACTGCCAGAAGGAGGGACAGAAGTGTACCACAGCAATATTAAAAATTAATATGCTCTCAGTCTAGTATGTCATGTCTGACTGCTATCCACCATCACTGCATTTACGTATTTTGTTGCAGTCAACAGTTCTGAAGGAAATTCTCAATTTTAGCTCCACCCTACAGTCGCAGAAGAGGAGACCTTAATTGTCCCAAAAAGTTTGTAAAAGAAGCCCATCAGACAGACAAAAGAAGATGGGGAAACTGTTGCACATTGGTCACTGACAGTGGAGGACAGAAAATACCAAAGAGGCTGAAACTAATGTAGATCTCTTGAACCTTAGCCATAAATTCATTCTTCCTCTCCTCTCTTCATCTCTGAGCACTGTAAGTTGCGTCAATGACCCTAGAGCAGCAGACTCAGAACTGAGAGCTCCTGGATGATCTTTCATTTGTATTTCTTTTCTTGATGCATAATTCTAAGTGTATCCATATGCATTCATCACACGTATCACAGCTTCTCTTGAATGACTGGAGTTTTTTCAAAGAGAAAGCAGTACAGCAAGGAACTTTTCCACTTAAAAGCATTCTGCTCCAAAGAATCATGGCTGTCATTTCAAAGTTATTTGTTGTGTTAACAATATTTTTCCAGGAGAGTGTTTCATTTAGTAATTTGGAATGTAAAGACAATTGTGGGAAACAAAAACCCATGAAAGTCATATGATCAAAAATCCAAAAAGATTTCAGAACATATGAAAGGAAATATATTAAAAAAAAACTCCAGACATGCAAAATAAAAGATTCAGATTAAATTCTCATAGCTGTAGGGCTTTTGCTTGCTATTCATGAGAGCTACAGAATTCGCTTCTACTTGACATCAGAAATGCAGATTCAGTGAATTCATTTAAGACAAAATTTCAATCTTATCTTTTTAGGCTGGCTTTTCCAGCCTTAAATGCAGCTCAGTTTTAAAGCTCCCAGATATTATTTTATGTGAAGCTATTTGAGATCCTTTGTATTTTCTGCACTATATAGTCTTACTGTATTTAGTTCATGTGCATTCCAACATAGTGAGAATAGTTGAAAAATGACAAACCAGGTAATGGGAAAGGGAAAGTAGTCATTTCCTAATGCAAAAGCATAAATACAACAGAAATGGAAGGCCTATAAACCATGTTCTAAAGTATGAAGAAATATTTAGTAAATGAACATACCATGAGGATTCTACATTTCCTATTTCTTTAGCTACCATGTGCAGCTGTGTGTATGTGGGGACGAATTAAGAATTGTTCTGCTCCACCATACCCCCATTTCTACCTGTCCACAGCTCAGCACTTCCCAATGTTCCTCTTTCCTCTTCCTTAAACGTGAAATCTCTACCAGTTCTCTCTTACTCAATCCATAGAACCTGTTTATGGATTACTGCACAAGCAAGCTGCCAGCCAGGGTTAACAAACAGGCCTGCTCCAGAAGTGCAAATGGGGTTTGCACTTTCCTCAGTTCCCAAAAGGCTCAAGTATATCCTCCTCATGCTGAACCATCAACTTGCAGTCAACAGAGGCAATTTTCAACCTAGCAACCTTCCCTGAAGCTTCAGACACTCCTTGAACAAACCCAAAGGCAACCTGACTGTAGTGCAAATACAGCTACAGGATTCCCTCAGAGACCCCCTCTGCAGGGTTTGCCAGGAGCATGGAGCAAACAGCAAACGCAGGACTGCTGCACCCACCTGCCTGCAGAAGGATTTAGGCTCTCCAACTCATCATGTCTCTAACTGGTTCAATGAGCTGAACTCATTTCCTAGGGAAAAAACAGGATTTCTACTAAATATTTTTTAGCTTTTTGGGAGAAATTTTCCTTACTAAGAATAGTTTTGCCCCAATCTGACAGATGCAGGCTGAAACAAGAATGTCAGCTGTCCCATGTTCACCATTCCAGTCCCTGAGGAGGGCATTTCCCAGGGGCACACCTGAGTGCTGTGGTGCCACAGAAGGACCAGGGCCAGCCTCTTGCTGCCCATCATGATCTCAGGAACAGCACCTATATCCCCTCTTCACCATCAGGGAGAAGGCAGACATGCACCACAAAGTGCAGCCAGAACAGCCTGCTGGAGGCTTAGGTAACAGTGCCCATTTCACCTCCTCCTAATTTCAGAGAAAACTGCTGCAGAAGAAAAAGAAAAAAATCAGATGAGGTTTTTTCATAATGTTACATGCTGCAATTAAAGATCCATGAACTGGAAATGGTCCCTGCACTCCTGTGCAGCAAACACTGGTCCAGGTGCATGTTCTCACATCAGCTGTACACACAGGTAGTGTGACATGTGACATGGATGGATCACTGTCCTTTCACTAAAACAAGAAGACATAACATCTTCTGACAATGTACTTGCAATACACTCCATGTTTTCTCTTTTGTAAAAACATTTCCTCTGGGTCTGCATTTGTAACAGTCCATCAGTTCCTATCAGCTCCCTTTAAGGGTGCAGGACTACAGAACAGGCTGCATTACCACTAAGAAATGACAGCACTGTGAGTCTTAAATTGTCAAAAAGGCATGTTTTCTACATGAAGACTTTGAACTTGTAGAAATGAAGTCTGAAAATGATAGTGGCACTAACAATAACAAAAAAAATAAAGTCTTTTCTATGATAAATAGACATTGTTCCAGTTAGTTTATTTTAATCAACCTACTCTAACATGGAATTTGGCTTATAATTTGTATGAAACTCAACATCTTCTGATATTTATAATTGATTTTGGTACAAAATCATCAAAGGAATGCAGAACAAAAATTGAACAACTTCCTTAAAACCATTAGCAGAACTAAATTATACCATGAATATGAAAAAGAAAAAAAAAGAAAAGCATAGTACATAGGCAGCAGAAAATGAAAGGCAGCTGGGCAGAGTAAGAAGAGAGATCAAGGTGCAAAAATATCAGTTCAAATATTTTAAACATGACTTTAATATTCATCAACTTGTTCTTCTGTATTTTGCAGTTCATTCATCTGTGACTTAGGGGTCACAAGATAGCAGGCATGGATTGAATTAGGAAACCCATCTTTTCCAGCTTTAGCCTCAGCTTTGAATAAGAATAGGTGAATAGAATTTCCTCTTTCTCTGGGTTTCCAAGCTATGCAATAGAAATAATGATATTTATCTCTGGTTTAAAGATGCTTTGAGATCTGTGATGAAAAAGTGCTCTGTCAGAGCTTAGATAAAGTGATGTCGCAGGCAACTTTCTCCTTATTTGGCTCCATTTTTGTTTCAAATCTCTGTTAGGCAGAGGTTGAAACTTGTGGTTGTTTTAAAAGGCTTCAGGTCTTTTTTGGATCTGTGTCCTTTCCTTCAGTCCCTCTGTGACCATCCCTTGCACACGTGACCCTGGGCATGTCCCTGTGCAGTCACACTGTCCCTCTGACACTGAACTGCTCAGATTCTTTACCGTGATGCTCTTCACACACTTTTTTAGGGCAAGCCTTGCCTTGTGATCAATGGCAATGACCCAAGTTGTGCCATCAGACAGGGCAATGTGTTTGGTTTGTGACTCACACTTACCTATGGAGTAGCTGAATGACAGGCACTGTCAGGGCTGGAACCAGACAGTTTCTAGACAACCCAATTCTGACAATACCCTGCTTAAGCCAGGTAAATGTCCTTCAGATTTGCTGGGCTCTGTGCACAGCCTGCTCACATTTGCATGGGCCTGAAACATAGTAAAAGTCATTCCCCCTGGCACATGCCAGTCTAGACCACCTTCTGTTCTTGGCACACATAATAACTATTTTCACTGCATCCTTATCAGTTTGTTCTTTCAGGAAATGCATTCTATTTTCCATTAAGTCCTTTTTGCATAAAGCGATTCTTACATCAAGCAGTCTGCCAGGCTTCCTTTATCCTTGAGTGACCTTTGCTAGGGTAGTCTGGCTGATGCCTTTCCTACCACTTCCATTATCCCCAGCCTTGACTGTTCATACCAAGGGCAGTGCTTTCCAGGAATTACAGATACAGCACTGCAAGCAGCCACTTCCCTCAGCTGATATCGTGATGAGATCTATGCAGGGATGAAATCTTCAGGTTTCAACTTAATAAGAAGCCACTCAGATATTTCTGTCCAGGTAGAACACTTCAGTTTTTAAGACTTATTCTCAGCTTCGGCACAGATCTGCCTCACTATGTGAAAATTACTTCATTCACTCAGGGCTGTGAAGGGTCTATGGCAGTATTCAGTATGGGAAAAATTAATGGGATCCAGCCTTAAGGAAGTGCACACAAAGTTTAAAAGCTCTGTTGGTTGGTTAATTAACTGGAATCTCAATTGCTCCAAATCCAGACCAGAAAAACAACTTCTGCCAAGAAGAAGCCCCAAGTTCATGGCACTGTAAGATCTAAAAGATCCTGTCACAGAGCCTTGAGAATTTTATCCAGCTACTCACACCCTGAGCCCATTACTGTAATTATGACGAAGGGTTAATGCCTCAGGCTGGAAATAGGCACTTCCAATTTTACTGTCTTGCAATAGAAATAACGCAAAGATGTCTAAAAGAATGCAAATTGTATAACTGCTGAGAATCTGATAAGCAAAGTGATGATTTCTTGTCTTTGATCTGCCTTGTTGCACATTATATTTCTGAACTGACGGAAAAGATGTTCATTTCAAGGCACCAAAATGTCTGAACTATTTAGGAATTGTCGCCTTGAATCAATTCTGGTTTCATACACTGCATCTTTGCAAGCATTGTTTCTTCCAGATCAATTCCATATCCAAACTAATTGTTTAAAAGCCATGACTTTAAGGGAATACCTGTGGCAGTCCCAATTAAAACAAAAATATTTCCAGTAGGGTACACAATTTACACAAAGGTATTGACAGCAGTAAATGTTTCCAAATGCAGATCTTTCGCCTTTGCACATACAAAGGACCTTTTTAAAGGCTGAAGGGCCTATGTTAGAAAAACACACAGTACCTACTTCAACAAGAGAATCAGACATCATTTATAATTCATGTAAGTATATTGAAGTTTTCCACTGCCATCTAAGAGAGATGGTTTCAAATCTATGGAGTGCAATAAGCCAATATTCTGTGTTGCAACTCCTATATATCTCACATAGATTTTACTCAGGAGATCATTTCTATACTGAGGTCTTCACATCTAGAATGTGCTACATTCAAAACCCTCACTATCTCTGCATATCTATCAGCATTAATATGTCAGCTTGTACCCCATGCTATTTTCATAAATGCTTTAGGGACACAGATTTGTTGAACAGATAGAATATAGAGTTAAATGTAATCTGAGCATAATCAGAAGCAAGAGGAGTAGTTAGCTCAATATACAACTATTTTTTTCATATCCAATATAATAAATGGAAAGAAATGAATGATAGCTCTGGTCAGTTTCTTCTGCATTGATGAGATGATGGAAAACTGCTGCACATAATTCAGCTATTTCCTACAACCACACAATTTAAATGCCCAAAAAGTGAATGGCTGAGCTAAGGGAAGTTTATTAGAATTCCACCACAAACAGTCCAGTTTTACTCAAAAACTCAGATTCTATTTGCCAGTGAGAGAAATTTGCACTGACTGCCTGCAAGGCATCTAACCTATCCAAGACTTCTTCCAGTCACAAGGACAATTCCATTGTCAGCTCTGTCTCTTAATTCCCTAAAGCTTGTAGTCTCTTAAATAATCCTCTGAAATTTTAGGACTTACATTCAATGATCGTGTATTATGTATAAAATCCAGTTTTACAGTTTGGTAAAAAGTCCCAGAGAATTTGATTTCTAATAAAATTTCCTTCCATCTCTGCAGCTCGCAATAATATTTAGCACAGAGCAGAGAAAATGCATCACAAACGACTTTATTGGCTGCCATAGATTTAAACCAGCTTTGTTCTGCACTTGATTAATTTGTGAGGCAGTTTATTCAGATATTGAAGCTGCTTGTTCTGCATGATTATTAAAACTAAACAGACGAAAGTATCCATTATTACCTAAAAATAATGAGTGCAGAAGAGGCAGGCACCTGGGGGCCAGGGAGGTGACATTAATGTTCAATGTCTTGAAAACAGCAGCATTTCAAATTATTGATGCAAAGCATTTGACGACTGTCTTTAAAAGGCAGGGACAGAGGCTGTCTAGACATGATCAGATACCAAAGTCTACGGGTTTGGCAATCTGATAATTTTTTTTTCTCTGTTACAAAGGTAAAGAGGCGCCTGTCAGTATCTGACAGACTGCAGACACAATGATTATAACAACAATAAGAATAACTGCTCTCCGTAGTATTATTATCCTCTGAATAACTTTGTTGGAGGAACTCTGTTGCAGTTTGTTTATTTGTTTGTCTGGTGGCTTGGTTGGTTTTTAGTTCTGATGCAGGGTAATGTCTGTATATTCTGTGACCCTTTGTTGCAGCTCCCACCAGACAGGGACTTAGATAGAGATCCCAAATTGATCTTGAACCACTGTGGAGAGACTAAGTGGCATCATCTTTAGAAGGTGAATTGGAATATATTCCAGATAAAGCAAGTTGATTTTTTGAATTGGACTTAGGGAGTAAAATCTGATTTAACCTTTCACATGCACTAGAAAGTTTCTCCAAGCTCCTCATCTCATGTTTATTTATCAGGCCAAGGCACAGTGATAACAATTACTGCTCTCTTTAGCAGCAGCCTATAATAACAGATGTTCAAGAGGTATACCACGTATTTAACACGACAGCAATTTTAGGCATTGATGTGTGCTTGTTTAATAATTGTTGTTTTCTCCCCCAGACCTCATGACTGTGCTTTTGTCAACAGAAAACGGTAATGCTTTCCTCTAAGGGAACATTCCAGGTCAAATGGAAGTTGAAATAGAAAGCACATAGTAGCAGAAATTATGATCAGGGTATCTGGTTTAAGTATTTTCTTTGTACCAGAATGTATAGGCAGTCCCTGCTAAAATATACCTGAGAACAAATTCCCAACTCAGTATTAGTGCTGGATTTGATGTGGACAATGATGCTGATGTCATTTGGTTGGATACCTATCAGAAAAATAAGCTGAAACAGCTACTTAATGGGACATGAAATGATGCTATGTTAAATGTCAGAAATGTAGTTCAAAGAATTATAACGTTCTGACTCTTGAAACTGTTGAAACCATACTCCATAATTTTATTTTCTACTACCTATAAGCTTTCATATGTCTCTTAAGTAGTAACACCATGTGATGCTGCATTATGACATTTAAGCCTTGGGGTTGAAACACCGAGTCTGCATCGTGTCATGCTGTCTCATCCCCTTGTGTTAAGTCACATGCAGAGATTTTCAAAGGCTTTAAATCCAGACTGTTATTTATCATCACTAGGAAATGGATTTTTAAGTCACACCTCTGTGAAGGCTGATCATCACACTACTGAATCAATTTCCAAATTGCAAAAATAATACTGTTGTTTATTATCAAGAGGACTTTAGACAACTGGTCAGTAACCTTTTTTTCATAGCAGTCACTGCAAACTCCTAGTAGAAAATCAGAAAATTAAGAGGAATAGGCTTGTCACAGCTCACCTATAAGAAGTGTTTCCCATTTCTTGGCTTCAGAAGACTTTGGAGGTTAACAAGATAGTTTGTGCTTTGCTTTGGAAAATCAGCATCCTGTTGTGTTGAGCATTGCATGCACATACAGTAGGGAAGTGTTCTCGTCCTTACAAAGGAACTACATAGATCAGAAAACATCTTATTGTCCCTCTTCAGAGCAAGGAAATCAAGGCCATTGTCTGAAAATTGCACCAGAAGCATGAAGCAAATCCACGTCTCCTAAATGTGCACAAATAATTTTTCTTTTGCATGAAGACAGTGAAGAAACAATGGGGGAAAGTTCTGAAGACTGCAATTATTCAGGCAACTGGGGCAGCATTGAGGATAAGAGCAGGTGCCCTGTAAGCAGTCTCAGCATTCAGACCAAGGGCTGCATCTCCTAAACCCCACAGCTGCTTCATGGATTGGAGCTGAAGACGATTGCTCAGACTGTGAAATGTGACGTGGTCAGGGCTCCTGTGCCACTGCTGAGCTGGGTTCCTGAAGCTCCATGGCTGTCACTTGTCTGTACAGAGGATCCAGACAGATGCTGAGGTGCTCCAAGGGGCAGGGGCTGGGTGGGATCCAGGACAGCGATAAATCCCCACCTCATCAAGGGTTCCTGCACCATGGCCTGGTGCACACAGAAGCACAGGGGTCAAAGGAGCTCCAGCCCTGATGGGACTTGAGAAACTGAAGCAGCAAAGCACACAAGGGATGGGAAGGTCCAGGGAACCAAAGCAAATCCAGCCCCAAGGGATGTCTCAGCCGTATGGAGCGTGGCTGGAGGGGCCACAACTCCACCTGCCCTGACCCACTGCTCCACTCTCTCTGTGATTTGTACATTTTATTCAGCTTTTGGCTGCACATCCAAACTCTCAAATGGTCTTGATTTCTGCCCCTACCATGCAGTGCTGTTTGCTCAGCCTTCAGGTAGCTGGGGTTGCTGTTTAACTCCAGGTCAGCCATATCAGTGCCTGATCTACTCTTCCCCTTCTTACTCCACAGCCTGAATTCACTATGGATTTTGGATATCTCCTAAACTCTTGATCTGTATTATGAATAATGACAGATAAGCAGATAACATTACCAGGATGCCCTACATCCATCTCCAGAATCTGGTGAACTTTTACTTATGTCAGTAGAAATACTTAACAGAAAAAGAGCCTTTGCCCCTGCAGAAGTCTTCATCTATTAACCCCTTTTTAGTAAAAAATGCAAGTCTAGCCCCAAATGGGAGGGTTTGTCACAGAAATTTTACAAGAAAAATGAGTCATTACTTAAAAAGTTATTTAATAACATTGCACACAAATGACCAGAAATGTCAATTACCAGGGAGAAGGGGCACAAGATACTTCATGTAATTGCAACTGTTGCTCAGGGGCACTCATGTTTGAGCCTTTCTGACAACATCTACAACTCTCTAATTGAACTGCCTGGGCATAGAGGAATTGCTTCTTGCTCCTGCAAAATAGCTAGCAGAATTATAGAAATGGTGGTCCAGAAAAATGTAGTGTATTTTCAAGCTTGTGAAATGTCACACTCCTGGGCACCAATTTATCTGAGTTACATTGCAACATTACAAATAGCCAGCAACTCTTACAGGGCCATTTTTCACAATAAAAATACTTTCCTAACTGCTATTTTAGTTCAGTAATGATTGTATAGATCTGTTTATTATGCATTTATATTTTTCCCTAAATAACACCTTACTGTTGGCAACGTACTGGAACAGAGGAAAGTATGCAATATTAATGGGGCCAACCACTTGCTTCAGAGTAAAAATATTTTTGACTCCAGGGGAAAAGAGAAAGAGAGAAAAAAGAAAAACTCGTGAGAAATCCACAAAGAAAACAAAGAAATCTTTCAGCTATTTTTCTAACTTAATATTGCTTCCACTTCTATCTGTTGTCTTCAGGATAATGGCCATTATGATTTTAGTGAAAAGATTACATTGATTGCAGAGTGCCAAGGAAGATATATTAAAGGTCAATAAGGAAAAGTGGGATATATCTCTGCTGGAGCTATGCTTCAGCCTCTTGAGCCCACTTCTGAAGATATTTCCATTGTTTTTGTTGTACCTAGAAGCACAGATAAACTGCCACTTTTTGAAAAGCACAACCAAAACCAAGGGATTCCAGTTCCTAAATGCTTTAATGCACTTGTGCTGTACATCAAGGAAACTATTAGGCATGCAAGTCCCATTTCTTGGAGACTTCATTAGCCCTAAGATAGCTGTTCTACTGATGGATGTCCTGCACCTGCCCAGGTTAGCCGGCTGTAGGGGCTTAACTTGAGACTCTCAGCCCACACACATATGCTGCAGTGCTAGAATAAAAATATGTTGCATATCTGGCTAATGCTCAGCTCTCTGTGGCTCGTGCATCTCTTGGAGGCAGGCAGTGCATGTCTCATGAAAGGTACACGTCTGAAATTGGCCACTGAATATGGGCTCCTTGTGGTACCAGAGATTGCAGTAGGGGGTTAATGCCATGCAAGAATTATATTGAACCTTTTACACTTCTTGCTTTTGTCCTAGAGTTATTGAATAACAATATTAATAGCAAATTAGCATGCAGTTGGCAACAGCTAACTTATTAATTGTCTTAACAAAGCACCTGCATAGCCCCCTTAGCACTGAGAAAACTGACTCTGGAAGGTCAGGATCTGATTTCAATGGAACCTTAAAATTAAAATTAAAGAGTATGAATACCCACCCACTATGTCTACAGGCCAACTTTCTCTTACAAAGGGAGGTTTGGAAAATCTCCCTCTTACAGTTTCAAGTATGAGTAACTTTCTAACAGAAGGAGTTGCTAAAGGAACAGCTCTGCCACTCGAAGAAAATGGTTGCTTTTCAAAGAATTCATTGCTATTAAGTTGCTTGGCAGTGAGAGCAATGGAAAATAGTTGTGTTTCACACAACAGCAAATGCAAATGTTTTAGGACTCCTTAGTCCCCCCTCTCTCCCGACGTCATGCAGAGGTGAGCAGAGATAAGTATTTTTAACACCCTAATAAAAAAAGTTTAAGTACTAATAACTATTGTTCATTCTGTTGGCAGGATTTCAGTACAGAACGCTTTGTCTTCGGTTTTTAGAATCATGATACTACAACCTGGAGAAAACAACATTTATACTTTATATGAACGTAAAACAAGTCCATGCATATATTCTAAACATATTCCTTAGTACAAACTGCCTCACTGGGTGCGTGTGTCTATAAACCGGACTCTTTAAAATAAACTCTGGAAGCTTCCAGATTAATTAACAAATAAAACACATGGAAAGTTGTTCAGGCCACAGTTTCATATGCAAATAACATTCTCATAATAGCTTCATTTTATTCGTGCTTTTAAACTGTAGTTTAGGAATGGCTTGAGGAATTACATTTGTTGTTACAGGGAAACAGTGGGCTCAAGAGGAATCTTGGGATGAGCAAAAGCAGGCTAGAAACCACAAAAACTGAAGGATGGCTATTTTGAAAGGTGATATGCCTGTGACTTCTACCACTTTCAGAAGGGCTGCCAGAAGTATTTTCTCTCTTCCTAAATTATTTTCTCTGTTATTTGTGACTTCTCCTCCCTGTCTTGCAGATGGGGAATATCTCTGGATCAGAATTATGCCAAGAGCATGCAGAGAAGCACTGACCTGCAGGATCATCTCATGGCTTTGGGCTCCAGAGCAGCAAACTTAGATTATTCAGAGGGTTACTGAGACTGGGATTCAGCAGCCACCAGCCCATTCCCATTTGGGACAGTCAACTGGTCTTGATTTCGATATCTGCTCATCTCTAGAGACAAAGGCTCTTTGAGAGGCAGTACCAGGACTTTGCTTAAGTGATCATCTGACCCACAGGAAAAGCTGTTTAAACAACTCTTCTTGGATTAAAAAGCCCAAAAGGAATTGCTCACACTTTCCTGCCCTTTTACCTACTAGCACTGAGGGATAGTATATGCCTGCGAACTGTAGCATGTTAATCTTAACAGAAGAACTGATGTTTAACACCCGCTGTGTTTTATCTTTTTGATCAAAAAAACAGATTAAAACTTCCTGTCCTGAACCAAAACCTCAGCCTACCAAAATGAATTCCTAAAGAAGGATATGCAGCATAAGGGCACCTTGAAAAAATCTCTTTCTGACATATGGACCAAGTTTGAACACTCCAATTGCCTGTGCCAGTTGAATCAGTGCCAATCAAACATCTAACCCATCTTCAACTAAGCATTCTCCCAAGTATGAATACTGTAGAATATTAGAGGCTTCCTTTCTACTTTCCAACACACATTTGAAATTCTGATTTTTCATTCAACTCACAAAATTGAGAGGATGAGCTAAGAAAATAAGTAGATAGAGATTGCATACTTTACCTATAATTTGATGGGAAACACATTGTTATTTGTTTGATTAAACAGTGCATAATTAAAAGTCAATATACAAAACCATAATAGAAACTGTGTAACTAGTCAAATTTTTGTCAATGAACTTGTCTAATTTATAGGAAATCAGTAATAAAATATTTGTTTCCAACATTATCTACAAAATGATTTGTATATTATGAAAACAAATCCATATGGCTTTGTGTCTACAGATAAATATCCACGGGCAAAATGCATGGGAAGGTGATCCAGCTTAGGCACTGAACTACGAAGTGCTATTCAGGGAGGACAAACTGTAGTTTACTTCTTCAGGTCTCTAGCACATTATGCAGAAATTAGTTTAGTTCCTTTGAGAATATCTGTCGTATCCAAGCAGGGAAGAATACCTTAATACGCTGTACCCATTTCATAATACATACAAGATAGATGTCTCCAGAGGAGGGAGAGGAGTCATCTTAGGTTTAAAAGTTTCTGAGTGCAAGCTTGTTAAGTTGGCAATCAATTACAGAAACTAAGCCAGTCAATGAATTACTACTGTTTGTTAGCAAAGTACCACTGGTGTAAAATAATTTCATTAACTATAACAATACACATGCTACACTGTGCCCTAGTCCAGCCAGTTTCTAAAGTCTGACGTGAGTCAATGAGTGGCAACTACCCAAATAAAGAGAAACAAACCCAGTAATCCTAAGGATTTTACTTCCAAATGAATTTAAAAGGAAATAGTACCTATTAGTGCTTGACAGGAGCATGTAGGAGAATAATGAAGGGTATCCACTGACTGAAACGGGATACTTCCAAACAGCTCTTCCTAATGTGTGAAAACATTTTAAAACAGATTTGTTCATGCCAAGAAAAGCAGTCTTTTTTCCATTGTTGCTCCAGGTGCCAGACATGGTACAGAGACAGGGCAGGAAGCCAGACCCAGCCAGCTCCTGTTGCGGATTAGAAACCGGCCAAAGAGCCAAGCCCGATTTCCAGTGCTCAGGCTGAGATCTTGATCTCAACCTTCCCATTGCCTGGGTCAGTCTGAAATCAGGTTCCTTGCTCTAGACCTCTCCTGAGCTTGGATAACTTTTTTTTTGGTCCTCTGAGCAGGAATATAGGGGTAATTTGACATTCAAACAGCACAGCTCTGTGACAAGCACATGAAAGATAAGAGATGTAGTGCTGTAAAGTAAGCCCTGAATAACAGTGGGTTTTGAGCAAGGACACAGTTACTGAGTGTGCAGTGTTACAGCACTGGACCCCTCTCCTGGAAGGGAGAGGCCAGAGGACTGAGTAGGCAGATGGACCCCTTTGATTCCACGATTCCTTCCATATTGCCATTTACTAGGCAGAGGGAGTGATGTATGATAGTACAGCAGTGTTAACAATACTTAGAGCCTGAAGCACTTTCCAGTCCTGCCCCTGTTCTGCCTGGGTGATACAATGAACTGCACATGTGGCAGTGCAGTCAGCACAGGCAGTGCTTAAATTTTATATCACAAACATCCTAAACCTATTCCAAACAATTGCCCTCTGCGACCATACGTGGGAAGAATCCATTTTGGAGACAAATTGAATCCACACTTAAGCTTTGAAAACTTCCTGCCTGAGGTTGAGGCATAAAGAGGAACAGGCAGAGAGAGTCAAGAGATGCAAAGCATCGGTCTCAACATCTCACCTCCCTTTTTAGCCTCCTACATACCCTACAGAAGATTACATTGAAATTTAATATATTGCTTAGATCCTCCCTGTTCCCACCTCCCCCTGCCTCTTGCACTGGCTGCAGTCACACCATCCCTTGCAAAGACTTTGAAAATCTTCCAGTCATAATAAAAGAGGAATGAAATTTTTCCTTCCCCAGCACATGAGCAGAGAAAGCACTACTGGTTTGCTCTGTGGGCCATGTATGTCTGTGCTCTCATTAGTTACAGCAGAAATTCCACCCTGCTGAAGCCACCAGGAGTTTTGACAGTCTGTGCTGCAATCTGAAAGCACTGACAAATATCTCAGCATCTCCAAACTAGTAGAAACTGCAATTTCTAGTTTAGAGGAGATTATCTCACAGATGGATTAAGAGATGTGAGTAAAACCCCCTGGATCCTCCAGGGAGGACAGGTTGGAAAAGTATGCTCCACATGACAGGAACAAGAGCCCCACAGTGACCACTTGTAGGCTATTGCCCATGAAGTGTCTTCACAAGGTTCGCAGAAGCTCCTGAGACCTCCTAACACCATGGTCTCTAGAGATCATTAGTACTTCCCCACCGTATACAGCAACATTTGGAGACAAATTCTTTGAAATAATTCTTTAATGTCTGTGCTTCTTTCAAAGTTGAATTTCTGTCTTAGAGGTCCTCAGTTATGTAAGTTCACTATTTTCTTATCCCATGTACTTTGGAGACACCAGATGCTTTAAAACACTGGGAAACATGGTGAATTTTTATGGAACATTCTTCTTATCTGCAAGCACTCAACTACTTAAAATAAAATGTATTTTTCAAATGTGTGCAGCTCTGATTTGGCATCTTTATGTTAAAATTAACTAATTTTATGGTGTTACCTTCTGGCTGCTGCTCATGACAATATAGAGTTTGCAGTTATAGCCCATTATAAAGGGAAGGGCTGCAAGAGGGTGTTAACAGCCTATTTAGGATATAAAGCATTGTGCAGCACACAGATTTAAATTCAGGTGCAGTATAAGGTCAGCCTTGAATTGTATGTATAATATGTTTGTCAGGCACCCCATGTGTAAAACTGACAGCTCTAACCCAGTTGCCACAGGCTGTTTTATACGGTTGGGAATATTACGTCTCTTTGACTTCAGTGATGTACACTTGAAAAGAAAATTGTTTCATTTTGAGGAAACTTGGAAAGTCAGAACCTATTGCATTAATAAAACAAAACATAAACTTTCTAGTTAAAAAGGCTATTTGGAAGTAGTTAGCATCAGCTCACGCCACAATTAAATGCAATACATACACATTAATAATAATAATAATAATAAAATAATAATGAGTCTCACATAGTCCAGTTTTATTCTTGTATAAATTTGACACATGTAAAGTCTGGCTTTGCTCTGCTACATGGGAAACGTGAGTTGAATGCTTGGAACACTCTGGATTCCAGGCGGGGCTCAGTGCATGGTTCTGAGAGGAGCGTACAGAGCCAGCAGTGCTCACAGCTCTGTGCTTCCTGCAGGACTTGAACCTCGTGGTTCCGGCATGATCCTGAAATTCCTGCTGCACCAGGATAAGGGGCCTACTTTCCCACTGCTAACTTTAGGACACAAGCTGTTTCCCACAACCACCACCATCTTGTGGAGCCGCAAATCTGGGGCCCTACCTATTCCCAGATGATTTGGTAACAACTAAGCTTAGTTGTCCATTTTATAATTATCCTGCTCTAACATGGATAGAATAATCCTGCCAGGGAGTGAAAAACGAGCAGTCCATGGCAGGGGCAATGCTCTGGTGCAAATCAATTGAATTTAAACACCAGACAACTTCTCACCTAGAGCAATCCTGCCTTTCAGAAAGAAAAGGATAGTGGAATGAGATAGGGTAGCTTGGAAGGAGCATGTTGATGAAGAAATTCAGGCATGCAGTAGCACTGTAGCTTGCCAAAGTCATGCAATGGCTCTGAAATACAATTGTTTCTCAATCTCCTGCCTTAGCAGAAAGCCACTCTTACACCACTTGTAACCAACCACCAGAATGAAACAGAGGAGGGGACATTCATTGTACAGCAATGACCAAAGTGAAGGCTCTGACAGAACGAGGACTGACCAGTGTTAGGTTTCCATCTCCTCATTATGTCATACAACTTTCTTCCAGAGAACAACAGCACTGCTTCTAATCACTTCTCCCTCACTTTCTCAGAAGAAACGGACAATGATTTATCAGGCCGTTGCACACTGATCTGAAAAGTCCAGCTTTTCACAGAAAGATTTCAAAGTGCAAAAGTTTTTTATGAGCTCTCCTGGGAGGTAGCTCCTCAATTGGTGCAACACAACACTCAGTAATGTCAAATGGAAATAGGCCAATTTATATTGCCCAAAGATTTTGTAGCTTTATTTCTTACATAACTGTTCCCAATATCTTTCAGTCACCTCCCTGAAAGGTAGAGTTCAGATAGAATATTTATCATCCTTCTATATTTCTTATCTTCACTTTAAATTGGAAAAGAAAATAACAAGCTGTCTGCAGAGTAATCAGTTGCTATAGTAAACATTTCTTTAGCATACAATGCAGTACTTATCTCTGTTCTCTTTAATTAAATCTGTGGTATATGCTGTCATTTGCCTATGTAGAGCAAGTGTTCTTCTCACCAATCTGAAACTTAATTTCACTAAGTAACTCTTCGGTTTTAGAACAAATTAGGAAAGAGGTTAAATGAGCCTGATTTTCCTCATTTCCCACATTACTCATATGTGCAGAATCTGCATTACTGCTCTGAACTAGCAAATTTCAGCACCCAGTCATAATGATGGAAAAAATACTTACACTGTGCAAGAAAATGCACTTTCACAGGCCTTATTTGTCTTCTAATGATAACGGATGTTTCAAGCCTAGCGTTTAACTGACTACATGAATTTTTAAGTTGGGAAGATTGCATGCAGGCACTATCACTAGTGAAGGGCCCTTCACTATCACTAGTGAAGGGCCAAAGTACAAAGATACAAAATAGATGTGAGACTCATGATTTCAAGCATTTATGTGAAGGAATATTTGGGTCTGAATTGCTAATTTGCATATATATATAAAACAAGTATTGGTGTTAAAGTTATACATTTGTCCAGACAGTCTGAATCCCTAAAATGTCCTTCTACAGCAGAGAAAATGGTCAGGGTTGTGTCAGCAAAGTGTCTTGCCCTACAGTGTGAAGAAAAAGGCATTAAGTTGTCTTGGGAAAGTCTCCAGGAGAAATGTAACCAAAGGCAAGTTTTCCTATCACTGAGAAAGCACCTAAAACACCTTAACTGAAGAGTCCAGCTATTAAACCCAGGCATGGCTTAGGAGGCAGCAGTGCCTAACAACTGTCTTCAGTGAAGTCTTTGTGCCCCAGCTCAGAGAAGCAGCCCCAGCAGGGCAGTGCTGGGCTCAGCTGCACAGCCCAGGAGCTGCTCTGCAGTGGCTGTAAGTGACTGGTGCCTACAGCCATCATTCAGAGAGGTTTAGGAACCCACTCTGCAACCAGGTATGTGCAAACCTTGGCTTAATATTATAGAGTTACTGAATAACAGAACATCCTGAGCTGGAAGGAACTCACCAGGATCATCAGTCCGCTCAGAACAGCCCCAAGAATCCCAGTGCGTGCCTGAAGCACAGATACTTGAAGCACAGTTTGTTTCTGAGGCTCCAAACACTGTGTTAGACCCTGAATAATCCAAAATTGAACTATTAAAAGCAGTAAGAACGTAGCATTGCCAGCAGAATATTGCCTCGATTTTGCAGAGATTACGTTTTAATTCTGGTTTAACACTTGTACCAGTTCAGTCACTCTGCAGAGTGCTTATCCTTGGAACAGAGACGTGGAACACTGCGTTGTTTCACAGTTCTCTGGTGGGGCCCATGGGCACTGATCTAATTTCCCTGCATCACAACAAGGCATCTGTAATATCACAGCACAACCTACAACCAGGCTGGAGCCAGCGCAGCCTCCACGCTGCTGGTACAACCCTGTCAGCTCAATTCTTTACGCTTTCTTCACCAGCAAAGTCTCATCTCCCCAGCCTAATTGTATCAGCTAATAACCAGTAACAGTCTCAGCAATGGAAAATCCATGGAAAGTCAAAGGAACAAACTGGAATGATGAAACAGCAGTTTCCATTCCTGATCTTTAGTTATCTTACTCGGTAAGTTTCAAAAGAGATTTTCACCTCTTTTCAAGTACCAGAACCCCCTCTTTGTACACTGGAAATGGTGACCAGTAGCTGTCTGCTCAGACTGTCACTTGATTATTTTCCAAATTATCCTTACATAGATTTTCTTTGGTAGTTAGGATATTACAATAATCTGGAAAACTCTTAATAAAACTAGGCTCCTTTATGAAGATTTAGACTATCCTCACACTATTCATTCTTTGCTACAGAAAGTGAAAAACTATATGATCTCTTTCACAGACATATTTAATTGCAAACTGTATTGCACACATAAAAACATGTTCTCCAGCTTCCAAAATTATTCTCCAATCATGCTAAATAATATTCCCTATCATATTTACTTAGACATTATATTAAACTAATAAATTTGCTGTTGAAATATTGCACAATGAAAAAGGAAATATGTTTATTTTTCTAATAAGTTCCATGTTTTTTAATCAGTTCAATGTGAATTCAATATAGCCAATCTTCTCTTGGTACTGCTTCCCTTATTGAAATCAATTCTTCAAAAGAGAAGGCAATAAAAAAAAAAAAAGAATCAAAATGTCTGAGCTACAATCAATGGAAATAATCATAGAATCATAAAATGATTTGGATTGGGAAGGACCTTAGAGATGATCTTATTCCAAGCCCCCTGCCATGGGCAAGGACACCTTCCATAGACCAGGTTGCTCAGAGTCCCATCCAACCTGGCCTTGGACACTTCCAGACATGGCAATCCCATAGTCCCATTGTATTTTTGGGAACCTGACTGGCAGTTCTGCCTTTACACTTGTGCACAGGTGAAAGCTGTCTCCCAAACAAAGCACTCAGAAGTGATGCATCCTTGGTCCTCCTGTGTGCAATTCCGAGCCCAGCCAGTTATCAAATCTGGCTTCTGCTTTTAGAAGAACAAACTACACAACTTTCTTCTGTGTTTGAAAACTGGTGCTCAGTGGTTGCTTGAAGCAATTTGAATGATTTCTTTGTCCCCATGGTGGTCCCATAAGTAGATGAAAACTTCTTGCCTAAGTTCATAATCAAAACACTATGAATTCTAGGGCTTCTCTTCGCAATTGAATAAAAAACTATATAAAAGAGTGTCAAAAAATACACAGGAGAAGTAAACAGCTTCTACAGTTCCTCATTGTTGGAAAAACCAGTCAATCTGGCATGATGATGATGATGATGCACTACAAATTTCAAAGACCAAACAGCAAGAGATCCTCTAGTTGAGTGAAGGACTCAGTGCAAAGCCTGTCAAATCCTGAGTGATGGGAGAAGCTGTGCTGCCAGACTTCACCACTTGTCACTTACATCCCCTTTATTTTTACAGAATGATTTACACATAGCCACAACTATTGTTGAAAAGACAGTCCCACACCACAGCAAAGAAATTAAAATGGAAATTCTTTGTAATGTGGTATCAAACTCTGTGATTGATGCTTTAGACATGCAAGGCAACAAATTTTCTGGGACATGACTGTTTTTATTGCCATAGGACTCATTCTGGGGGCTTTTGACTTTGTCCATGTGCATGGCCAGTTTCATATTCTACCAATTAACTCCATGGTAGAAGGACATTTTATTCAATCTATTGGCCAAATATTATTGTATATAATTGCAGATTCAGGATCTTGTCATTTTGGTTCAGTATTTTGTCATTTTGGAAATATTCTGTTTGATGATTTATTTTTAAATGTCCCCAAAAGGAAAATAATTGCATGCGTAGGAACTTAAAAAGCAAGAGATATCTAAAGAAAGTGGCTTACCTTGTGATAAACTATTCTGTCAACACTTGAGCTGAACTTCATAATTCTTCATTCCTGTGAAGGACATAATATTCTGGATAACTTCCAGCCAGGATTTTTTATTCTTTTTTTTTTTTTTTTCATTTTTTATTTTAAGAGCAGAGAGGAGTTAGGATTTTCTTTTCTACAAAAGAAATCTGCCTTCTCATCCTCTTCTCTGTGCCTGGATCTCAAACATTGTTTGGTAATTTACATCATCAGTTTGTCTTACACCCTTTCCACCAGGGAAAAGACATTTGCCCTTGTCTGTTCTTCACAATTAAGAAAAACAGGAGTATCAAATGGACTGGATATATCACATGGTTATGGTTATGGTTATGGTTATGGTATGATCATCGGAGGAGCAAAGTGTACGATCTGCATGGCTCTGGAGCTCTGGATAATGAGTGTAAGCCTTGTGCCCCTGTCTGCATATTTTCTCATTGAGTATAGGATGTAGCAGAATAGTATTGATTCTCCTTTGACCCTCCCTTTATTTCCTATGGGTTCAGCCTGTTCCAAATCACCCAGAAAATGTAGCAGAAACTTCACAGGTGACAAATCCAAAGCAAGAGATAAAAGAATTAGCTGCATCAACTTTACACAGATGAAGATTCCCTCTAGCACAAGGTGTATTCTCCAGGTGTCAATCTGGCCAGTTAAGTTCATTTTACACTGACTGAACTTAATGGGCTGTAAAATCTCTTTCACTATAAGCAATTCTTATTCAAACCTAGAAGCTAAAATAATTTGTTCTATCTTTCTGAAGCCAAAACCAAAAGTCCCATGAGTTTCCTTGCAAATTGACCACACTTTTCTTTCCCTGTGCAATTCTACCTTTTCCACGGGAAATAATGATATAGACAATTTCTGCAAAACAGTGTAAAACTATCATAATCAACACTACTCCTGCTTCCTCTCCAGTATAACACTTCAGTCAAGAGAGAACATTTATCAACTTCCTTCTCCTTCTTCCATGGAGGGCTGAATTTGTTCTCTTTTTATTCTCCTTAAAATTCATTAGCAAGCCAGGAATCAGTCATGCCAGTATGTTCATCTATGAGTTGCTGCCAGAAAGCATTTTGAAGCCCAGATTAAAAGCCCTGGATCAAAGATGCTTGGCTGAAGCAATCTGTCTGCAGAACCTTGGGAAAGAATTCCTATCACAATGGGAAAGATAAGGTGACTAAAACTCAATCCTAGAAGCAGTTACTATCAGGAAAGAACAAAAACCGCCATGAACACAGGAGGAACTTTCCATACACTGAAGGCAATGGACCAGAAACAATGAGTTGCTGCAAGTTAGGGCTGCTGTTTCCAATCCCCTAGGCAGGAAGGCTGCAGTTGATGGGGTGGAGATACTAATGAAAAACCCCACACAGAAACACAAACGCCTGTGCTTTACTGGGTTCATGTGAGTAACACAGATACTTGCCTGAAATGCTGAAATATCACCTTTAATAAAGATAGTATCCATGAAAGAGCTTGCCTTCAGAATCCCTTCTTACTGATTAGCATTCCTTTTTCGTTGTTTTTTAAGTGTTGCAGGCATTCTTGACATTTGTGCCATCCAAAAGTTACAGCTGCACACCCAATCTTCACTTGAAGGCATCCTCACCACTGAGAGCTTTTCTGAGAAATGGCAACCTGTCCCCTCAACCAGAAGTGTGATTTTTGAATGGAGTGCAGGCAGATGATTTCAGCTGAATGGGTGTCTTCTAGAGGAAGACTCTTGCATCTTATTTCCTTTGTGTGATAGCAAAAGCCTGAGTCTATTTATTCAATTACCATGTGTTTGAGCCTACAGGCTTTGCATGCTTCTGCCTAGCTAAAATAACTCGCTCCACTGCTGCAATCTAATTGAAAGAGTTCTGTGCAGTCTCATTATGAATTATTCTGTGTTATGCTAGGAAGGCTAGAGGTTGTGAAACTAGTTATATCAGCAAAGCTGGCATCTGATTTCATTAGCTTGCACTGTAATTGCCTTACATTTGATGGGCCTCATACTACCACTCCTGCTCAGAGAAAATTTTCGTTGCCTTTGTTTCAGAGCTGTCAGTTCCACTTCGGGAGCTTATGGCTCTCTGATCTGACACTTCATACCACAATGAGCATCTGGCTGCCAAAATACCCCAAGCAGTGAGGATGCAACAAGGAGCGTGGAGGTGCCATGTCTTTAGGAAAATGCTTGTACTAGCCTAGTGAACTCTAGAATTAGACCACTCCATTTCAGAGCACTCTGAACCATTACACTCCTTTCATACCTGGCCAGTTTGCCCAGTAGGAACACTGTCATGCCCAACAGTACTTCAGGTATAGCAAGACCAGGAGGTCTCCAGGACCATACCTAGTGCCAGCTGAGGACAGTTCTGAGAGAGAACACATGGGTCAGAGCTGGCACGTGAGTAGTGACAAGGTACAAGTGTTTCCAAGTGTTTCCAAGTGTTTCCAATGCCATCATCTTCTAGAAACCTTGACCAACGTGAAGTTTTCTAGTAGGATTTTGGGAAGTGGCCAGGCCAGTATTAGTGTCTCTTTCCCCCAGTTTTTGGGGTTTTTTTGAGCATTTATTTCAATCACTCAAACAGGAGATCAACAGGTTTTGTCTCTCTGCCAGTGGGAAAGTAGAGTGGAAATGGGATCCTTTGTCTCTGCCATTCACAGGAAGAAAGATGTCATATACCAATTATTAAGCTTCACCTAGATTTATGGCATGTGTTTGCCATGCAAAATGAAGACATTATCCACAAAGATTCTATGATTTATTACCAGGAGAGGTGATGCATCACTGAAGAAAAGGAAATGGTGGAGGAATAATAAAAGAGAGAGCTAAACACAGGCAGCAGCAAGGTGGCAAAGGTTTTCTTTCTTTGCCTACAGGAATTATGCTTCCTAATCCATGTACCTCTTTTAGCTTAAGGAAAGGAATTGGAATGCACAAAGATTTCTGCAAGCAACCTCAAATTGCAGCTGGGTCACATTCTTCTATCAGTTTCTTATCACTGTTCTCCAGTTCAGTGTAATATTTGCAACTGTCTTTCCATCCTTTGAAATTCTCTGAGTCTCTGCAGAAAGTATATAACATAAACTAATATATCCACCATTTCTGGAAAAGTTGTGAACTTCAGTCTGTGATTTTCTTCCACAGCCAAGGAGCATTCCTTCACATTCCATTCACAGCATTCCTTCTTCTGGAGCCTCAGAAGATGTGAGTTGGGCTCTCTCCATGCCAGAAGGAGCAGGCAGAGCTCCTGGGGCCATAGACCATTAGACCACAGCACCACCAACAAGAATCATATCGAGTCACTGTCAAACACCTCCCAAGAAATCAAATTCAATCCTCTCAAACTGCTGGGACAAGAATAGCACAATTGTCCAAAATACATCACATTCTGTAGGAGCTCTCCAGCTCCTTTGAAATCTTTTCTTTGAAAGTATGCATGAAAAGATAAAGTTGCTGGCACATTTAGCACAATGTCACTCAGTTTCTTCAGTTTGTTCTTAAATGCTTCATCAAATAGTTTGATGTAGTGAAAATACCATGGTTTATGGTTTCAGTAAAATAATCAACTGTAAAACATGAGTGTTTTTTAGAGAAAAGCTATAAACCAGTTTGTCATAAGCAAACTGCCTTGCTGTAGGACACAGAGTGCTTCCAATACACACCCTACAAAAAGGGGAAATGGCTGAACCATTTGAAGAGTTTAATACAATATGTGCTATTGTTTCTACTGGAGGGGTGGAAGATACCAATATAGCTTGGGAACAATTTATATAATGCTATATACTGTTCCAATAATATTTGAATTTATATAAAGTTTCCAGATATACTTGGATTAAATAGCTTTTTATTGATGTTTTACTGTGGAGTTTTATGGTAGCAAATTCTTCTGTAACACAGAGTAAAACTGAGCTGGTCAAGCAACCATGATCTCCCATAGAAACACATCCTAGTGGGGTATAAATTACTGAGTGATCTGGAGAAAGAAGGTGTAATTATATACACAATGCAACATTTCCAAAGAAATTTCAATGTATGTTTGAAAAAATGAATTTTCCAGGCTTAATCAAGTTCACAATGCGGAAGAATGAATGTGAAAAAGAAAGCAAGACAGAGCTCCACGGAAAAATAAAATAAATAAAATCCAGCATTCACACCTGTACATCACTAAAAAAATAAATGCATTTGCTCAGGTCAGGTGGAAAGCAGCTGAAAATACACAGGCTGGGGTATACCTGAGAAGAGCCACACAATTCAATCACAAGAGGAAGGCTGACAAAAGTATTTCTTTATGACGAGATAGGTCTTTGCTCCAGAGTGCCTTGCAAGCAAAATGGATCAGAAACACTCCCCCCACACTGCGTGGACAAGGGAGTGAGAAATGAAGCCGAGCAATCTATTAAACAGTTCTGTGATGGAGCTGTAAGTCACATCATAAGGTGAAAGGAAACTGAAGCAGAGTCTGTGACAAACCTAAGGAACTGGCAGCATTTGTTAGATAAATGGAAGCGAGTGACAATAGACAACAAGCCAGGCTGTCTGGGCAGAGATTTTGTAGCTCTGAATTTTCAGGTGACAGAGAAACACACCAAGATTTTTAAAGGCTTTTGTTCCCAGAACCACTGACATGTCACTAGGGAATGTCAGCAAATAAAGAAATAACACATTTTTTATTGCAAAAAAGATACATCGTGCTAAAGAAGGAAAAGAAGGTTGCTATGAATATTCAGTCACTGGCTTACCTGGGATTTCTGAAGTGTTGGCAATTGACCATTTCTATCTTGTTTTAGTGCACAAAATGCAATTTGGGCACAGAACTGTGGAAAGCAGGTTTTACAAAGAATATTAATAGGAGTGCCAGAAAGATTACTGGTCTGAGACCTCCTATGACTTCACTTGAAGAGTGACACTGCATAACATGTCTATGACGTAGCTTTCCTCCCAAATTCATTGATTCCAGAAGTTCCAGAAAACTATTCTTGAATAAAACTATGATGAAAAAAATTATGGGAGTTCACAGCCCTCTCCTGAGCAGAAAATACCAATTAAACACTGTATTAATTTAGTGTTCACCAAGAGTTATCTACTCAGCTACAATCAAACCAGACATATGCTCCATATTCGTTGTAAGCTATGTTTAAATAAAAGGGTGCCACAAAGGTGAATGGGGTGCATTTTTCTTTATATTTTTGTAGATTATAGAAGTATCATCTATGGCTATTTACTCTAGCCAGGGTAGATTTGGCCTGTAGCTTCTTACATGAAATTCTAAACTCTTTTCTCCCACAGAGAATAAAAAAACCTCTGTGAAATTAAAATCTTGATGCTTTATCATAAAATCAGTCGTAATGAGACAAGCACTGGCAATGCTTTATCGGCTGCTGTCAGGGGCTAAAAAGAAGTTGAATATTTTGTGAATGAGACCCACATGTTTCATTCCAGAGAGAGTTCTTGCTATATTGCAAGGCATTGATAGCAGTACCATCAAGTAAAATCAGAACCAAGCAGAATATTGATCTGCAGGATCTGAAAGCACTCTTAAGAACCTTGGCCACCTTAATATCAAGCAGGTGCAAACTACAAAATATGTCCATTGCTCCTTAGTACATCTTGCTATTGAATTTTTCCGCATTTCAGAAACTTTTTACTGAGCTTATATAGCTTATTGTGGGAGTAATAGAATGAGTGAATAAAATAAAAGTATTCTATCTTCTGTGTCATTGAAATGCAATCAGATTTGCTCAAAGAAAAAGTGCCACACCATCTCCATCCTTAGTGTTAACATTCAGGACTTTCTCCCAGGTTTGCTTATCTGATAAAAAGCCTCTCCACCTGGAGCCTGATATTAATGCATAAATCCCAGAAATGTGTCTAGAAAAGTTCACACTGTTCAACTAAAAAAAACATTAAACAGAACATGAAGGGAGGATAAAACCCTTTCAGGTTAAAATATGATTTCTATATTTTCTTTGGAAAGAGTAACAACAAACCACAATCTCAAGGGAAATTGTAAATTCCCCAAGGAACAAACAAAATAACTGAAAACCTTAGAGATTTAAGATATTTGAATAAAATGGTTTTGCAAATTGAATATTCAGAACTCTGCTTTATTTAGGCCTCAATATTGTAACGATATCAGACTGCAGCATGGAGATAAACAAGCAATGAACTGGAGACCTCTGGTCCTACATATATCAGCTCCTTGTGCTTGAGTTTAACGACCAGCCCTGGAGCTAAAAGCGGTAACAGCATATCATCTGTGGATTGGGACCTAAGAGGATGAGGAAAAGGCACTGACTGCTGGCCAATAAACACTTAATCATGTCTATCCATCTCTCCCAGGGTTTTACACCGCTGTCCATCACTGCACCATCTGAGTGCCTTCATGTAAAATCAATAGCAGTGCTGAAACCCCTGGAGGATGTCACAGAAACTCCAGCACGTCTCCTCTTCTGGGCGTTTTCATAGCCACAGAGTCACAGTTCTTGATTTTAATGAGACTGTTTGTGAGTATTGTGTTAGGGAAACTTCCCATAATCATACAAACATTAAACTATTCCTGCAAATATTGGTGCTAACAAAAAAGGCCCAGACTCAGATACTACATCCTGTAGCTCAGATTCTGCATTTGATGAAGAAATGATTTTGTAGTTCACCCATTGCCTGCAACCCTTTCCTCGTTTACTCTAAAGAAAGGGAATAGACAAACCCACAGAAACTCTCAGGAAGGGCTGCCTCATTTCATAGAGCCTTTTACAGCCTTTGTCAGTGACAATTCTGTATTATTGTACCTAAAGGATGTTACCATCATCTTCTGCCATGTTGATGCCTGCACTCGGTTTTTCAGCACACTCAACACATCAGATCAGTTAGGAATAGACGTATTTACATGTTCATATTCATTCAGTTCCATTTAATAGCCCATGCAAGACTGAGGTTCAGTTGTGGTAACTCCAAAACAGATTATATTTAAACACCATTCTGATTTTCTCCATCATAAAAAATATACTGTTATTTTGTTTCTCTGATTCTTCAAGTTTTAGTTGATGCCTAAGGAAATTGATAGAAATACACCTCAGAAAGAAAGGAGGCAAATAAATATGCCCAAAAGTTTGTACATAAAGTTCCCTCTCTTCTAAGTTCACTGAGAGGTGGCAGCAAAGTGCTCCTTTCCTCAGTTTCAGAGCTGCCACCATTTCAGACAAGTATTTTGTGCACACACGAGCTAAATATCCTTTCAGATGGATGACTGAAAGCTTCATTAACAAGAGCAGATTTTCTTCAAGGGACAGGATTTGTCTCTTTCTATTGCCACATTCAAGGAGCAGATAAACACAGCCATTGATACATGAAAACCCCCACGAGCTGCCTATGGCCGGCACACTGAGGGCAGGCCAAGGTCAGCGGTAAGGTGCCCAAAGGAGAATTGTGCAGCAGCATAGGAGCTGCCTTTCACATTCTGACCTGTAAAACAAGGTTCAATGGATGGATGGGTTAGCCAGAGAATCACTCCAGACCTAGGAAGAATAGCCACAAACCCAACAATGCTCTGAATATTTTCTACACCTGCTACCATACACTGATATTTATATAGGAGAAAAGCAATGGGTGAAAGTGTAAGGAATCCGAGTTTCCTACTGCCCACTTTGAAAACATGGTAGACCAGAAGGCTGAAAAAAATTAATTTCTTCAGTTCCACCTGATTGTACAGTTCAGAACTGAAATAACTGTTCTTTGAATACAGAAGTATTTTCTTAATATGTTCTCTTTTTTTTTTTAACATAGACTAGTTGATCATTGCTTTCTTGCCATTGAACGTCCTGACTAAAAATATATTGGACTTAATTGGTAAAGACACCATGAAGAAAAAAAAAAAGTAATGGAATGTCAGTATATTGCCATGAATCCTAGATTTTCATTAACAATAAAGTGTAATATGCATGCCACTAAGGCAATAGAAAGCTCATAGCTGAAAGGACCAGGAGAATATACTGTGAACAGTTTTACACATTATTTCAAGAACAATCTAATAAAGCCTAATTTGTTGAATAATATTAGGAGATTGAACAGCAGCTACTTTAAACTCATTGTCCCCAAGCAAAAAGTCCATATTTGCAATAAACCTTAGAGCAAAAGCTCTCAAATGTGGATGTGGAGCTTTCAGGCTACTTCATCAAATTGTTCCAATAGCCAAGATCTCCATCTCTCATAGATCCTCCTCAGCTCTTAGCACACAGCTAGTGCTTCTGTTATCCCCTCTGTTATCTGGCTGAAGTCAAAAGATACTGGGGGGAAAGGAAAAAAAAAAGGCTTGAGGTTGCTCCTGCTGCAGCATCAATAAAGGCAGATGGGATTTGCACGCAGGCTGGGTTTGGACAGCCCACAAAGGCTGCAGGTGTGGACAGAAAGTGCTTTCTGAGCAGCTGCTGCTCCTAGGGCTGGACACTTTGGTTACCCAGCAGAGATGAACAATATTCTCTACTGCTGTGCTGAAGCAGAGAGAAGCTTTTTCTTAGCATTCATTTCATTCATTAAAGTGAATCCTCCTAATGCATTATTAGATGGGAATTGAAGTCTTACACCTCACAGATTTAGTTTTGCTAGTTTTATGGTACCTGCAATTGTCTGGGTGTCTTTTCTCTAACAGAATATTTTATAGGTTTCTATTACAGCTATTTTCTGAATACTTGCAAGGGCAACTGACAGGTTACATTTTCATTTTCTGGGCACACAGGAATGCCGGATATGGGCGGAGGAATCTTTACTGGGTTTCTCTCTCTCAAAATTGCCACTAACCTATAGCAGTATTTTCTCACCCTCCTCTTCCCTCCCTTTGGGCAAAATGGTACTTCAAAGACTCCTAGTTTTACGCAATGCTCTCTAAGCCTCCTCTTCCCCAGCTCCACACTCCCAAAATAGAGAGCTACATCTGCCCCTATTTTCATCTCTTCCTAAAAACTTTTTAAAAATTTTTTCTTTACAGTATGTTTCAAAACTGCAGACGGAATGACAGAAAACAGTAAAAACTTTACGGCATATCCCCTTCTCCCCCACTTCACAGCCTATAATTTCTGTAATTAGAAAGAAATTGTATTGCTTTTTGGTTTTTTCAGGCTTTTCAGGATAATTCAACTTCCAGCAAAGAACATATCTGGAAATATATTTATGTCCTAAACATAGAAATAAAAATGTTCTAATGAAAGTTAAGTTGCACTCTTACCTGCAGCATTCCCTACTGTGAAGGTTACTGTTTAAAAAGTCTGCTTATAATGTACCATCTGCTTGGCTTCTTTACACTCACTTTCTTTTTTATTGTGTGCTGTAATTAATGAGGCTTTCTGTATTATTACCATAATACCTGATGTTTTTCTTTATAAATGAGAAGCAATAGCTCCCTGATGAAAATTTCAGCTTACTTCAACAAATGATTGGAATTGCCTTAAGACTGGATGGTTGTTCAGGTGTCATTCCAGTAGCAGAAGTCTCAGCAGTACTGCAGCCCACTTGCTTTGAAACACGGTGACCATGAAGTGATAAATGAGCTGGAGGAAGTTAGGATGGCAACATTGTCTGTAAAGGGCAGTTGTCATATGTGCCTACTGTACACTTTAGCAGATAAGGAAAGAAATGAGACAAAATAATTTAATATCAGATCTCTCTGTGCGTTTTCACTTCATCTTTGTTCTGTTGCTACGAAGTACATCACAAAGATAAAGACATGCTGCTGATGCCTTTTGACTGGGAGGAAAATTTCTGTGCGCTCCTTCTGCTTCCTTTGTGTTTTTTTTCTTTGAGTTGCAGACCATCTTATCTTCATGGAGAATGATGGAGTTTTTTAGATACACAAACCCAGCATTCTTCACAAAACAAGCAGAAATTGCATGAGAAATATGCCCTCTGGTTTGGTTCCACACAGACAAGGGAGCAAAAGTGCTACACAACATGAACCAATCCCTGGCTTTCAGTTCCCAGAGAAGCATGATGTCCTAAAAGGTTCTCTTTGTGGATTTTGACTTTGTCTCTCTTCTTCAACTTTTAATAAACACCTTTCAGTCTGCAGACCACAGCTGTACATATAAGACTTGTGAACTTGCCATTCAGTGTTAGCTAAAGCCTAAGAGATAATCAGCTGAGGCTGAAATGACCTCTGATAGTTACCTTTCAAACACTTAACAGCCTACCTTCAAAAACACATTTCTCCATCTGCTCATCAAGAAAAATGATTTCTGATGGTCTGTACTCATGGCTCATTCAGGACTGATTTTCTCATTTGGGTGGAATTTTATGGAGCTGATTTTCACTCCTTCAACCTCTCTCAGGTTATTAAGACAGACCTGTTCAGTCTGACAGCACAAATGCAACAGGGTATGACTGGGCTACATTAACAATTCTATGCAACTTGATCTGTGCTATATGCAATTAATCTGTGCATGCTGATTAGCTGATTAGAAATTCCTGGAATACTAGGTATACTGAAACTTCCTCATCATTTTGAATAAACAGGAGGAAACCTGAGGAATTAGGAAGGAAAGTATTGCAAAATTCCTAATGTCACAAAACCAGCAGAAGATCTTAAATATTTAACATCTATTTTAATAAAAATCTTCTAGCAGTAAAGGTCTCCACTATATATATATACACACACATATATATATACATGTACCTACACACACATATATGTACATGTATCTTCTGTGCTTTAAATGGTGCAAGAAATATTTGACTTATTACTTCCACTAGCCTCAAAAGAATGAGACACCTCTGCAGGATCTAGTGGTGACAAGTTTGAATTAGGCACAGTGCCACTGCTGAAGTCTGAGCTTCTGATACAAGACAGAATGAACTGAACTGCTGCTTCCACTGAGAGGTGAGGGTTAAAATAAAAAGTCATTGCAATTCTCCAGGAACTCTGGAGAAGAGATGAATTCCTTCTCAAGACTATTCATTGTCTGCTTATTGACTGGAGTTCATATTTTTATGCTGTATCACAAGATCATACTTAGCATTAAAGCTAAGTGATTAATTCATAACAATTACTGCCTAATAAAGTCTTCTCTTCTTCACAGAAGACTGATGTATTTTGCAAATTCCTCAGTTATTTGTTGTTCTGAAGTAATGAATTAATTGTAATAATTTTCTGTTTTATAGGGTGGCAATAGTCGTGTTTTCAGTTGAAACATGGCATGTGTCATACCAGGCATACATTATTGTTCTTCTTTCCTGGCTGGCAATATTAGATGCAATTATTGAATGAAGCACTCACAAACTCTTACATAGATATAAATTTCATTGGAATTTGGGGGGTGTATTCATTGGCAATATTAAAATTCTTTTAAATTCTTTCTGTTATAAATAACATTTCATGTCTTGAGCATTCCTACATTAGGCACTTGCATTAATATCTGCAGGATGATTAGTAGTAAAGTTCACTCCTTTGCAGAGAACTGAACCATGGACCATAGACATTGTAATAACTGTGTTCCCAGAAACCAGCAGAGATAAGAAAGTTTACACTCAGCATCTACCCCTTCAAACTCCATTATTTGTCATGAATCCTACTCTGAATTCTATCAAGTAAGCCACATGTAGCCTTGAGTAATAAAGGGATTAATTTCAGTACATAGCTCAACACTCATTATATATGTTAAAAGACTAAGGAAGCTGAATCCAAAGTGAATAAAAGAGTGATTTTGCCCAGAATACTACAATTAAGACACATATTACCTCAAACATAAAATCATCACAGCCATTAAATGAGCTGTCCATGTAGATTTTCTGTTGTTTCCCTGAATTTTTATTATAGTACACATTTTGATACTAAATGTCTCTCAAAACAAATCACATACCTCCTATGGCAGTCATCCTAATGAATTGGTCTTCACTGGTTTTCTAAAGAAAAAAAATCAGCATTTTCTAAAGCACAGACTGGTAGCATAAAAATATCTCTTGGGGTAGAATTTTGATTGTAGACTTGCTTGTACGTACTAAAACATTCCCGATGTTCCTAGAGAAACAAAATAATCAAAACACACTTACCAAGAACAAACAATATACGTAGCAGAAGCTATACCTGATAGTGCTAAATTTAACAGCTAAGCTTGCAAATGCCACTTTACTAAATCAGATGGATACTAGAACTTGTTGCTTGGAGAAATTTTATTCCTATTTCCTTTGTGATGCAGAATGCAAAAGAAGAATTTTTTAAGGCTCTGCTACTGCCAAGTTGATGGCTAAAGCATTCCTTTTTTGATCTGTATAACAAATGCATATTAATTAAAAATATGGTAATTTTTATATACTTTTGTAGAAGCTATTAAAGGAACAGGCCATGGGGAAGCTCTTTTTCATTTCTCCTAGCTTTACTAATAGACTAAAGCTTTATATTATTATTTCCCAAAGCATGAAAAAAACTGTAGTGTATATGTGTACACATAAGACTTGAAGGTGAGATAATTTGTGTATGTCCATATCCAAGAGTTTATAAAGATAATTAGCTGTATGTACATTTCTTTTTATTACACATTGTAACTATCTTCAAAAGCAAAATATTTTGGAGTTATTCTGCTTACAGGCTAAAAAAAGTTATATGAAAATGAAATCAATAAATGATACGGCTTCTTTTACTGAACAAAATGCATCTATATAGAAAGCAACCATGAGCCTTTAGCGTCCCTACTCATCTGTTCATATAGATACTGTCCCCTGAGGATCCAGACTTCACTCTTTGCCCATTTTCTCTTTGAATTTCCATAACATTTGCAAACATCATTCAAACAGCAAATACTAATGCAGCTGATTTACAAACCTCTGTGTAGGGGAGGTGATGCTTGCAAATGTAGCAGGAATTCTGGTTAAGTATTTAGGCTATACGGTCAGGAATCTATTTACAGTCCACCATGGGCATGATCCATTCATATTCAATTATATTTAACATTTTCATCAAGCTCCTAAAGGCTCTCTGTGTGTAATTTGAAGGGATCTCCAGACACAGACACCGTCTGTTTTTTCTACTCCAGGAACTTACATTTTGACTACACATTCATTTTTGAAGAATTGATACATTAGCAGATAATTGTTACATTAACTAGCAAAAGAGACACCTGGAAACAAACCTCGTCTGTACCATGTGCAGAGAGATTACTATTTACTGGTAGTTTTATTCTAAAGAGAACAGATTACAAAACAAACCAGCAGAGTCTCATCTGTGGTTACATTTGTAGATATTCTCCTTCTTCTCACAGCTGGTCTGAGAGCTGACACCATACAACATACCAAAACTAAAAAAAAAAAAATGTACAAACTTTGGCCTTTTTATATACAGGCACTGAGATCTTTCCAAAGCACTGGTGATGAAGTCTGCCTGCAGTTGTGACTGGGGACAGCCCAGCTCCATCAGTTAACTGCTCTTGCCACCAGCAAAGGTAAAAATCCTCCTTTATTTTACACACTTGTAAATGTCCAAATATGCTGTCTAGACAACAAAGCAGTGAGCATATGCACCAAATGCCATAGTAACTGTTGTCACCCTGCTTTATGTTTAGGCAGTTTGGTTTTCTCTGGCGGTGCATTCAGGTTTTGTTACAAGCTTTTTCACACAGTGCTGCACTTCTTTGTTAGGCTCTTCAGAAAGGTTATGATTTTTATAAACTTCCATGATCACCGAACCACTTGCTGGTGTCCAACCAATTGTAATGAAAGTGAAACCTGTCTCCATGACAAAAGATTTTATTGAAATAGGAAAACACAGCAAGCAATCTACAAAATCCACAGAAATAATACCCCCATGACCCCAAACTAGGTAGCATAGTGAGCTACTTTTAGATCAATACTTCATTTGGCAGAAAAATCAATTTCCCTTCCTCTGCAATCCATAAAATTCATCAGGAAAAAATTACCCCTCACATATTAGCAGCCCTTTCACCTTACTGGTTTGGAAATTAATTACAATAGACAATTTCAAGCCCTGTAACAGGTTGGGGCAACATGCTATAAGGTATTATGCAACCCATGAATTAAAACATGGATTAGATGTAGATGTGATGGGAACACCTATAGCTTTCCTGATTTGCCCAGCCTCCCTTTAGCAGGGGCAAACACTGCTTTTTTAGCTACAGTCTTCTATAGCCTCAAGCAGTATCCAGGTTTCATTCCTGGAAAATGCTCACCTGTTTGCAAATACTGTGCAGGACACACATAACCCCATACAACTAAATCTTTTTCTGTCAGCACACAAATAATTCCTCTAAAGGCAGCGACATCTTGCCTTTATTTGTCTGCATGGGAATTGCAGCCCTGCTGGGGAAGAGTTAAAGAGCTTTAGTGCCTGGCACACATGGAATTCAAAGATTCCAATCAGGCAACATGGGGGGTATGGAGGTTCCACGTTTGACTGCCTCGGCAAACTTCTCATCTGGGAACTTTCCTGTACACTCTAGAGAGCATGCTGATAGGAACATTTCTAAATAGAATGGCTTGCTGCTAAATACGTTTTTAAATACAATGTATGGAAGATTATTGATCTAGTCAAGCTTTTGCTTCATATTTAATATACCTAATTTATTTTCAGAGTGTTTTTCTACATAATGAACTGAATTGGTCAGCAGACACAACAGAGCCTGGCTTTTCATTATGTCATTGTTTTGTTGCTACTCTAAACCCCATTCCTTCCCCCCAAGCTTTTTTTTTTTGTCAGACTGTTAGATATTTCTTTCCTGAATTTAGATTCCCTGTATTTTTTAGATACTTCAAAGTCTTTGTGAGGATATAGTGACATCTTATCAAAGAGGTCCAGCCTCTGAGAGGTTGTTTTCTTCCACTGTATCCCACAGCTCAGATCTTTACACTTTTTGTATTCACAATCCTGTATCATCTCTGACAGAAGTTCAATAAAATTGTCTTTATACCCTCAATATCAGGGTTCTCAGTGTTGTTGGAACTGAGTGTTATAGACCTACAGTCTACATCTGCTGAGAAACCTGAACTCCCCCATCTGCCTCATTATACAGCAGGCCACTGGTAAAAGGTAGCAGCAGCCCTTCTGTAAACTGATGCATCACTTCTATTGTTTTCAGCCTATTAATTAATGCCATAACTCCTGAAAGTTTTGTTTTTATACCATCCGGTGGTTAAATGTCAAAAAAGGTGGAGCATTACTGTTGCTATTGTTACCCTTGGTGCTGCTTCTCTTGCTATAAATCTTTTTAAAGTTGGTTATTTCACTACTTTTTCTCTTTATCCCTACATGTTATTATTTAAAGTCTTCCTTGTTTTAGACATCTCTTTTTACTTTCCAAGTCAAAGTTATTATACAGTGTTAAAATGCAGCACCCTGGCTTCCCACAGCATTGAGCAGAAGATGCAAAGATTGTTTTAAGGCTTCACTTGGTTCCTTCATTCTGAGCCACATACAAGTTCCACTGTGTACAGCAGAGGTGCAAACAATTTGAAAATGAAAAGGGCAAACTGATATTTACATACACAGCCTGGTTATGCAGCAGTACACGCAGCTCTTATGTTTACTCTAGACCGTGCAACCAGGATGTTTGATCCTACCCAGCCAAAAACCACCCCATCCTGCTTCCTTCCAGAATACCTTCCAGTATATTTAAATAATGTTGTAACTAATGGAAATTTTGTGGCTGTATGCAATGACTGAGCTTGGTGACCTAGGAGGCAATTTACAATTTTAATACACTATTTTTCACTCCTTATTGNTGCAATGACTGAGCTTGGTGACCTTCTATTTACATCTTCATCCTTCTATTTACATCTGAACATTGTTATTTTAATCCTGTTACGCTTCCTCCACCCATTGGTGCATTTCCCACTTACCATACATTTTTCTTTTTGGTTTAACATTTGAACAGGATAAGGGAATAAGAAATAGTGCAGCATCACAGTGTGAGAGGTGCTTGTACATCAGGACTCATGCTCTGTAGTGACACTGTCAGTGTCAGCCCATGATATTGTTCCCTGCTCCTCAGCCACCCACAGTGGGACTATTTTAGTGAGTTTGCTGCAGTTTTAATACCCTCACTCATTATTCTTGGGGATGCTGTGTGTGGGGTATCTTTTGAATACATGTATTTATTATAAACTTATTCCCTATGAAATCTACGTGAATATGGAACTGAAGTTCTGTAGTTAACGCAAGAATAATTACAAGGCAATATGCAGATGGGGAAATGCCTTTCAGCCCACTGGTTACAGTTCTCTGAAATGAGGCTACAACATCTGGCTAGCAACCACATTATAAAATTTAAAATTAAAAAAAATAATAAAATAAATTTTAAAAAAAAGTTTGGCAGGCAATCAGCACAGATAAGAAAATGAATACATATAATTGCAAAAACACTTAAAATTGTGCTTTACCTGTGATAAGTTTATTTTTTCTGTCTTTAAATGTTTTCACTTGAATGCTGTCAACCATTTAGCATTAAGGATAACTTCTAAAGAGGTATAAACCTTACACAATGTTCTTTTCTAAACTTAATTGCAAAACCATTACTGTTTTTTTTGCATTAAGTAGACCACTGCAAAAAACTTAGTTACAATCCAGCCTTTTGTGCATCCTCAGGAATATAGGAGAACAGAAGCACATTCAAACACTGTACATACATGAGAGATACAGGGAGGAATGTCTGGAAGTCTAGAAGGAATGACCTTTGAAACCAGTCTCTCCCTCTATCCTTTTCTATTTTGCACTTCCCTTCCCTCCTTTTTTGTGAGGATGGTGTGTTGAGGCTACTCCTTAGCTGTTCCCAAATTCCTGCATTTCAAGCGTGTGCCCAACAATAATTCATAATTTGTACCTCCTCTCACACACCAATTTACCCTTGTACCCCATGATCCAAAAATTCTGGCCCTTGCTTGCTCTAATTGCTTCAGAAACCTGTTTCATCTAGATTTCCTTTGGTTTGCAGGTACATAGAAAGAAACTGGATGTGAGGACAATGAATCTATATCTTTTCTCCTCATACTTTAAAGGTCAGGTATCTTCTGCACTAGAATCATGTCTTGGTGACATAAAGACTACAAAAAAAATAAAAATCATGTCTTGGTGACTACCCCACACTCTGCATTTGCACAGTGGTTTTCCACTAAATCTAAACAATAAAAATATAGCAAAGCAGGTTCTGCATTATTTATATTAAGCAGTGAAAATGCTCCTCATAGCATTAAATAATAGCCTTGCATACAATTCACACACATTATCTGAAAGCTTATATACCTGCTATATATATAAACCTAATGCAGACAGCCATAATAGTCTGTATGAATAGGGAACGCTGTGCTTACTGAACCACAGTCATGAAACTAAAAATGAAATTATAGTTCCTCCATCATAATACCCAAGTCAGTATATAACATTCTGAAAGAACAAGCACACAGTAATACCTGGGTTAATACTGGGTACCATACATTATTGCTCAATGCTATCAAAAAATAGCATCTCCAGATCCTTTATTGAAACATATTACGTTACTTAAATTGTCATGACAAAGACAAAAGTGTTCAATTTCAGACTTTTCTAGCACCTCAGTTTTTATGAAATTGCAGATTTTTTTTTTTCTAATAGAAGTATAATTTATTTGCTGATTAAATTCCAATAAAGGAGTTGTTCAGTCCTGATTTTTTAAAAAACACATTTGGGAGTGTAAGTTCTAAGCCCCGACAGGAGCATTCTCCTTTGTTCCCACTCATATCCTGGACTAGAAGATAGGGATTTAAGTGTTTATCCAACTATTTCATCATAAACTACTGAATAAATAATGTTCAGCATAAATAATGCCTCGATATAATGCTAACTCTGCGTGCTTCAATATAGGTGAATTTAATATGAACTGTTGTAAAATTGCAAGGGTATCTCATCCACTGCTTTTGTTTTTCTTTGTCAAACCATGATTGTAAATAGACAATTCGTGCGAGCTATTTAGTTAATTGTCTATTACTCATAGCTGGATTATCAAAAGTGTGCACTAAACAGACACAGACATGAAAGTGCTCAATTGGGGCGCACAGGGACAGACTATGTTCAAAGATCGCACAGCACAGCACTGTGTCCACACGGGTCCGGGACATCGCCAGCGGGGGAGGCTCCACATCTTCTCTGGGTGATCTGGTTCAGTGCTTGGTCACTGCACAGCGAAGTTCTTCTTCGCGTTCAGGCAAAACTTCCTAGTCATCAATTTCTGTCCATTGCCTCTTGTCCAACCCCTGGGCACCACGGAGCAGAGCCTGGTCCACCTTGTGCAACCAAGACTTTGGTCACTTACACACATTAACGAGCTCCCCTCTCACTCGTCTCTTCTCAATGCTACACACGCACAACCCACTCAGCCTTTTCTCCGCAGAGATAGCGCACTTTGCCTCACACGGGCCTGTACCCTTCCCCACGGTGTCGACCCCACGCACCCGGCCCCTCACAACCCACGCGGCCCCTCACAACCCACGCAGCCCCTCGCAGCCCCCGGCAGCCCCTCGCAGGCCCCGGCAGCCCCTCACGGCCCCTCACGGTCTCTCACAGCCCCTGGCAGCCCCCCA
>VZTX01003584.1:156154-216723 GCA_013400915.1 Pardalotus punctatus | reverse complement strand
TTTTTTTTTTTTAAGTCACCTTTCATTTGGTCTATCTGGCTGATGACTGCCAACAGGGATTCTATGGGGAATGTGTGAAAATACTGAGATTCTTTTGGGAATACAGAAAAGTAAGATGAAGGTTTAGACCCACTTGGGGTATAGTTAGTTCTTAGAAGTAGTTAATTTCTCTGCTATTTTATAATTTCTCTTCTTTGGAAGGTTCATTTTCAGCAAAAATGGGCAGCATATTCATTAAATGTTTGGAGATGAGAGTGTCTCCCTCCCTGTTTTGGGGACTCACTCATTCCAAAACAACTTAACCTCAACTGATAATTTTTCTTGTTGGCCACACATGTTGTGAGTAGCTCAGTTCATTATTGCCTTGGGCAGTCCAGTTTTTCTGTGAATATTTGTGACTATCATCTACAGCTTTGAGCATGTACCCTGAGGATTTTCTCCAGAAAATGTCCTCCTTTAATACTCACTGCTGAGAAAAGCAGTTTCTAGCCATCTGTGACTCAGCTTATACTCATCTCTTCCATAGCATTTTAATAAAACACAGGACAGAGAAGTCATGTCACCTGTGCAACTGCTTATGACAGTAACTTTGGAACTGGTAATTAAACATTGGTCCATGATTAATAGCTGGCTAGTGATTTTATTTTAACTAGGTAACAGCAGGAGTGGGTTTGAAACAAACAGAAGTTAAGATTGATTATTGTGAAAAATTCCTTAATAGTGGAGCTATGCTGTGCTGTTGAATTCTTTGCTGCATGAGTGAGACTTAAAACTGATTCCTAACTGCAAGCTGAAGTCATCCTTTAATGTGGTAATGAAAATGAAAACTCAAGATTGGTGTTTTAGTTTGCTTGTGACATTATGCTGATGGTGATGTTTTTGTATAATTAGTGCCTAAATGTTAACTGTGAAGAAAATTAGACTTGCTATTTTTCCACTTACTTGTTGGAACATTTTTTAAAAATCTTCAGCCAACAATTTATACTGATAGCACAAAATATATTCAGTAAATGCAAGTTTTATTTTGTTTAAAAGGTGCTGCTTTGAGCAGATTTACCCATGAGCTTTTTTCCTCCTGTTATCTCTCGGGTCTCTTTCTAATTGCTCTTAGGTTTCCCTAAACTGTAAGAATCTGTATGCCAAAATTTAATTGAATTTTATTTTATTTTATTTCTGTGATGGTCTGAGAGTTTATAAGCTTTGAATCCAAAATCATAAAAGCTTTATGCATTAACAACCCCATTGCACATGAGTGCAGGTTGGGGTATTTAATTCAAAGACTGTTTTGTTTAAGAGACTTTTCAGCATATTCTGTGTTATGTTGTTATTCATTTGTGTTCACTTACCTTGCACATGGAGGATTCTTGGTGACAGATCAATTTGTGTCTGCCCTGTTTGTCTTTAATTTGTGCATCATAGAATCACAGTCTGGGTTGGGTTGGAGTCTGAGCAACGCAAGCCACGAGAAGCAGCCTCAGTTTGTGTCAGGAGGAGAAAGAATCACTCATACTGTAGTTTACCTTTGATATCTTAACTCTAGTCCACCTCAATTCTTCATGAGATGCAAAAGTTCTGTAGGAATTGTCAGGAGGAATGAAAAATTAAGTGAGATTTTTGGTCATGTTTGGTAGGTTTGCCTGCTTGTCCAAGAGTTTTGACTGAAAAATACAAAGCTCCAAATTAAAAACCAGACACATATTACTAATGGGACACATATCTTCCTCTGAAGGATCTGTGGAGAAAAGGACAGTTTAATTTGACATCTGGTAATTTCATGGCAACCAAGAAAGGAGTTACTGCCTTGTGCAAAAAAAAAAAAAAGGTTGTGCGTACAGAGCATACAGAGTACTAGTACAAAAATGTCAGGGAAATTCCAGTTATTGGAGGAGTTCTATGTGCAAATTATACATAACATTGATGGCTATAGGTAAAAGATAAAGCCATTCATGATAATTAAAGATGAAAGGGCTATTAAAGGCAACCATATCCTTTTTATTGTCAACATACTACTTCCTAAGGTCTGAGGATGGCATAAAAAATGTATTTTCCCTTAAATTTGCTATCATCTTCAATTCTGTCACTCCAAACACATTGGAAGCAGTGAATCTATTTAATTGAATTCTTTCATGCAGAGTTGCAGTCTAGATCTGTTTTTCAGTTAAATGGCTCAGATTAAAATAGTCTAAAGTAACGCCATAAATTTTGGAAGTAGAGGAACAGATATTTAGAGCTTGCTTTAGACCTGATGCGAGATGATGAAACATGATTCTGGAGCAGCTGGAATGTTGGAGCTCCACCTTGGGAGGGTTGATGACCCAGTTGAGAACCCATGGGTCAGGATTTGTGTCAGACCAGCATCACTGACAGTGTTATTGTACATTTCTGCTGCAGGCACCTTGATCGGCCAGGGCCAGATGAAACTTCAGAAGCCGAGGAAGCCTCAGTCAGCCAGCCCTGGTTCTCACAGGGGACTGCATTCCCTCCAGGTTCTGCGGGAGTGATGGCACAACAGGCAGCACACAGTCATGAGATGCAGGAGGTTTCTGGAGAGCTCTGATAACAACTTGCAACTGCAGATGTCTGAGGAGCTGACAGCAGGAGACACTGCTGAACCTCCCGTGTGCAGACAAGAACTGGTCAGGGACCTGGCAGCTCCCTCTGGGAATTTTAAATCTGAGAGAAGAACAGTGGCTGTTGTTTGTTTCTATGGATACAGGATGGGCTGCAATAAGACAAGAGAAATAAGGCTGGGCATAGTCCCAATTTCCTTAACCAGTGGCATAATGCCATCATCCTTTGGGCTTGGAAGTGCTGTTCCATTGGATTAAACTTTACCTTACTCTCCCTCTGTATAGTCAGAAATGTAGAAATCCTTTAAGGATTTAAACTTTAAGGTCAGTGTCTTTGAGGATGATGAGATGATACTTCTTGTAGTGTCCTAAGCTTACTTTGAGAATTGAGAGTGGCAGCAGGATGAATTTCCAGTATAAATAATGGAGAAATATTAATAAAGAAATGACCTGCAAAGGAAGGAAAAATATTCTTAATGTTTGGCTTCCTCTTAAAGGCTGACTTCCATCAATTATTCTGGGCAGTTTCTGGTTTCTCCTCAGCTCTGCCAAAGCAGTGAAGGCTCTCTGCCTCTCTTAGCTTTGTCTCTTAGACTTTGCTTCATGTCAGTCTAAGTCAAATGCTCTAATTAAAACCAAGAATTATTAATGATAAAAGGTGTGAAGCATTCAGATTGAAACAAAAAATGGGTGCCAGTATTTTCTTTTCTTGCTGCTTCCAGGAAAAAAAATTGGTACAGACCATTCTGCGCTGGTTTAATAAACCAGCTATGACTTAGGCATGCAGTGAAACTGTTTCTGTAGATACTTTTCTATATTTCTTTATTTTACTACAGTGGGCATTTGCATTTTTGTTGCTTGGAAGTGTTATGTTGCTTTAGTGCTCAAAGTCATAATCTTCTGTGATGACATAGTCGGGTAGCGTGGAAATTATCATGATTTGACTTCAATATTAAAGAACTGGAACCAAAAAGCTGTGATTATGTTTCATATTTCCTTCTCTGTGATGAAAAACGGAGCTCAAACTGTCTAAATTGGCATTTTATCGGTGTTTTTCTTAAAATACCAGTGACTTCTAACACTTGAAAAAGCATTCTTCCAGGGTATGGTAGGCGTGAAACACTTCTTTGATAGATATGATTACTTGAGATATGAATACAGAAACATTTCTGTTCATCTTATTGAATATGCTTTGAGGTTTTTAACAATTTAGGCAGCTTTATTTGCATACAAGAAAGAAAAAAAATTGGTAGTGGCTAGTTTGTATCATGTTTTGTGGTACCATAGTTTTTGGGTTTTTTTCCTGGTTATGTTTACTATTTGGAGCATTTCTTCATAGTTGCATAAAAGTATCATTTTAACCTTGTAAAAAATCTGGAAATTTCACACTTAGAAGAGAACTTTTATATGAGAAAAAAAATATAAAATTTCCTGTCAAGATACTTAAAATAAAAGAATATTTCTGATTTATGTGGAGAAGATGGCTTGTTTCACTTTTTCAATGTGTTGTACATATCACCAACCATCTTCCATTTGCCAAGGCAGGGAATGTGTTACAGTATTTTCTGCAACTGATTATGCAGTTGTGTATGGTAGTGAGTTTATTTTCATCAGATACTTCAAAGCCTTACTTTTTAGGTCAGGAAAGTATGCTTCTCTTAAAGCTTTGAAGTTTGAAATAAGCAAAATGAACATAATTTGACTAAAATTAATTACCAATGCAAAGCAGAACTTCTGATGGCGAGTATACTGACAAAAGCAGAAATTGAATCTGGGAATTCATGTTCTTCCTTTAGCCAAACAAAGGCTCTGAAAATCGATTCCAGAGGTGTAAACTTCTGTAGACACGCTTGCTCTTTGGGCACATGCAGATGTACAAGAAGTAAGTTTAATATTGTTTTGTTTGGCTGAAATTTGGTTTAGAAATGCCAGGAAAAAACATTTTGAAAACAATTTTGGCGGTAAGGACAGAGGGCATCGTTTGGCCCTTTGAGTGGAGTGGCAGCTTGGTGTTTGGGCAGCCAGCTTTGTTTTGTGACATCCTGTTTGTGATGTGACCTTCTGCATGCTGTTTGAACCAGACAGTTTTCATTTATTCGCACAGAATAAGAACCTGCCCTGTTTCTGCTGGGTTTTTGGAAGCTGCTGGTGGGTCACTGCTCAGGTTTGTGGGTTCGAGGTGTGCTCAGCCCTGCTCAGGCAGCCTGTCCACACTAACCAAAATGCATCCCAGAACTTCTCAGGGTCACGTCATTTAGTTTGTAGAAATTTCACTTTGCTGATTGCATGTAAATAGAGGCCTGAATACTCCCCTGGATGGTGAGCAGGGTGCAGTTGTCAGGGATTTGGTGATGTCCTGCTTAATTTGGAGGTCAGTCTGTAGCAGCCTGACTGAAACAGCTGCTGAACAATAGGCTGGCAAGGTGTGGGAAACGGAGAAGAGAGGTCAGGGTCTTTGTGTTCAAGAGGACATTCTTCCCACCATCTCCTCTTTTACTTTTGAGGACTGGAGTCCTGACAAACCCATATGTGCAGACCTCCAGAAGGATCATCCAGGTGGTTGCTGGTAGGATCTGCCTTGTAGAGCACAAGGATGTGGGCTTGGATTCTGCTTTTGTGTGATAAGGAGAATAAGAATGACAGAAGGAGCTCAAGTCTGACCCTGTGCATGTTCCTGGTAGTTTACAATGGAGCTTAGTGGGTAGGAGAGTGTATTTACAGAATAGCTGTCAAAATCCCTGAGTGTAAGCAAGCTGTAAATAAGTCTATAAAGTGTAATCGTTACTGGAGATTTTAAATCTGCAATGAGTGAAGGACTTGCTTCAAGTTCATTCTCGTGTCTGCTTCCTTGCATGAGAAGTAAACTGAAGGATAAATCAGAAAGCTGAGTTTGTACGTGTATAGGCACACTGGAAGAGAATTGTGTAGTTTCATTTGTGTTTTCTGGAGCCAATGACCCTGCTGAGCTCTGCAGTGGAAGAACATCACACCACACTACATCATGTCCAGGAGAGTGCAGGGGTTAGGCCTGGGATCAATCAGGTTGCAATCAGACTGATTATAAAAGGACAAGGAGGAGTAAAAGATCGAGTCAAAAGAGCAGAGTAGGGCAGGCATTCAGGAACCCTTGAAGTAAAAGGGTTTCTTGCAGTAGACAGTGAGCAGGAACATTCAGGAGAACTGTTAAGGAAGTCATTACATTTTGTTAAGATTGCAGTCAGGATTTTCAGTCTCACTTCCTCCCTGACTACATTTACTATCCTTCCTATTTCATCTGCAATAGTGTGAAATATCCAAGACATAACAGAGATGTTCCTAAAACTTTGTTTTTCCTGTGCATATTGCTATGGCTTAGTTTAAAGGGAAAGGTTCATGAATAGATACTGTTCAGTTTTTTTTGATCCAATGTATATGGCTTTGTAATCTAAATTTCAGAATTGTGAATGAGATGGGTGCAGTCTTCTGAAATCCTCTTCTGTTTCTGCGACATTTGTTAAAGCAGCAAAATTGTGCTGTTTCCTGTTGGAGCCACTGTGGAAAGATTGAGAAGGTGGGCTTTAATGAAAGAGATAAATAAAGCAAAGAAAGCCTCACCAGCACCCAGCCACTTTAGAACAGATGGACAGACTCCTGATATTCCTCTTTCCCAGCCGAGGGATTCCACCACTGGGAGAGGAAGGAAAGCACTGAATCAAAAATAAAGAGGGATGTTGAAGTATCATTACATGTTTCTTAATAAATATTGATTAATATGTCTTTGCAGTTTAATGTATTTCTTTAGTAGAAGGGGACATTGTTTTAAAGGTGGAAGAGGTAAATCCTGATGAATATTTCATATATTTATTAATGAATTAATTTTGAGGCAGTGGGTAGTGAATGAAATGTTTAAACCCCCCAGTAATGGTGGCATTTGAATTTTAATGTGACAAAACTTAAATAGAGTCACATATTTTTAGATTCAATTACCTTGGAAAGTTGGCAGCTGAGCTAGTGAGCGAGTTTTGGGAAGATTCACCCACTTCAGTGAGCAAATCGGGAGAGAGTAAGGGAGTTTGATTCATGACTTGACTTTGGAGTCAGATCCAGTAGGCTTATTTCTTTAGTTAAATCATTCACTTTCCCAGGTTAATTTTAACATTCTGGGTAGGCTGTTCAGGTTGAGGCTGAAACTGTTCTTTTTATAATTGATTTCTGCAGGATCTTGTTACTTTGAACTGTCCTGTGTTACATAAAAAATGCCAGACCTACTCTGCCTAAAAGTGCTCCCTGCTGCAGTCCCTCGTGTCTAACTTTGTATTTTCTTCTTAAAAAGCAGAAACATGGCTCATATGGCCACATCATGTAGAGGGTATTTTATAGGTGTTTATTTGATAGAAATTTCTGTTCATTCCTATGATATTGTTGAAATAAAACTCCTTTGGTAAGACTGAAATTTGAAGGAGAACTTAATATTGTTTCTCATTTAAATTCTGTATGAATAAATGATTACAAATTGACAGATACTGCTTGTAGTGAGTCCTTTCTTGAGTGAAAAACCAATTTCTATTTCCTTCTTAATTTAGGAATTTAAAATTATTAAGAGAGAGAGAGAAAGAGAAACTAGATGCAGCCTCAACACAAGCAAAATTAACTATGAATTGAAAATTCAATCACTGCTTTTGTTTTCAGGGCCGTGTTGCATTGCACTAAATCTGCAGATGAACCACGTTTTCCTTAGGATTTATTAATAACAATAACAGAGGTACAGCAGGTGGTTGTGTAGAAAATGCAATGTTCTCCAGGTGTTCAGGTCCGTGCACTTCTGAGAACTTGTGCCTTTTCCAGAGAGCTCACCCAGAGGATTCGCTCACTTACCAGGCTTTTATTATTCCATTAAATAGTGTACAATATTTTCTGGTTTAATTTGTTTTGAAATAATTCAGCCATATTTTATAATGCCTTATGGAACTCATCAATATTGTCTGTGTATCTGTCTAATGAGAGTTCAGTAAATTAGCATATTCATTAAACAAACAAATTATTGTTCTGTAAGTAATTGGAGACTGGCTGTTTCTCAACAGATGAGTGATGTGAACTGGCATCTATTATTTTAGTGTGCTTTGTTACCTACAGGTGGGTATCTGTGGTTGACATCCTTGCTTTCTTAGGTTGTATTGGAATGATCACTGCTGCCTGGTGATGGAAGAAAAGTAGTTTCTCTTAACTAAAAAGCATGAGATCCCTAAATATACTATTATATATATAGTATATATATATACTATATAGTATAATATACTAATAGTATATAGTATAATATACTATTATACCTAAATATCCCTAAATATAAAATATATTCTTTAGCTTTTCAGTTAAAATAGCTTCCTTCTCTAAAGCTGGCATGTTACTAGTTTAACAAAGCTCTTCCCTTCGTTTCTTTGATGTTTGTCACCATCTTTGTTTCCTGCTGTGATGTTCTGTGATTCCTGCCTTCCTATCTCCACTTTGCAGTGGCTCCTCTTAAAAAGAATCTTGCAATGTGTGACAAGAGGAATTGACTTTTCCTGAACTATGGGAAAGTATTCAGAGGAAGATTTGACTAAGCACTTGTTTTGATCGCATGAACTAGAACTAAATGGTGACACAAACACCTAATAGAGTAATAAAAAAGTCCTGTGATTGTTTTGAACTAGATTTCTGAAATAAAGTTCTTTTGGAGTGTTACTCTGCTGGGCAGTGAATTGCAATGAATTTGAGTAATTGCTTTGTAAGGAGAAATGCACTTGAGCAGGTAGATTCAGATCATCTTCCCCAGGCTTGGTTTGCAGCAGGCAGTGCACTCTCATTTTCAGTAATGAGAGCTTCTGAGCAGAGGTGGTGGCCTGTTTCAGTCCTTTGAAGTTGTTAAACTTGGCATACTTAAAACTTTTATTTTCCAAGCTCTTGGCCACCCTCTCAACTGTTTGAGTCCAATTTTTGTAAACAATTTAACGATAGCAATCCTAATAATTATAGTAACCATGAGCTCCTTTTATAACCAAGCCCCCATTTCTTTTTTTCTGTATTTTTTGCGTATATGAAGAGAACCATTTAGTTATTTAAAACAGGCTTCTTGTTTCAAAGAGTGGTAGATGTTGGGAACAGTAATAATTATCCACCAGAACAGGCACTTCAAATTTGCTAAACAAAAATGTAGGGGCATACTTCATGTGTGCTTTTTATTTCATTTGAAGTTAGGTTTCATAAACCTTTGTTGCACTGACAGATCTCACTCGTTCTGAAAAGTGAGTATATGGTTCAGTGGTATAAAACAGTAAATTGCCCCTGCAGTTTATTGATCAAAATGCCTTAGCCTTTCGAAAACTGGGAAATGTGATAGTTTGTTGTGGTTGTTTTTTTCCTGTGAGACATACTGTATTTTACAGCTCAAGATATCTTGTGTGGTATATTTTCAGGAATAAATATGGGGCTAAAAGGCCTATAGATGTTAACTGGAGTTTGTGTGTTGGTTTTAATTCAGTGAAAATGAATTCCCGTTTGTAGGAATAAGTAATGAAATGTAACTATTAAAAGGTCTTCAGCTGTACCTGTAGATTTTTAAATCAAATGCCCTTCTTTAAGGCCTGGTCTGCTTATGGTGTTTGATACAGACTGAAAAATAACCAGTTCCTGGCTGCTGTGAACAAAAGTATGGAAACTGTTTTAGTCGGGGAAATATTTAAGACGTCTTCCTAAAGTAGCTCACAGAATCAATTTTATCCCTTGTAAATATATCACAGAGGTCTAGATTGAGACTTTGATCATAATGCTCAGTGTTGGATGAGGCTGCTGGACTCTGCTGCTACCAAAGGGACCTCGCTGCCATATGGCATCACAGCTAAAGTGGGCAGTTTGGGATGCTGATGGAAGACACTTTCCTCTGTGGCTTTCAAACAGGATGACCTGGATGCTGACTCCTGCTTTGGAAGACGAACATTGCTGGCTTGTGGCAGCCAGCAGGACGTTGGTTTGGAAGGGCATTGCTGTCCTGTTTTCCACAATGTGCCCCAGGTTTGCAGCGCTGGCCATCTCTGGAGAGAAGGGGATGTGTGGTTTGGTCCATAGGACAGAGCTTACAACCTTACCATGACTCCTTTCATTTTCATTTGTGCTTGGAAGACTTGCTTTCCTACAGAGCGTATTTTTGCTTTTTATGACTTACCTTTGTGATAAACTTCTGTTTAGTGTGATGTGTTTTTGCTAAATTTTTGTTTCTTGTCAGGTTAACTTACTCATTTTAGGGGCATTGCCAGCAAACTGAAATAAGGGGTTTAGTTTGTTTTCAGTGGTCTATGTGGTATATTTTAAGTATGTGACCTAATAAAATGTGTCTATACCCGCAGTGGTTTTTATGAGGGTGTTCAGTTTAGTTTATTTCTGGTGGTTTCTTTTTGAGAGAAACTTCTACATCTTTGTCAATTACAAAGGCTGTATGTCAATAAACATAATAAAAGTTTATTCCTCATATTGATGAATGGTCTGCTCTTTCATTACTGTCATCTTTGTGTATCTGTTTTCCTTCATATGTGCTTGGAATTGTATTACAGGTCAGAGTGCACAAATTGAATAAACTGGAATGCTGTAGAATGTGTTGGCTAAGAAAACAGATTTTTTTTTTTGGTGACAGGCATTTATTTTTGATCACATACACTAAACACACCTGCATTTAATTTCAGATACAGAATACATCTGAAAGACCTCCACAAAAACACCACAGTTTTTCTTCCCAACTGACTTATTTCCAATATAACCATTACAATGAAGTCCAAGTTTATAAAACTTGATACTTTATATATTTGACACATAATTTGCATTCATGCAGAGATAATTTGTGTTGCTAGAGCTGTTTCCTGCTGGCACGGGATCTGTAAGCACAGTTACAGCGACTTGGCTTCAGTGGAGCAACAGAGGGGGAAGAAAGAAGTGGGCATTTCTTTGACCAGCTTTACTGCCAGGTGCTTTTAAGAGGCTCATCTTTGTTTTCTGATATTAATACTGGCTTCCATTCATACTGTGAATGGAAAGGGAATGTTGGGTGTTAAAGTATATCTTCCTTTTAACAGTCATGCAATAAAATGCATTAAGCTGTGTTAATGAAAACAGCAGAACTCCTCAAATTATATAGGTGTGTCAAGGGATGTTCAATTATCCTAGAAATTTGCTTAGTGGTAGTTTTGTTTTCTTTAATAGTGTTGATTAACACTGGATTCTCTTTCCCAAGCTAGAATTATTAGCATTTTACAAAAGTAGAGATTTGATCTCGAGAGCAAATAAATATTTATTTTTGGGGTTTTTTTTTAGGGAAATGATCTAAATATGAACCCAGGACTTGATATGGTGAAATACTTAGTTGTGGATGGTTATCCAAGGTCGTTCCATGTGGAATAAGGTATGAAATGGCACTACAGTCTTTGAAATTTGATTTTTTCAAAGGCTGGGAGGCCTCAGTTATAATAGAGGATATAATTTGAATCTTGGGTTGTTTGTCAGACTTGACCTTTCAGTTACTCTTTTTGACAGCATCTTCATATACTTGTTACAGAACAGACTTAAGTGATTCTGTTCTGTTTATTCTATTTTAAAAATTCAGCCTTGGGTGTTTTACCAAAGGATGAGAAAACCTTATACTGAGCATGTAGGTGCAGGTAAGAAATAATCAGTAACATCTGATGGATCTGATGATGATTGAGTTTACTGATGCTGCTCCTGTTTTGTGCTTATGTGGAACATTTATTTTCGAGCAGAGTTTTGCTGAAGTAGTTAACATGCAGCTTGCAAACTTCTTGATGAACGTGTTAAGACAGTTTCTTCTGGTTTTTTGTGTGTGTGTTTTCTTTTTCCAAAAGCAAGCACTCAGAAGATACCTCCTGGGTCATCTGAAAGATGTTGTACGTCAGAGTAGTTAATGCTGCATATATAACAACGATGTCTCTGTTGCAGTGTTTTTGAAATCTGGGTTTTTTTTTTTAATATATTGAAGCAAATTTCTGCTAGAAAATGTAGTTGTAGTTCCCCTCCTGTTTAACTAAGTTTTTTTTTTTTAGCCCTTATTATTTAAATTATACTGTTTTTTTTCTTGTCATGGAAATGGAATAGAAAGAAGAAGAAATGGAATAGTGGAAGAATAATGCAACTGCTCTCCAAATACATTATTTGTGCAGAGCCTTTAGCATTTTATATAAAAAACCCCAAACCACTGAACAAAAAGGTGGTAAATAAGAGATTATGCCGGTTATATGAACAATCAATTTTTTCTCTAGCAGCAGTCAATAAACCATTGATACAGTTCTTCAACAGCTGACCTTGTTAAGATGATCAAAAAGAAATGTTTCATTTCTTGGTGTGTGTGCCACTCATTTAATCATGCTCTTGGACCAAACGTGGTCTCTGCTTATATAAAGAAGGAACTTTGAACAGAAAGCTAGTTCAGAACAAAATAACGCAATTCCTAGTAACAGTAGTTTTCTAAATTCTCTTTACTCTATAGACTTTTGGTCCACATTAGTGTGATTCTGACTGGTAACTAAAATCTTGGAGGTTGGGGAAGTGAAGGGAGATCAGAGGTGAACCCCAACCAATATTTTGTGCTTTTGGAAAATGCCAAATAATTCTAGCCAGCAGGAGAGAACCTGGTGTGTAATCTGTACTTGATGAAATAATTCTGCCTTCAAATCACTTCATGTTACTTCTCGGTTGAGGCCTTTTGTTCCACTTACTTTAGTTTTGGGATTTTTGATGTTTTCAGGCTCTAAGAAAATGTTATCAGTTGTAAAAGAGCACTATTTAAGTATATTAATCTCTTTGATAAGCACTTATATTAGAAATTTAATCTTAAGAAATATCTTATTAGGATGAATTTAATTCTTCTTTAAAGCTTTATTATTTTAAATAACAACATTTTATTTTCTGTGCGCTGCTAGTAATGTTTTCTTAGTTTTATGAACTGATTTATTCTTAAACTCTATTTGTGATTTAAAAATAAAGAAGAAAAACCCCCCACCTTTTGATTTACCAGGCAGATCTGAATCTCAAATAAGAGACACTCTGCATCTACAGTTTGTACATCAATACACAACACAAAGCTCCCATATGAAAGGAGAACAGAAAAATGCCACTGACGGAAAATTTTCTTATTTCTGAAGATGAAAGATGAGATGTCACACAGGAAGTCAGGGTTTACTGAAGTCCATACGCAATTTCCAGTCTCTTCTTCACTGGCTGGTGGGACAGGATCTACTCTTTGTACTCCAGCCCAACCTTGCAATAAAGAACAGATGAAACACAAATACATCTTGAACTGCTGAAACAGACTGGCTTTCAGCTGCAATAGAGCTTCATGGAAACATCTGAGATCTCTGGTGTTTTCTGATACAGTTTTCTGACTGGTATGTGGGGAAAGGAAGTAAAAGTATCAAGGCGGGGATAAGCTGGGAAAAGAAGGTGGTGAGAATCAATAATGAGCAGTTACTTAAAGGGAGGTTCTGCTTTCCTATGCTTTAGGTGCTCATTTAGTTGCTTTCCCATTCCCTCTTTCAGATGGAGATTATTTTTCTGATTGTGATTTACCATCTAACTGTTCCGTCTGTCTTTGATGAGAGCTGCAAGTGAACTGACAAATCTAGCAGTGCTGCTTGGTGCTGCTGAGAGTAATGGAACTGTGAAATGGGAAAATAAATATTACGAAGACACGTGATGCCAGAGTTGTGTTCTGGGCCCAATTAACATCTCCTTCTAATAACTTTCAGGGGGAAGGGTTGGATTGTGGCTGCCTATAGGAGACTGTGGGAAATAGCTTTTCTCACAGCTTTGTAGACTCTTCCTAGGCTGTTTTGAGGCTGCATCTTTGTGCAATAGCCCTTTTACTGTCTGTTTCAGGTGTGGATTTATCTGTAGAATGCATAAAAGTTTATGATGCCCAAGAATTTATGCTATTTGAAGCCCATTTGAAATTTTTGAGAATGCTTGGTATATTTGGAGGGTTGGGATTCAATACTCTTGTATAAATTCATATACAGATTTATTGCCACCAAAACACCTTTGAGTTGGGAATTGGTTCAAAGAATCATCTGTTTACTCATGTTTCTGAGATTTCATGGTCACTTTATTTTGTCCTCACCCTAAAATGCATGTCCACAGCTGTTTTGATTTTTCAAGATAGTCTTGAAAGAGCAGTCACCTTCGCAGATTCAAAGCTTGTGCTTTATTTCATCTCTTGTAACTGCTTTAGTTTTCCTGCTGTTCTCAAGACATATGGTGTGTATCCTGCGAGTGCTTTAAAGAAAGTTTTTCATGTTCCTTGCTCTTCAGAGCTTCTGGTACAGACTTCAGATACTTATTAGTTTTATCAAGCAGTTCATTCACAACCAGGAGTTTGCCTTTTGTGCAAAGTCTTGATTGAAAGTCCTTAGTTGGCACTCAGTAAGATGGTCTCTCTTAGAATTATGTAATATAGGAGGGGGGAAAAGAATGTTCACTAACCTGGAGCTTGTAGGCTTTGCTTTTCTGTGCCAGCAGTTCTTGAGCAGACCTTTGTCTCATCACCCTTAGGATTGCTTTGACAGTTTTCAAAGGAATTATTCTCTTATTTCCTTTCTGTGTTCCTCAGACTGTTCTAGTACATAATTTAGGAAGGAAATATAATATCTTAATTGTCCAGTTTTTATAAGAGAACAGACCCTTGTCCCTATGCCTATGTATATCTGCACTGTATCCATATGTAATAAGATTTTTAGCATCTCAGCAATGAAGTATCTCTGTGGGACATTTTGAGTTATATTTTTGAGTTGTAAAGCTTTTTTATCATAAAAGCACCTGTAAGGTGCCAAGAGGGTGTTTGGGAACAGAGGTCACTGCAGTTCCTGTTGAGCAGCAGCAACAAAAGTCTTCCCCAGAATGAAATTGTTTGAATATTTTCCTACTTATTTATTTGATTTAGATCAGCTTAGTATTACCTACATGTGAAACTGATTTATTGTTCTAAGTTATGAATAAAAGCTATTCTGAAGACCTGGTCTTAAATTATGAAAGCAGTGGCCACAATTTTATCAGCGTTATCACCGAACTGGAGAAATGTTTAGATAAACCTAAAGGATCCCTTCTTGCCCCTAGTGTTAATGCTTTTGTGGAAATGATCCTGAAGTAATAATTATTAGAGTCTAGAAGAGAACTTATAATAGGAAAACAAATTAAATGTCAACAATTGTGAAAGTGACTTTAAATTTTGACCCTGCATTTGAAGTATTGCATAACTGTAATAACACATTGAATAGCATGGAGGAATATAAATCATGTGAGGTGTCTGCATGATATGTAGAGATAGCCATAGAGCAAACTGACAATGTCATTTTGTTCCTCTAAAATATGTTAATCAGGTTATGGATAAAAGGATTTAAAATGTCATTCTGAGCTGTTTGTGACTGTTCAAGTTCAGTGGGAGTCACTTTTACAGAAAACACACAGTTATATACTGTAAAAGATGGGTTTGTGTTTTCTTTTGTGCTATATTTCAAAAAGAATAGAACAGATGGGAGTTTGCTTTTGAGACAACTCAGCCTGTAAACCTCGAGTATTGTGAAAGGGTGTGTGTTATTAAAAGAATTTAGCATGGAGGGTCTTAGTTTTCAGTAAAAAGTAGCATTAGGTTAATATTTTTTTATCATGTGTTAGAGATCAAAGTATTAGTATAGTAAATAATCCTCTTGTCTAGCATTTCTAAATATATAGCACTGGCTTGCTTGCTGTGTTCCTTACTTCAGAAGAAACCAAGAATTGATTGTGGCTGGCTGCCAGGAGGACAGCACTTTGTCTCTCCGTGTGGGAAAAGCATCTTTTGCTGGCACAAAATGGGATTACACCACTGTCAGCAGCCAGTTCCACCTTTGCCATTATACCATTGCCAGGAGTGAGCTCCAGCTCCTTAATTACTGCTTTTGTGTGTGACAATTTGTCCTGTGTGGACAATGTGTCCTTCCTTAAAACCATTCACTAAAGATCCCGTGACTCCTGCAGCATCTCAGGGTTTCCTGCCAGGGCAGCGAATGTGATGTCTTTTTTTTTGTGTGAGGTTGTGGTGTCTTTGTAGCCATGGGATGTAAATATGTTCCTATTCCCACAGGGGCTCTAAACTGGCACCTTGGGAATGAGGAGGGAATTCTTCTGCAGCTGTTGTTAGCCTTGCATGGATGATGGGGCTGTGCTGGTGTCCTCAACAAAACCTACTTAGAAGCACAACCAACAAAGGAGAGATTGCAGGCCACTGAAAATATATGAATTAGTGTATAGTTCCTTACACAATAATGCTAATTCTGTGCCAACTGTTGTTCTTTATGGTTTGTTTTTCTGTTGTTGGTGGGATTTGTGGAAGCAGGTAGAGAGATCAGGCAGACAGGCTTCAAGATGGTGAAGAAGAAGGATTTATTTACAAGAAGTTCTTTTTATAAACAGTAATGAACAAGTGTCTATTGGCCAAAGACAATCCACCCCCAAAGACCTATTGGTTATGGCTTGTACACCTCTAACACAAAACACAGAGATTAAGAAAGTACAGTTTATCTATATTCTCCATGAGAGAGAAAGGAAAATCCTAAAACACTGCAACTACAGTTCTTCTCAGATATGCTGCAACAAACACATAGAATCAGCAGAAGTAATTTTATGGGGAGGAATTAGATGAAATGTCATAAAATAAGAATATTTAATATGAAACTATTTGTTTTAAGGTTAACAGGCTGATACTATTTTTATAGCAGAGGATAACATAAAAACATAAATAGACTTTGGAGTTCAAGCCAAATTTGCATTGATATTAAATGTAAGACATTTTGTCTGGCCAAGTGAGCCTTATGTGGTTTTTAAAAAATATCTGTAGCTTTCAGGGTACTTGGGATGCACAAATGTTAAGAAAAGGCACTTAGGTAAATCAATAGGTATTTTACCTTTTCTCTGGGTGTTGTTTAACTGCTGGTCTGAGATAACCATAAGGTGGAAGAGCTCAGTGGGCTGTCTCATGAACTGTTCTTAATGAGCATTATGTTATTTTCCCCTCTTGTTTTTTCTAGACTCTTCAATTAACCCCCAGACGATGGCTCAACCTGCAGGAATACCAAAGCAAAAAAATAATGGCAGACCATGGGGTTACAGTCCAGAGATTCTTTGTAGCTGATTCTGCAAATGATGCCCTGGAGGCTGCTCAGAGACTGAGTAAGTTGACTGATAATGGGAGGAATCTGCTTCACTGGGTAGTAATCTGGAAAATAAATTGTTTTCTAATAAGTTGTACACAGTCTTTAAATTCATGCTTACTGAAAAGCTTTGATATTTTATCCAGACCATAAATATAGGCTTAATTTTATCTGCGAACAAGTTTATAACAGCAATACTTAGAACTTTATTTTTCAAATGTTTTGCATGCAGCATGTAACATGAATTCTTTAATTAACATAATAATTCAGTACGTCATGAACAGTTGCTGAGATAATTTTTTTTTTGTATACTTGATGCAATTTAAGGAACTGAAATGAACTTGTGTAAAAAATCCATTTTCAAACAAAAATTTGCTCTATTAAAAAGCAAAGGAAGGAGAACGCTGTGGACTCTCCATTTTAAAAGATACTTAGAACCTATTTGGACACAGGTGGCTTTAGATGTCCCTGCTTTGTGCTAATGAGTTGGGCTAGAAAACCTCCTTTCCGCAGTCTCCACTGCTGGGTGATTCTATGAAGAAATAAAATGTGCAAGAGACTTTTATGGATGTATATTTGTTCATGTGTGTGTCCATGTGAAGAAATAAAAAAGGTGAGTTGAGTTACCATCACAAAAGGACGTGACAGTGGCTTGGAGAGAAGATCCTGCTTCTGGAACTTTATTTTGGTTCTCTGACAAAATCCTCATTTTAGTGTGGTGAGCATAAGATAATTATATTGGTCAGAAAGGAATTTATGTAATAGCTTTTTTCTCAAAAAGAAAGTGTCAAAGTACTTTGTCAATCTGTTATAACGCTGAAATAATTTTTCTGCTTTTTAAAGTTGAGTAGTTTGCACAGTTTTCCTCTTTCATGTAGCTTTTGTTCATATATCAAACATCAAAATGCCAGAGGCCAGACATTGTTGTAGTCTAATTATTTAGTAACAGGAAGGTATTTTGGTTTATGCTTTACATAATGCACAGGCCACTTGTTTAAATGCATTTCAGTTTTGCACACTGGAAAGTAAATTAACACAACTTACTCACATCCAAGATCTCATCAGAGCTCAAGTAGCTGAGTGGCATTAGCATAATGGCTTGTTCAATCTCTAGAACTTCATTAAGGTGATACATTTTTCAGTGATCAAAGCCTTCTTATGACAATCTGTATATTTGAAAATATATTTGAAACAAAAAATTAAATGCAGCTGTTATGGTCATTTAGCATTACAAAATGGAAAAGTTGGACACAAAGCAAAGCACATAAAATTGGAATATTTCCTCATGTCTGGATGTCTGAGAAAATCAAGAAGTGCTAACTGAAGCTGTGGCAGGTTTATCACCAATCTTGCAGCACTTAAACTCTCCTCTTGGTGATTTAACTCATAAATGGATTGGTCTGTCCGATAACTGTTGCTATTTTTGATCTCTGTGACTATTTGGAGAAATAAATTACTCCATTAAAGGCAGTGAACCTCGTCAGTTTTATAATGCTAAGTTTATTTTAAATAACCTCTCTGGCTTGCTTGCTTTGCAAATCACAGAAATATGTCTATTAAAAACAAACAAACAAACAAATTGTGTTTAAATAAGCAAAAGTAAAATCTAAAACCAAAAAACATTTGATAATGAAACTTGGTCAGATAAATTGTATTTTAATTGTGTTGGCTTGTTAGCCCTTCAGAAAGTGTAAGTCAATGGTACCTTTCTTCATTTGATGTAGTTGCATTCAGCCTGCTGCACTGCTGAGCATGAAAAAATTGTGGTTTATGGTGTGGAATCTATTTCATGTTGGAATGACTGACACTCCATTGATCCACTTAATAATTAACAACATCCTCGGAATCATTCTGATAGTGTGCTGTCCTTGTACTTCTAACATGTGCTTTGAAAACTAAGAATCAAGAATATCAGTTTTGCTGCTGTGGTCATTGTTGTTCCAAGATTTTGCTGGGTTTATCTTCTTTATGATCCCTCAGATTAATATTGTCTCTGTCACTCAGATTTATCTGCACAATTTGCATTGAGTATGCAACCACACAAAGTAAAAGGTTATGGGAAAACAGGAAACTTCATCCTACAAAATAAAATAACCAGCGAAGGCAGTTTGGGGATGTTGTTGATAGGCATTCTGCAGTAAAATATGGGGAGACTCCAATTGTCCCTGCCAGGTCCTGCTCAAAAATTTGATGTTTTAAATGCTGAGTGCAAGCTCTCCTTAACTTTTGCTTCTTCAAACAAGAAAAGATGCTTATCAATATGACTTAAAGGTAAAAATAGGATAAAGTTCTCAAAACTTGAAAGTCGAAAGTCCAGTATTTTTCTTGTGAAATTCCTCATGAATACAGGAGAAACAAGAATTTTCCTTTATGATCTTAGAGCATTCCATCAGTCATATGGGTCTGTGTGTGTGGTAAAGGGGTACAGGTAAAGGGATAGGAATTTCCATCATGGAAGTCTGCATAAAGTCTGGAATTCACAATTTAATATCACAATTTCACCAACTATTTTGTACTTGACAGAGCTGCCTTTACTGCTGCAGGGCCTGTGCTCACCAGTTTTGCTATTGTTGGATTTCCTGTTGATGCAATGGAAAGAGATGAGATTAGATAATTCTTGCTGCTGTCTTCACTTGTCGGGAAGGTGTTAATGCGTGTCTTCTTGAAAGGGTTCGCCTTTATCCAGTATCAGCAATTTTGTTACACTTTGCTCATTTCCTCTGTTTCTCTCTATTTTTATTAATATGTACACTGAATGTTAATTTTCTCAAAGACTTTCAAAACTTACCTACTGCACAAAAGGCAGTCTACAAGGAATTTTTAATAGAATGAAAGGATTGATTTTTTTTTTCTCACTTCTAAGATAAGAATGGCAGATGTGAAGAAAATTAACATGACATCACTAATATTGACTTCAAAAGAAGTTGTACGCAATAAGGAATACAGAATTGAGCCCCAAGGAATTCATTGCCTTCTATGTGCTAAGCAATTTTCAGGTGTAACTCTTGTAGAGAAGGCAATATTTACAGACTGCCAAGAAATTCAGTCACTGTAGTTTTCTGGTTTATGTTAAAATTCCTTGGTTTTCAAGAGAGGAAAGAAAAAGACATTGTGCTGTTTTGCTGCACAGTATGGCGTTGCCTGATCTGCTCTCTGAGGAAACTCAATCTGTAAACAAGTTCTTGCAATTCCATTGCAGTCATTTAATAGAAAAGAAAGTGAAATATTTGGGAGCCGAGTTTTTGGCTGAAATACAAGCTCATCTGACTGGTTTTATATTAACTCACAAGTCTTCTGCTCTAATTCTCACTTAATTTAGGGTTTGTTTAGCCCGAGAAGGCATTTCCTTACTTGCTGGTTCTTCTCCTCGTACTGTAGGAATACACCTGAGGAAATAATCCTTTTCTCTGATATTTATACCCCACTGAGGGTGGCTGTGTTGCCACTGCCTGCACTGTGCATCATTTCGGGGCCGTCATCTGCTCTGGGCTCCTCCAGCAGAAGCCCTTCAGTCTCGTGCTCTGCTCTTTGAGCTCTGCCTGATGGGGAAGTTATTTAGGGGCCCATCATTCCGAGCTAGGGGGTGCACAAAGCTGAGAGGAGCTGTAATTATTCTGGAGTGGGTTGCTGTGCACTGCATTTGGCTCTTTGAATCAGCAGAGGACTTCGAGGTGGCTGGCGCTGCTGCTGATCCTAAATCGATGCTGGGAACTTGGCATGTGTTTTCTTTGTCTGAATTTTAACAAAAGCAATAGAATGCTGCCTGTTGCCACTTAGAGGGTTTCATTACATTTAGGAATCAGTCAGCTGCAGTGTTCACACTCTATCACAGAGAACTGCAGTTCAATTGAGTGCAAGGTTTTTATTCACTCTTCCTTAAAAAAAATAAAACGAAATATAGCCTCTGCATGTCCTATTTCTATTGCTTATGCATGAGGGAACTCATAAAATTCAGCTTTGGACTGAAGGCATGCTTTTTATATCAGCCTGGAGAGGTAAACATGTATTTTATAAAAAACAGAAAAGGTTTATTGAAGCATCTTTTCATGAGGTCATTTACCTGTCACCTATTATTCACCATTTTTTGGAATACTGAAAGAGTTCTTGGTCATGTGAGCACCAGTCTCCTTCTTATTTCAGCTCCTGAGGTTTTTGCCTTCCCATGGCTTTTTAATTTAAAGGGAAGGCTGCGTTTTTAGATGCTGTTTTAGATCCCTTATCTGAAAATTCACCTCTCCAGTACTAGCTGTGAAAACCACTTGAAAGCAATTTATGTTTAGAAGGGATCAACAATTGACCTTTAGGTTGGTGGTGTCCTTTTTGTGTAGATTACGAAGAATTTGTTGGTGATAATGCTGTCTGCATTTAATCTAAGCTTTTATGTTGGGAAAATTAAAAACATCCTTGAACCTGATATTTCTGAGGATATTTGAAACGTGAATTCAGGTTCTTCTTTGTTATAACAGGAAGAGCTTTTCTATGAGTATCCTGTACAGAGTGGCCCTCTATATAAAGTTTTATTTGAGCAACTTGGCTACTTAGCTGATCTTTCTTTATTGTCATCGTGGGGTTTCTTTATGTGATTTAATTTCCTCTCTGTTTCTCTCCATCAGGATAGGTAGAAGAATTGCTTCTTTCAGCATTTCTGTGATTTCCATATTTCTTTCCATTGTATGCTTCACTGTGTAGTAATAATTTTTCACCTGTGCATAATGAATTATTTCTCAATATGTACTTAGTGGTTATAACTAGTTCTTTCTTGGAGCCACTCGGGTTTGTCCTTTTCTGCATATGTTGGAAAAATCATGTGTTGCTGCAATAACATTCCAGGGAACTGTACACAGAGAACTTGCTCCCTGGTGAGGAACAGCTCTCCCATAAGTCCTCTTATTTTCTCTGACAGCTTTTATTAAAGTTCCTTAGACTTAAATTATAGCTTTCTGAAACTGTTCTTTCAGGCAAAATAATGCTGTAAGTTATTGACTAATATGATTCTTTTCTCAAATGGGTAAGTATTTAGGAAACAACCTGTTAAATTTAATAGAAAGCTGGTGGTGGATGAGCTGCCTTTGGACCACATTCAGCATTACTGAGCGTGAGTATTTCTCTGTTCCACTTAATGGGTTTTGCCTTGTCAGAGTGATGAATTCTAAGATTAGAGTGAATCTGCATTTTCCATCCACTTCTCAGTGATAGAAAATACCTGTTAACACACTGTTATTTCCAGTCATCATAGGCATCTCTTGAATGCATCCATTTCAAAGCTCCACAAAACGTCAGTGTCTGTGGTTTTGCTCTTTTTCTGTCCCTTGCTCTGTTCCCTTTCCTCGCTCTGTCCATTTGCTCATTTCTTCTCAACCCTTCTCCCACCATGTAAGTTCTGATTGAGAAAATCCTCTTCCTTTTTTTTGTTTTTGTGCTAAACCATCAGTTGTTGCCGTATTTAGCAGAGTTAGAACACCTATTTAGCAGTTGTGTACTGCTAAAAGCCATTTGTGTGCATATTGGATTTCTGCTTGCTGAAGTGCTTTGTGCAGACCAACCTTTGCTTGACTTGGCAATCAGCAAGTAATATTTCTGTGTATGATCATAAGTCAAATACTGATTGCTAACCAAGGTTTAAATGGTATTTAAATATTGTCAAATAATATTGTTCAAATAATATTTTCAAATAGTTCAAACAGTAGGTTTCTTTCTACATTTGTCCATGTTGCAATGATTTGATTTTTGGAAATAATTCCCAGATATCATGGTTGGTGCAAACAACTTGAAAATTCTCCCTTGTGTCTGAAAATTATGAAAATAATAAACTAGAGTAAAAATTATGAAAGCAACGTTGTTTGCTGCAGCTGAAGTAATTCTTTGTAGGAGGCTCGGTAATCAATATGTCAGTGACCCAATTTATTTACCTCATCTATTGGATGAAAAAGATCAGTCATGGAAAATCAGAGGAGCTAGGAAAGGTGTTAAAGGGTTCTGTTCATCAAAGGTGCTTTACTAGAAAAAGTCCTGGGGAATTTGCTGTGATACAGCTACAGAACAAACCAGGAGTAAAGCACCTATGCATAGCAGCTCTTTTTATGAACATCCTTCATTTCCTCACCCATTATTTTTAGGTTCTTCAACTTAATCTATCTTGGAACCCTGCAAGGGCTCTCTGCCTTTGCTTTCCTGCTTGTCTCGTTCCACCTCTGCAGCTCAGCAATGTTTTTCCACAGAAGCCCTTGGCACCTCTGTGGACACCAGGCAGTTGTGGAACAACACATGCGTTTGTTGGTGATGGCCGCATGTGTTGCGTCCTGCGTGCCAGAAAAAACAGGCAGAGAAACTTCCAGCTTGCCTAAGTGGGATTTTGAGTTTTATTCTTTTTCAAAGATAGTTAGTAAAAGATTTTGTCAAAGCTCACCACTGGGTATTGTGTTGTTTCAAGTTGAACCTTTCTGTTTCAAGTTAACGTACGAATTGTGGCTTTTTAAATATTTTAGATATGGAAATTCTTTGCAGGACCCTCTGTGTCCTGAGGATTTACAGAAATAGTTAATTTCAAACGCATTGTAATGAAAAACAAATTGTTTTGTTTTTCTTATCTGTTCCCTTTGTTAGAGAATTACATGCTGAGTGTGAGTCAGTAAATGCAAGCTTGAGACTGCTTACATTATTTGGATATTTTATAACCATTCTGTGCCACCAAATGTCTTCATATTCAATAGATTTATAGTAATATGAGTAATGGCTTGGGGGCTAACAAATCAAAATCTCATTTCAGATGTTTGACACTAATGTTGAGCTGACTTATTGTTCTTTGTGTTGGATTTCTGATCAAATTACCAAAATAGCTGCTTGAAAGTAAAATACAAAGTCAAAAATACTCTAGAAATGGGGTAGTGAATTCAATACTGTATTGTGTGGCACAGAGAGTGGGCCTTTACAAATTTCAGTTGTGTTAAGTACACTACTGGATTTTTGTTCATAAAAGAAGGAGCCGACAGAAGTCATAGTTCTTGATTCAGGAATTTTATCAGGTGGTAAAAATGGCAAAGTTTTACAAGGAAGGTACAAGATGACTGCTGGTATTTATTCCACTCTTGTCACACCATATTTTATAGTTCTTCAAGGTAGTTTTGCAGCTGCAAAACAATAACCAGATGTGTAATTGAGAAGCAGCTGCATGAAATTTTCTTTTTTTATGCATAAAATCAGAACCATTAGACACACTTTATGTATAAGGTATGAAATACTAAACAACAATGTTTTCTCTGTAGTACTAGCAGCTGTGTAAAGGAGAGAAATCATTCCTTCTACACTCTCTAGATGCCCATCAACTTCTAAATATTTGGGGGCTGTTTACTGAAACCAAGTTTTATTCTTCTCTGGTTTTCTTTCTTCTCTTCCTTGTTTGTTACTCTGGGCTCTGTAGTGCTGCATCTTCTGTGTGATCAGTCCCAGTGGATAATCCCGTGTATAGGGGTCTCAAATACACAATTGATGCTTATGCCTGTTTTTCATTTAAACTTTTTAGTAGAAAGACTCGTAGCAAAAATCATGCTGAGTTGAAAGAGTATAAAATCCAAGAGGGAATGATGGCAGTCCTAAGGTAGGATAGGTTATAAGTGGTACTGTCATAATTTCCCTGGTCTCCAGTGGTGTCCCCTGGGTGACACAGGGTACAGCAGGATGGTACTGATGTTAGTTATCCACCTCCTATATATAATTCATTTGGGAAAGTTGCTTTTTAAAATCTGTCAGTTGGTTCTGTTAAATTTGTTACACCTTTTGTCTTTATGGATCTGGTGGTGTCTTAGGATGGGCTGGATTGATGGGTAAGGATATTAAATTGTACCTGTACTGTAAAAACACATGGTTTTGAACCCAGCCAGGAATCTCTCACAACTGACCTTTCAACTCGTGTGAAGCTCAGAGAACACTCAGCATCCAACCTCCATCCCACAATTTCCATCCCCTATTTCCTCCTCAGCCTCCTCCAGTCAATGAGGTAATACTAACTGGTATTTTGCAAAGGTTAGGATGATTTGCAAGAGCTTGTTTTATCTTTAAAGATGGGAGTAATTTACAAGTTGAATATATCAGCAGTTGAGAAGTATGATCATAAGAGGCTGTGATTTATTTTTTTTTTGGTGGATAATCTCTACCTAAAATGGTAGAGCAGTTTTTGAAGCTGAGGATGTTCTGACATTTTGTTAATCTGCTACTTCATATTTGAGAAAGTGCTGTGAATTTTAAATATGTTTATCTACATTTCTTCAAATATTTGCGGTTCAAGAAAAGTAAAATATTTCAACACATTTATGAATACAGAATGTGTCTTTGTAACCCTGCTGGATTCAGCTGGGAGATATTATCTGATTCTCTGCATGACAGTATATTTTAAATGATGCTCTAACCCTTGAGAATGTCACCACAAAAAAAACATTTAGTGAGAATCATGTTTAGGGTAGTTCCAGAAGTTAGCTATGCTCTTATTTTAAGTGATTTCTGTTTTATTAAGAAAAATTTGAAGTTGACAGTTTTACCTCTGTGTGGTATACTCTCCCCAGTCCTACAGTTAAAGTCAGCTTTTGTTTTGTTCATCATTACGAAGGAGAACATTTTTCTTGCACCTCCCCTGGGCTTAGTTGGACTGCTCACCTGAGTAAGATGAATATGGCTAAACTTCAGGCTATAAATCTTAAATATATTTATTCTTCTAAATACTTAAGAATAGCCCCAGGGGTTTTGGAGAAAGAGAAGAGAAAGGCAACCATGAAGAGTTTGCTGTATGAACAGTTAACAACATAAAGTCACTGGGAAGATTCACCACTGCTGCCCTGCCCTTCTCTCTACTCCCTGCCGAGTCTTCCTCCTCAATTCCTCCAGTTATTCATCTGTTTATTTTAGTATTAGCTTTCCTAATCTTGGTGTGTTGTGCTTTGTGCCCACTGGAGATTATTGTCACAGTAGTCCTGGTGCCACATCTGCGTGTGCACGTCTTGTTCTTGTTACCACAGATAAATCTTGTATCCAGTTTCTTGGTTTAGCTCATTAGATGTTCAGTGGGGTTGATTTTCTTGCTGGCCTTTCCACATCTCGCCTGCAATATAATACAGCTTTTGCTTGGCTGTGTTGGAACAAAAGTGGAACAAGAAAGACTTGAGGCTGATTATTGCAAATTTGACTGTCTGAGGAAAACTATTCTTATGCAATTCCCCCCTCACCCCAATAAATACAGGCTTATGTCTCATGGCATGAAGTAATCTGCCATTTAAATATAGTGATTAATGTATACTATAAATAGCTTATTTTATCTTTTGAGTGACATTACTATTTGAAGTGCATATGCAGATAGTATTTATTTAGTTGTTTCTTTGATCCATGAGAAGCCAAGTTAGGTGCTTAAAGATGTTTGTAAGGAAAAGTTATTTTACAATTTTAAGATGCAAAAAATTCATGTATTTTCATATTTTATGTTGTTGGTTTACAAGATGAGACTCCTGTGTCATTGAGCTTATGCAGCTTTGTGACTATTTTCACAATTTAATGTTACAAGTTCCGATTTATGGCTGGGTTTTACATCGACTTTCTGATGTTTAGAGTCCTGTAAATAGTGAGATGTTCTGACTTCCACAGACTGGAGTAAGCATTCCTTTAGAAATCTCCCTGCTGATGAAGAAACAAAATAAACCAGTCAACTTAAATACTAGGGGGAGACTTTTAAGGGCCAAGGTTCAGGGATAATTTAATACAAGTTGCATATCACTGAAGATGTCTTGATGATGTCAGAATTTTCAGTTGTGCAGAAATTAGTGCAGTTAACAGCAGTTAGGACAACATTAATTATATGTTCTTTTGTCTCTATGAATAGTTTTAGATATTTAGAGCCTTCTTCTTTTGCATACTGTTAAGTAAATTATACTGCAAGAGACTTTCTGAGAGTAAACTGACCACTATTTACACAAATGTAATTTTTACTGCCTTAGACATCAGTTCTGAACTTGAGCTTGAAGTGAGAACGTTGGAATGGAAGAAATGGCAGACGCATGAACAAAACATCATGCAAAAATGTTGCCTTTCCAGAAAAATTGCCCTGTTGGGTATCTGACATTGCAATAAATTCTGGAACTCTTCTCAGCAGCATAGACAGAAGCAATAATCTACTGTAGGTTTATTTTCAGCTGTTACCTCATCTAATTTGTAAACCAGCAGACACGATTCCATGACTCTGCAGAAGCTGAGAAGTGGGTTTTCTGATGTGGTAAAGTAGCTTGCTGACCTGAAGTTAATGAAATATTAACTAGTGCTTAAGAGTTGTCAGGATAACACAGAGCATCTGTTTTGGAGGATTCATGGGAGGGGCCACTGGGATAGTGCTTAGGTCACGTATTTGTCATTTCCATTGCAGACTGGCTGAGCCTACACACTCAGCTGCCCAGGGTTCTAAAGCTGTGCTCATCTGCTGCTGACAAGTTCAACACAGATTTGAGCCGTGGTCCTGCTTGTCTGAAGCTGAGGAGGTGCTGAACAGCACTGTACATGAAGAATTGGGGCCATTTGAGATGTACTCACCTGTTGGGTCAGGCCCTTTATAGGGTCAGCACAGGTTCATAGCACTTTAATCAGCTGCGCATTCTCTTTCTTTGCAAACAAAGTTGGTGTGTACTCCAATTTTGCATTTTTACCCAGAAAAGTTCTGTTTATATGTGAGTAATTGAGAAAGCTCCAAATTCTGCAATTCGATATGACTGCTCACTCGTTGTGATGTTTAGACTGTGCAGTTTCATTAAAATATGTAGAGTTCAATTTCCAGACATAATACCTGCCTTCAAAATCCCCACAGAGCTCAGCTTGCAGGAAACCTAAATGAAACAGCTTTGCTGGTTTCCACATCACATTGGGATACATCCTTTCCTGCAAATGCTGATTGCCAAACCAAAAGCTAATGTCTCTCTCTTGCTTTTATATTCTTTTCTTAGGCTAATTTAATGTTATGAAACCTGTAAAACGTGAAGTTTAATCTATGTAGTTAGACCTTTGCTGCTGAGGTGGTGATTGGAGCTTGAGGTACATATGCTAAGCTGTCAGAACAGGGTAGGGTAGCATGTTTGTATTCCCTCAAAGGACCGGGAAAGGGCTGTTGTGTGAGAAAGGCATGTGGCTTCTAATTAATAATTGAGACTTGTACCATGTGCCTTGTGAATGTACATACTGCTCTCTCTCTTTTAACTAACTGCAAAGTGCCCTGTTAAGTACTAGAAGCTGGTTGTCTTATGGACCCTTCCTGCTCTTTCCAAGTTCTGAAAGCTAATTATATGTAATCTTAAGGAGAATCACCAATTGCATTCCTTGGGTTTAAACTTAGCAGTGGTTGGCTTCACTACAGCCCATTGGATCATAATTACTCAGAATTTGCAGTGTTATCCGGCAAGCTGGTCTGAACAGAGTCCTTTGTGAGAAAACAAATGCTGAGCTGATCCAAATGAAATGCTTGGGCAAAGCTGTGTGGACCCTTCCAAGTTCACAGGAGAAGAGAGATTAAAAAGACTGGAGCAGTGAAGGGAAGCCCTGGGAAACCTGCAGTTGGCAGGGTTATTGTGCTTTTCAGTGGGCATTTGTGTGTCCTCAGCTTTCCTGTGAGGTTCAGGAGCAGGTCAGCCGTTTGTAAGCTCAGATTTCTTCAAGGACTTCATGAGAATTTGTGCAAATAACACAGGAAATTTGTCATCCAGGAGTACCAATAATACCTGTAGGTGTTAGGGAATGTTGGTTTCTGCCACTATCAACACATCCTGAAATAGAAGTTGTGACAACAGTCAGAGAAATTTATTAGTGAATTCAATCATTTTGGTCTCAGAGTAGTTAAAATGTGTGTCTGGTATCCAATGTCTCTACCACTCACTGTATGCAGTAAACTCAGGAGAGACCAGTGGGAAAAAAGAGAACATTTTAAAAGAGTGAGAAAGAAGGAACCATCAAAAGAAATATCTTATTCCTCCCAACAAAGAACTCCAGCAAACAACATTCCTAGACCAGAATGAAACTGTCTACCTTCGGAGCCAGGAGTTCAGTGGAAAGAGGTAGCAATTAGGAAATAGTTGTATAACAATTTTAGCTGCATTATTATAGAGGCTTTTTTTCTATATATAAGCATATATTCTTGTTCTATAACAAGTAAATCTGAAATTTTTTTAAAAACCTACATTGTTGAGATCATGGGTATATTTACAATATACTCTTGGCTTTATTTGTGTCTAAATATGTAAATTGTGCTTTCTCTTTGCCTGTAAACAAGGTTTTGAGTGTAACATTGCTCGTGGCATAGGTTTATGCAAACAGCTAACAAGTGTGACCTGCTTCCCTGAAGCTCGGCCTCTGTGCCTCTGGAAGGTTCCTAAGGTGTGTGTGCTTCTCTGCAGGAGGCCAGTATTTGGATTTTTAAACACCTTCCCCCTTTTTTTTCATGAATCCAGAGTCAGTACACTGAGAATGTTCCCCACTTGGAAATATTTTTTTACAAGAACAAAAAGACAGTTTCTTTTGTATATAAAGAAAGAAATAGGCTTATGTGCAGGAGTGAAGGATCTTAAATAAAACATTGTCCTTTTTCTACCTTAGTTCAACTGGGAAAATCAATTTTTGGTTCCTCAACTGCAAAGAAAGATCAAAAGGAAAAACTGACAATCTAAACAAAGGGCAAGGTGATGTGGGCTGCTTGCACTCCCATTCCCTGGTGTGCTTCATACAGGCACTTTTCCAAGCAGAATATATTTACAGAAGAATCAAGGGTATTTTTTTTGTGTCTCTGAATCAACGATGTTGGGACTAAAACTGACCTGAATATAAAAGGAAAACCCCCTACTTTATATTACAATTCATGGAGTTCTTTGGTGCTAATATAGGCAGCAGTTCTCAGATGTGTGAGGTTCCTTATTGCAGAATACTTATGTTTTAAAGAATCGTCATTGATTTTTCTTCACTAGTACTGGCCAAAGACAGTACTTTTTTTTTTTTTTTTTAAAGCATGTTATGTAATGCAAGAGAAAAAATATTTTTATTCTTGCTTAAATGCCAACCGGATGCACATTTAAATCTTCATGTGAAAACTAATTTCAGTCACTGTGAAAGGAAACTTTATGGAGATTGGCTTTCCTGCTTTGTATTGATTCCTGTTTATATCTTTAATAAATAAAACATGATTTATTGTTATAAGCTCATATTTACAAGAGGAGGAGATTAAAGTGTCAGCAGGAAAAACAGAAAGAGGGAGTGTGAAAACTCTTTAAAACACACAAATGAAAAAGTATCCCAAACTGAAAAACAGCTTGCAAAGCTTTTATGAAGTGTATTAATTATCTTCTGCATAAATGTAAAAAGTTGAAAACAGTTCCATAAAAGTATTTGATTTTAATGTATTTTCACTTTTTTGAGAGAATTATTGTGTAGGCATCAATTTTGTAACCATACTAAATGTTAATTCAATGGATATTAAAAGTATAAAATAAACAGGCTGCATCTGACTCAAGGCACATCTTTGCAGGAAAATATTTTTGTCTCTATGTTGTGTAACAGTGTGTTGGGTCTTTACCCATGCAGGCAGAATGCATTTACATTTGGGACTCTGTGTTTGGCGTGTCTTGGCATGGTAGGGATGCAAATAACAAATAATGCAAATAAATATGTACGGAATGCTCATTTCAAATACAGATGGTCCCAAGTTTCAAAAGCAGCGACTGTAGCTGGCAGCTCTGGGATTTTGGGGAGTGTTTGCAGGGAAAGGCACTCTGCCCCATAGCTTTTGGAAAACAGAACCTTTAGGAAATGCCTCCAGATGATTGTCACAAATGACCAGTGATTTATAAAGTTAAACCCTATGATTTTTTCGTCAAGCACTGATTAGCTCCAAGACCACCCCCTTCTCATCAGGTGTGTCCAAGGAAAGTTTTGAAAGCAAATCCATTAATTTAAGGCCTTAAATTTGTGTGCCTGTGTAATAGCTTTGCAAGGCTGAATGTCAATATTACATAATCAATAAAAACGGGTCTGTATGTTTGATCTGCGTAGATTTTGAGGCACTTCAAACTGCTTGCAGCTTGTTTATTGTGCAGTTAAATATTAATTTGAGATGACAAAGTGCTCTGCATTAGGTGAGTGGTAAGAAGTCATGTAGGAAAATTATGATGATAGTAATGAAATGTGCCTGATTTTGTAACTGTGCTCATTTGCAAGATTTTTCTTTCTTTTTCTGGTCATTGATTGATTGTGTAACAGGAGAGTTCCTGGGAGATGTGGACAGAAAACTGGTAACTCCAGCTGCTCAGTCTGCAGTGCCATGGAGCTGTCACTGTGGTACTTCATCACCTCCCTTCTTAGACAGGAGAGCAGAGGTTGGCTGTAGCTCTCTGCTGAACGTAAAGCACACTTCATTTTCACTTTTATTTGTTGTGCTGCTTCTTCTTTCATTAGTCTGGGGCAGCTGAGAGCTTTATGGAAATCTTATTGCAGGGAGCACAGGCGAGTGCCCGGGCTGGCCAAGGTCAGAGCCTCCATGTCTTGTTCTCTCTATCAACACCTTTCCTGCACTGCTGCCTGGAGCTTCCCTGGACAGAGCTATGAAACAGCCCTGGCCTGGGGGAAATTACTTGATTTCACACAAACCTTCTTGCTGATCACTGATATTCCTCTCTGCCAGGTCCCCTGTCCCCCTGCAGCTGGCCTGGCTTGCAGGCACAGTGACAGTGCTTTGCCCTGGGCTGCAGGACCTTTATGCCTTGCTTTGTCTTCTGGCTTGGCCCTGGGGATTCCACACAGGCTGCTGGGAGGGTGAACATTTCATTTTACTCCAGCCATTGTTCTGTGGCATGCTGGGGTTTTGTTTAAATTTCTTTGCCTCCTAATGTGTCCTGTGCTGAAAACTCAGGAAATTGTTGATATTTCAACTTTGCTACACACTGCGAGTAGGACCTACCATCAATTCCTTTGCTTCAAAATTCCTTTAACAAATGCAGGCTTGGTTCTGCAGGAATCAGCCAAGGTAAGGTCAGAAGAGCACTTTGGTGTTACTCAATTGAAAGAAAATACATTATTGTAGATGTTCAGTTCCAGATCAGTGGTAATGAAGTAAAAGAAAATTATTATGTGCATTATCAGATTTCATTTCTAGTGTATCCAGAATGTTTGGCTTTAAAACTCTAGTCCAGAGGCTTTGCATCCAATTTACTTTGAAGAAAAATCTATTAATAGCAGAACAGCTACTTTTGTGATAAATTTGAAAAAGTCTTTCCTTGTGTAACAAAGGAATTTGTACATATAAAGAAGGAAAAAATAGATTGTGTTAAAAAGGTGCACAGGAAGAAATTAAGGAAGGGTTTAGATTCATGTAGGTTTGTTTAGGGCATGTGCTAATCTATCTTGGGGGAAAAAAATAGGAAAACTGTGAGTGTGGTTGATAATTACAGCAATATCCTTGTCACTCTGGGATAAATGACTCTACACCAAGATGTACAATTTTACCAGTAATGTTTTTTAAAGGTAATGTGCTGATTTTCAGTATTCATTGGGAATTAAAACATTAATTAGGCTTACAAAGTCCCTAATGCTCAGAGAGTAAGCTATTAGTTAATATTTGGGTCTTCTAAAGTAGAAGCATTTTTTATTTTTACTGTGGAATTGTTAAAACTCAACCACTGGGATAATATTGCCCTTTTGTACTCGGGATTGCATTACCAATGAGAGTGTTACTGATTCTGGCTTTGCCCTGTAAGGCAACATCATGGAATTGAAATTCTATTCCCTCTGTGCCCAGCCAGATAAGTCATTACAGCACAACTCTTATGAGAAGGGTGCAAAGATTTATATCCAGGGTGGATTGATTCATAAATTTGAGTCTTAAAATTGCCTTGTAAGATGGACACTTTCCTGTGGTTTTGTTGGATAGGTAAAACTTGAAATATGAAACAAGTTTTTTTTCTTTGTATAGCCTTAATCAGCTAATTAGTTACAGGCCTCTTAAGAAGAGATCTTCAGGAAATACTTCAATCTATCCCCTGTTAATTGAGGAAAATGTGCATTTAAGTGGCATTTCTTAGGAAATAACCGGTTGTCTTCTTTCAGACTGTACCTGTTTTCTCTAGCAAAAAGTGGAATATTTTAGTTCAAAACTTTTCAAAGCAATCCTGGAAGGCAAAATGGACAAATGAATGTGATTATCTTTGAGGTGCTGTATCCTTCTGAGGAGTTGTGACTCTTTTCTGCTGAGGAAGCACCTTGGAGACCTGTTCTGCGCCAGGCTGTTGCCAAATATTTTCTGCTGTTGCGTGTCGTGTTCTAACTGAGCTTGAATTGTGTAGATTCTGCTGCAGGTTCTGGAAAATCTAAAGCAAATGCCAGCTTGAAATACTAAGGAAAGACAATGCAAGCAGTGGACTGCCTTAATGGACTTACCCCTGAAGTGGATTGCACCAACTGATATGTGTGTATATATATAAACAAATATACTCTTTATATATGTATATGTATGTCTGTATGGAAATTTCTGCCCTTACAGATGTTATAGTAAAAAAAAAAAATCCGATGACGCAGGTAGCTTTTTATTTCCATTTTACAGCGAGAGACTTTAAGAGTTGGTGTAACTTCAGGTACTCAGATGGGGCTCTCAGACCAAATTGCTCTCCAATCAGCACTTACACAAGATGTAATAAAGGGCAGGCAGGAAGAAGGTGGCTGTTCTGGGGTGATTTAGAGCAGCAGCTGAAGTTGCAATGATTTGGAGTAGGTTGGTTTTTCAGCTCTGTGTTGGGTAGTGGGAATTCTCAGTCCCTGTAAAATGACAAGGGCCTGTAATGAGCCAAGAAGCTCCCAGTCCACTCTCCAGCCCATGGATGTCATTTCTCTGACTGGCAGGGCTCTGCCAGGTTCGTGTGGCCGGGCAGGACCCAGCCCATTAGCAAATCCAGGGAGTAGGTAAAGGTGAAGAGTGTCAGAGTCACAACACAAATTCTGCGACGCAATTCCTGCAAGCTGTTGTTGTGAAGTTCTACTTCTAGCAGATAAATCTTAATTGTGATCTTTGGGGCAGGCACTGTGATTAATTGTAACCTCCAGGGGCTGGCATGGACCAGAAATGTGTGAATGGGAAAAAAGGCTGAGGAAATGTTTGGAGCTTCCTAGACATATGCAGACATTCCAAAGCTTAATTTCCTTTATATCATTCCAACCATATGTATTTTTGTGGGCTCTTTTTAGTGCCTAAAAATCAGAAAATAACTTTTAATTGTTGTTTATAAAGCGCCATATGGCTGTCTGTAATTTTGGCTTCTCATGGAATGAGAAAAATGAAATTAATAGGAAATCACACTCAGAAATCTATTATTAAGTTAATGGAGCTAACAGCTTCTCCAGTGTCCTCATATAGAGCATGTTGTAGCTGCATATAATAAGAAGCATAAAACCACAGAGAAAATGAATTGGCAGAGAGAGGACAAGCCAAGAAGCTGCATGTGTTGGTATTGGGCACAGTCATGAATGGCTCAGCTAACAAGCTACTGGTGAAAATCGAGGATACAACATGTATTTTGACAGTTGCTTTGCCATGTCTTCTAAATAATTAATATTTTCTTCTAGGTGGTTCATGAATTAAAGGCTCATCTCGGGATAAAAAAATCTCTTGTCCCATTTTTTATTTTCATCTTTCAAGTAGAAACTTGTTTGGTCCACCCAACTAAGTTGTTCACAGTTCTGTGCTTTTCTTTTTTTGGTGGCTTATGTTCAATAAGTGATGGGAGCACTTGAAACCTAATTTTTTTCTCTCTTAACTTGTCCTAATAGGCAGTGAGTTTTCAGAGCTAAATCTGTAAAGTTTGCATTGTGTTGCTTCCACCAAACATTTGAAATGGAAGACTTTTAATACAATGGTGTGAAAAAAAGAATACATCACAAGATGAAAGTCTATAAAAATTACCAAGCTATGAAAAGAACAGCAGGACTTTTTTCCCCCCCCTTATCTAGAACATTCCCTAAATTGCCTTTCTTCAGCGTTTTTGAAAAGTCTTTGCAGATGATGTGATGCTAACAAAATATCACAGGAGAAAAAAGAAATCTAGAAAAAATAACCAAAATGAGGTTTGTTTTTTTCTTAAAAGGCTAATTAATATTGGCAGGGATGCACTGTGAGGGATGTGTTGTGGATAGGTTTATGCTGAATATCTGGGCTGTATGTGTGAGAAGGAATTGTACAGGTTGGGTAATTTGATAAAGCTGTAAAAAGAACATTGTTCAGGTAATACCGATTTGGAACTTTATTCCAAACAAAAAGTCTGCATTGACCAGTGTATCATTAATCAGTGAGGTGGCTTTTTTATGGAGTAATTAAGTCTGAAATATTGAATTAAATATTAGTAGATTTTTATAATGGGTCTCCTCTTAACCTTTTTCCAGTATTAGATTATTTTGGCAAGTGCCTCTATTTCACATATGTGATGAGTAAACAAAAACAAGAGGACGATGATAGTGCATCCTCTCCCTTGCTACTTGGGCTCAGCAATTCTGGTGTAACTAAAATATTTCTTTTAATACTGCTTAGAAGGATTTTAAGCAAACTGCACAGGAAAATATCTCCAGGAGCAAATATGGTGGTTGTTCTGGCTGCAGTCTTTCTAGGTTTAAAATAGATATTTCTCCATTTATTTTTGTATTCCATTGTCTCCTACATTCTTTAAACCTTTATGTGGTGAGTTTTCTCTGTCTGTTTCATACTTGGATAACTCTGTTTTCTAGACCTGGAGCTCTGGAAATGAATGAGCTTTTACCCAGAGTCTCCACTTAGTTAACCTCTACTTGACAGGAAAGAAACATTAGAACCAATTCTATTCCTTCTTCTTGGTTTTTCTTTTCACTCTGGGTGAAATTCATTGCTACTCCAGATGGCCAGAGCCATACCTGTTCATCACTTTAGTCCCACTTTTATCTGCAAAAGAGCTTGAATGTCACATAGCCTTGTGCAATCCCTCAGCCCAGCATCTCAGTTACTGGATTTTCCTTCTCCATCTGCTTTTTACACCTGCTATCAAGTGCCTATTAGAAGCTGCGCTGGAAAAAGATTCTTTCTTTAAATTGAGATAGTGTTTATTTTCATTGTGGACTCTGATTTTCTTCTTCACATAGAAAATACCTCAGTAAATGAGGCTGCATCTCAGTGGTCAATACTGGGGTCTCAAAAATGTCCTTTTTAAGTATGTGATTTCTGTCTCTAATTAGTGCAGAAGGTTTGGGGGGTGTTGATGGTGGTCATTGGTTGTGGGGAGGGGGATGTCAGATGTTTTGAGTTGGTTTTGGCAGGGCGTGGCAGATCAGTGTCTTGTTTCAAAATCAGGGCCACAAAGCAAGGGCAGATGTAGGGTAGCAGCTCCAAAGTAAAACTTCCCAACTTTCTGTCTTCAGCACTACTGAGGCAGACATAAATTCCTCAATGTGATCATTTTCCCATCCAGATGTTTCCCACATAATCACAAGTCTAGCATGATTCTCTTCAGAGGCTGAATAAATTATTTCAGCAATACATTGAAAACTTTGTACTTAATTCCGCTGAATAAGTTGGGTAATGAATCAGGCTACTGGAGGACATTTCAATCCTACTGGGCTTGGTTCAGATCAAAATACTGCCAGACTTGCTATTCTAGTTTTGCATGACTTGCATAGACTTGCGTGCTTCTAGTTTTGGATGTGGATTGATTTATTTCTGGTCTGAACAGCAAAACGTGTGGTATCTATTGCAGCCCAACACAATGAAACAAAAACTAAGGGACACAAGGCTAAGAGCTAGAGTAGAATTGTATAAGAGGAACTGTCTCTGGGAGAGAAATGTTAATTTTGCTAAAAATGTAAATTTTCAGCTAAGAGCGCTGTTCAGTATTTTCATAGCTTTGGGTAAAAATGCAAACTGTAGAAGAGATTTAGGTTTGGAGCTTCATTAAGAAATTCTTCATGAAATGTGTCAAAGCCCCACTGAGGGAAATATTTATGCAGGCACCCAAATGCCAAGCTGGCTTTAATGTGTGCTTAAAATTAAGCAGAAAACTACTTTTTGATGAAAACATCTGTATTGTGTCACTGTAAGTTATTGTAAAAAGGAGAAATGACCACGGTGGTGGTGAGAAAAGAGGGGAGATCCCTTGAATCGGGGCAATGCATGCGGATGGTCACCTGTCAGGTCACTTTGTCCCAGCTTTTGCAAGGCAATAAGGGGTGAAGAAAGCCTTTGAAGGGACTTGCTCCTGGCCTAATATTGGCAACCTTGCAGAAACTGGGTCTAAAGTTGCTGCATGTTCAGATTTCTCCCTGTGAAACATGGCCTGTGCGTTGTGCTTTTGAAGGCTGTTGGTTGCCCAGCCTCCAGTGTGTGATGTCCTCCACATTTCTTTCAGCTTTACCTTCTGTTTTAGTGGTTATTTTTAAGGATCTGGCTGGGCATAGCAGGCCTGTATGGAAAGGTTGTGCTTGGCAAAGGGCTCACTATCAACTCTGTGCTTCAACAGGGTTCACCTATCACACAGTGAATTATGGATTTATTAACACTTCCTAAGTAGTAGTGGTACCATTGCAGTTGTCTTTGTGCATATTTTCATAGATGACAGGGAATAATTTTAGATTTTATATTAGGAAAAATTATTTACCATCAGGGAGGTCATGCACGGGAGCAAGTTGCATGGAGAAGATGTGGCTGCCCCATCCCTGGAAGTGTCCAAGGCCAGGTTGGATGGGGCTTGGAGCACCCTGGGACAGTGGAAAGTGTCCCTGCCCGTGGCAGGGGATGAAACAAGGTGATCTTTAAGGTCCCTTCCAACCCAAACCATTCTGGGATTCTATGATTCATATTAACTTGGTTTTTTACCATGTGAATTCCCTGGATTCCTGCTTAGATTTTTTATTTCATGCTCCATTTTTGATAATATCTCCAACTACAACAACTCCTTTATGTTTAAAAGTGAAGTGTGAAAAAACTAATATATGTGCCTTGGTTTTTATGTATTCTGCACTACATACAATTTTTTTCAAAATCATCTCTGCAGTTCAATAATGGATAAAAGAATTAGAATCAGTCAGAGAGGGCTTTGTGTCTTTTGTGCCTTACATATAATCAGAAAGAATGAAATTTTGAACACGTTCCAGGAAAGCAGGTGTGTGTATTGTTGCAGCAAGGGGCGAGAACAGTGTTTGTTCCTAATGGCTGCTTGACTTCAACACTACAGATTGCATAAAGCCTGTTCCCTGAATTGTATTAAAACAAATTGTGTTATGGTATTCAGTCAAGAATTTAGGACACCGTTGTTCTGCCTAAGTCTTCTAACTTTAAAATATATTTTACTGGGGGAAAAAAAATAAGGTTTACATGTTATTTTGACAAGGCAAACTTGAAATCCCTGTAAGCATTAAAAGGTAAAGATGCAAAGAAAACTGTCAGTGTATTCATTTCACTGCTTGGTTTTTTTTTTTCACTTTTTTTTTTTTTTTTGGTAGTTTAGGGAAATGGGAAGGATAGAGAGAAATGTCTTGATAAGAATCTGTTAAAATTGTCACATTTTGAATGACAGTGGTTTTAATAAGCAAGTCTTGTGATTTATTCATGTGTTCTATACTTAAAAGGAAACCAGGTTTACTAAAGCACATGATTTTGCAATCCCAGGTTTCTAACAGCATTATAGAGCATCCTGAGAAGCTTCCATGGTGGCATTGTCAGGTCGTAGGGATTGTGACTTAATACAGAAGGAAAAGTCTTCTTTGCTTGCTTTTGCAGTCTCTTAAACTGAAATCATCAGAAGAGGAGAAAAATAATATTGGCTTTGGCATAATACAAAGAATATTTTGAAGTCTAAAAGTAAGTAGCAAGAATGGACTTGTTGGGTATAATGATGGAAGAACCCTGGCTCCCTTTTTTTCCCATTTTTGTTCAGTATTTACTATTTATGTGCTGCAGGATGCCAGGGTGACTCTGCAGGTTACAGAAATTGCCTTTCTCTGTTTTGCCCATGGAATGGATGTTGCTTTAGAGCTGTCAGAAAAAGCTTTTTCACTCTTGTCAGTGAATTTCAGTGCTCTTCCACAAAAGGACAGACTTGACTTGTCCCTTTTCTGATTGAGTTTCAAACCATGTCTACTCTCAAGTTTGTAAGCAAATGTGAAAATAGTCATTTTTCTAAGCCCTTTGTCTATTACAGAGGAAATTTATGTAAAAAATAATGAGAAGTTAGGTTGAAAAAAAGAAGGTGTTAAAGGCTGAAAAATATCAGAAATAAGATATCCCGTGGAGTTTTAAACAAGCACATACAATGAACAGTTTCAGTACGAGAGCTGTTTCTTTTGGATCCCTGCCTTAATGTGCATATTTTTCCATGCATTATAGTGGTGCTGCTGGATCTAGTGAGGCTCTGTTTGCTGTATAAGTAATTTATCAGGTTTAACTTAAACATAGGATGTGTGAATACTTGATTACTTTTACTCTGAGAAGGTTTAAGACTGCAATATTGAGAGTGAGCTTTGGCTTAGTTGATTTTATCTAGCTTTAAAACTTTTATCACCGGTGAAGTGTGTAGTGATGGCTATGAAAGCAATTAATAATACTAGTGACAGAATCAAGAGACTGACTAATTTATCATTATAGATTTTAATGAGGCTTATAATCTAGCAATAAATGTACGATATATTCAAAAGTATGGAGTTATAAAAAGGATGATTTATTTAACTTTAATTCTAAACTAGTCTGCAAAGCAAAGGTTGTATAAAGTAGGCTTGTAAGAACATAATTCTTTTTGGTGTTATGGAGCATAAGGATGAAAACAACAGCAGAAGAGAGTTTGAATTAAAATTAGGGGAGGGGGCAGAGGGAATCAATTGTTTATCTTCATTCAAAAGGCCTTTGAGCACAACAGTTTTGTGGTGTGGGAGTACCTTGCAATTAACTCCTTTTTCACCTCCATCCGCTCGCTTGGCTTTGGGAGCTGTCCCTGGTGCTGATCCCTGCCGCTCCCAAAAGCCGGGAGCAGTGCGGTGGCAGCAATGCTTGCTCCTTGTTGCTTGGCTGGCCAAAGCAAAGCTTGAAGCTGCTCGTGTCCAAACAAAGCTGTGATTTGTGTCCCTCAGGGCAGTTTCACCGGGAAAATACATCTTTAGGTTGCCCTCTACCTCTTTGTAGAGGTGGAGAGTTTGGAGCTGGTTGCAGATTCATGTACCTCATCTAGCTGGGATTTGGGGAGGAGAAAGCAGTCCAAGTGTTCATCGAGCACAGCTTAATTATTTTGCCTAAAGAAGGGTGACCAGCGAAGTTCTTGAAACCAGTGACTCTGCCTGGCCAGAGCGGGCTGGGGTCCTCCTGTGCGTCCTGTCATCCCAGCTGCCTCTGTGGACACGGCTCCTGTGTGTTTATATCCTCAGTGTCTGGGTCAGTAAGGAGACAGGGCTTCTGTAAAACCCTGATTTGGCCTGTCCTCAATCTATCTGCATTGTGCAGCTCCCATGACAGGGGGTTGCTCTCATCTGCTTTGCAGTGTGTGCTGAGCTCATTCCCAGAGAGACCAGGACATGTTCCAGGGACACTTTGCTGCTGCAGGACTTATGTTGGAGTCAGGGGTTTGCAGTGAACCCTCCTGTGCTCAGTTGCCTGACACTAGGGTAAAAATACCCTGATGTAATAGTGAAATGGGTTCTGCATTTTTAAAGAAGGCGCAGACAGTAATTAATTTACACAGAACCCCTGCAGATTGAGAAGCCAGACCACTGAAAGTTGCATGGTGAGCCAGAAATGTGATTAGGAATTTGTGTGAAACCTCCTCCCCTTGTCCCAAGCTCTAATTCTGTAGTGTGGGAGGCCTTGTCAAAGTAGTCCTGAGTTCTCTATGGTAAAAAACCTTTTGTTCATAAACAGGAGAGCGTGTTCCTGTGCAGCCGTACATCGTCTGTTCTTTACAGCAGTTTATTTTTGATAAGCTACAGCACATTTTAATGTAATTGTTAACATGCCTAATTTGCAGCCACACAGTCGTATCAATAATAATGGAAAGTTGTTCACAGGTAATAAATTAGCATAGCATATAACCAGCAGAACCCTGCTTCTCGGTATATTGTTTCACGATCAAGAACTCAGTAGTTAAATATACACAGCAGTGGGCTGAGAACAAGCTGTTCATTTTTGCTGCAAGCAGTACCAGTGGACCAGAGTAATCATAGCTCCCAAAAGCAGGACTGATTTTATTGATTTTAAATAGGCTTTCATTATAGCACTGAGCTTATTCCAATTGCAAGGAGTATCACTGCTGTTTGCATTCACAGCACTGACTGAGGGAAGGAAAGGTCTTGGTGGATGCAATGTAGAGGCTGTTTGTCCCTCAGTGCTCTATTCTGCCCTGCTGAAACATCTAAATTTATTATAGAAAAATACGTTCTTAAGGCTTTTTTCCTGTATGGTTAGATTAAATTGTTTTAGAAATGTAGAGCCAGCTACAGTTGTGAAATTTTGAATTCTGAAGAGTAAAGGTCTTGCTTATCTATTGGCATCTGACTTAGGGACCAGCTGTATTTTGCTTCCATTTTTTCAAAGGACTCTTTAGAAATCGTGGAATCATAGATTCACTTTGCTTGGGAAAGATCTCTGAGATCATCAAGTCCAACCATTAACCTAATACTGCCAGGTCCAGCACTTAGCCATATCCCTAAGCACCACACCTGCACCTCTCTCTTTTTCTGTAGATTAATGTAAAAAAGGCAAATACAAGAGCTGCTCAGTCTGAGATATTAATGTATTCAGGTTATAATTAGTTAAGAACACATGCTGTTACCAGCAATGCGTCATTAATCTGCATGGAGCAGTTTGCAGCCATTTGTTGCTAAATTAGTGACACTTAAAAGCTGTTGGGTTTTTATATTGTTTCTAATGATAAAGAAAATTATAAATCTGTGACTAAAAAAACACATATGCACACTTAAGAAGCAGGATGGTATGTTGTTTGGGTTGGTGGTTTTTCAGGTTTTTTTGTGGGTCTTTTGTGTGGAGTTTTTTTTTGTTGTTGGTTGTTTGTTTTTTGGGGGGATTTTTTGGTTTATTTTGTTATTTGGCAGGTTTTTGTTGTTGTTGTTGTTTTTTTTTGTTTTGGTTTGGTTGTGTGTTTGGTTTGTTTTTTTTAATTTACACAAGGCTGGGCAGTCAGTGGCCATACATAGGAGTTGGTTGAAGCCTTAATGCTGTTGAAAATGTGTGCTATACTTCATGGTGGTGTAAAGAAATGTTGCTGGCGTAAGTTCTCTTCAAAGACTTTTTTATAACTGCACGGTCCTGCTTAAACATTTTTCCAGCATTACTAGAACAGTTTGGACAGTTTGGAAGGGTATTAGTAGAAATTAGTTACACCTTTCTGGTTTTAATGGGTTTAATACTGACTTTAGGTACCTTTTTCTTTTTTTTTTCCTTAAATCTACAAGTGAAGGTGAATTACTTCGGATATTCTAGCTAATCCCACGTTTTTGTTTTGGCATAGCCTTTCATAACATATTTTGGGAATTCAGGCAGGGACAAACATAAAAACTTTGTGAGAGCATTTCTAGAAATGAACTCTCTACATAAGATGGTGACATTAAGTAGTGAATCAACTTGGTAAGTACTGAATGATCAAGCCTAGTTACTCTAAAATGAGATCTGGATGGTTTATTTCATTTTACAGAGTTTGGGCAAATAATTATGGAATTAAATTGCTTCCTCTTGGTTTCCTGCAGGGCATAAAGAACCTGCTGTACTGTGCTCTGCTGAGCTGCTGCATTTATTAGTTCTTCAGCTCTAATCTTTACATGGCTGTGCTGACTTTCGTGTCTGTTTATGGGTTTGATAGTTGTTTTTCTGAAGTTACTGTATTGCCTTGATAGTCTTCTAGTGGATTATAAAAATGTACACATTAATTCCTTTCTCTAACTTCGTTTGTTGGAGCCCAGTGGAGATAATTGTTGCTCATGGAATGAGGTGGTTGGGAATGAGGGTGATCTCTCCAAGAACTGATACCACCCATCACTGACAATCAAAGCTCACAATGTCGGGATGGTTGGAAGCTAAAACTGATTTAATTAAATGCTTACAGCATATATTAACCATACCATGTTAGATTCTTTATTAAAGCAGTTATTGTGATTTTTAGAATTTGCTTTTGCAGGCTGAAAAGTGATTTATAGTGTTAATTCATCTTAATTTGTGTGCTTAGGAAACATTTGATATAAAACTTTTTTGTTGCATATAAATTTCCTTGTTATCTGCCCTGCAGTGGCATGAATAATAGGGAGCCCAGAACATGAATATATTGGAATGCATGAAATATTTTCAAGGAGAATGGTTTTAAGGTTCAGAGTGATAAATGTCAAATGTTACTGAATGGACAAACATGTGGAGAGATTTTAGCCTCAAGAAGCTTGGAAATTAAGGATCTCTTAGTACAGCACCTGTGTTAAAAGTAATTAATAATAATAATAATAGAAATAATAATATTAACTCTACTACTAATAATAATGTGTTAAAGCACAATACCTGTAGTAAATCGAATATTTGTTTCATAATATTTATTCGGTTCTAAGGTTCAACGTTTTTCTTTTTCTGACTGCTGAAATTTATTATACAGGCACTTTGAAATGACGCTGTGTCAGAACTTGTCTGCACCAGAAATTGCTGCACCTCTAAAGTTATATTTAGTAATCTGTAAAATGTTTTTACAACCTAGAAAGCCTGTGTGTATTTGAATGAAAGTATCTGTATCCTCTGCACCAATTAAATAATAAATTTGTCAGTTTAACAACAAATTCTCATGTTGTCTTGATACTTGGATAAAATATTATGACTCAAGGTGAGGCCTAATCCAAACATCACTGAAATCAGACATTTCCACAGGCTGCAGAAGAGGGTAACAATGAGCCTTTTCTAGGCACACTTCATGCTCTCTTAATATTAGGATTTCAGACTTTGCAAGACACCTGGCGGTTTTATGATAAATGTGTCATGTGACAGAACGTGGTGTTAATAAACACCTTAGACATAAACACCTGGCAGGTTCATGGGTCAAGAAGCCGCTGTGATCCGGAGCTGCAGAGATCATGAGTGATGGTTTGGTTTGGTTGGTTGTTTCCTTTTCCCCTTTTGCCCCCGTTTGACTCTGTAAGGATGTCAGGATTGCTTTGGTTTGGAATGTAGGACATGGTGCAATTCTTTTTGTCACTGTCTTGCTGCACTTTCTTGTTACTAAGAGACTGTTATACTCAAATTGTGGAAGATCTGAGTGATGCCTCACAAACATGAAATGTTTTCACAGCTCCTGCCCTTGCTCTGCACTCACCTGCTCTTTGGAGATAGGGATTTCTTCTTTTAGAGCCACATCCCTACGTTTCCTTCCACGTGTTCGGGGCAAGGAATGGAATTTCTTTCCCTTGATGAGCGTTGTTTTGTTGTGCATTCAAGACAAAATATGATCTGATTTGTGTGTAAGTAACTGTGCTGGTGTGTCAGCCATGGAACTGTGCTGGTTGTATGGTTTGCTGTGCCAGCCACGTGGCATTAACAACACAGTTCTGATCTCTACAATGACATATTTATCCATCTAATAAACTGTGTTTATTCATCCCTTAACTTCCTTCTGCAGTTCTTTTTTGGCAAGGTTGCTTTATAGAAATGCTGAATTTACCCTTGTTTTATTGCTCACTAGTTGTGAACAACTTCTTGTTGTTTGAAAAGAGTCCAACCTGGAAATGCTTTTTAGTCTCACACTAACAAACTCAATAAATGGCACACCATAGAATAGCAATGTACTTTTGTTTTACAGAAGCAAAGGAAATTGTTCTGAAGGCACAGATTCTGGCTGGAGGGAGAGGGAAAGGTACTTTCAATAGTGGATTGAAAGGAGGAGTTCATCTAACTAAAGAGTAAGTACTTCAAATTGAAAAAGACATGAATAAATTGTTTCTTGTATTATATTTAGGCTGTTTACAACAGCTATGGACTGTTTCTTTTAATATCTTTCAATAAACTAACATTTTTCCTTTGTTTGCAGCCCTAAGACTGTTGAACAGCTTGCTAAACAGATGATTGGGTACAATCTGTCAACCAAGCAAACTCCAAAGGATGGTGTGACAGTTAAAAAGGTAAGATTTTGGCCTCTTGAAAGTTGAAAACTGTGTTCAGCTGCAATTTTGCATTAATAAGCTGGGATGTATAATGTAGATTTTTTTTTTTCAATTCCTCTCCAGTTCCTGATTGATTACATCTAATTGATGGGGGAAAAAAAAAACCAACAGCAGAAAATGTTATTTCTTCTTTTGGAGTGTTTGTGTATTTTGTTCACCAATTTTGGCATACCCACTGATGGAAAAATAAATTGATTTCTGCAACGTATATTGAAAGGAATCCTTTGTCCCCATCTTTATTGTAAGCCCCCTTTAAATATTGAAAGGTCTGCATGAGAATGATCTCAACTTAAAAAAAATGTGTCTTAACAGTAGATTCTTGCTATTTGTTGCAGATACAGACTAAAATATGTTCATGGTAGTGGTTGAGGTAGCATGTGGGAGTTCATTTTCCAATGATGGTGCTTTCTGCAAGACACCGAGATTCACTTCAGCATAAATAAATTGCTCTGTATTGGCCTAAATAAAAGAAGCAAAGATTCAACAAGATGCTCCTTCAAATTAGTAAAATTCTGTGAGTCAGGGAATCCTGGCAATTGCCTATCTGCTGTATCTGTTTTTATCTCTTGCTTTGTTTTACTGAGCAAGAATCCTCACACAGGTAAGCAGTCAAGAGCTGCACTGTATTTGATGCCAGGAAATAATTTGGCATGAGCTGAAGGAACTGCAGTTCACATTTAATATCCTGTGAACAGCTTGGTGTATTAGCATAGAAGGGGAAGGAACACCTGTCTGGGAAGATCCCGTCTAATGAGGGCTGCAGGAAGGTGTTCAGGCAGTTCTTTTGGGGAGCAGGGAGAGCAATTCCTCAGAGTTGTTGTTATAAAGAAATGCTATATATTAGAAAGGAGAACCAATATTACCATTAAGGCATGTCTGTCAGAGATCCTGATAATACTAAGGATATAAGAAAGGATATACCTTTCCCATATTAAGGCACTCTGCTTGGGAAAATTAGTGTTAAAAAAGCAGCTTTCTGTTGTAAGTTCTTTGCTTTTATTCTTTTGCCCTGGTTGGCCTACCTTGAATACATCCATACAGAAATTCTGCTCTTTTGTCAGAGTGCAAGCCTGTTCATCATTGACAGATTCAGTTCTGAAACAGAAACTTCTAATTTTCTTTGAAATTGGTAGAAATGAAAGAAGAGTATGAGTTGGGCATATTTGACATGGATTATTCAAATGCTTTATATTAGGATGACTTTTGTGCCATGTACAGACTAGCTATAGAAGATTTGACTTTCCTTTCTCCCCCTCCAAATATTGTTTGTATGAATGAACAATGGGCAGGAGTAAGCAGCTGGGGCATGGGTGAAGTTTAAGGTGAAGTTTGCACTACTGAACTTCAGATATTTATTTTGGTGGGAGAGGACTGTTTATAGCTTTAATAGACTGTATTTTTCCTTTACTGTTGAGTTACAGAGAAATCTTTCAGGACACAGCTTGCAAGTATTTGAATGTTGATCCATGATAAACCAGTGTGATGTTTTTCACTAGGAGAAGCTGATTATCTCCTGTCATGGACTTTCATTCTGATTATAGAGTTGGCTTTTAACTAATTTTTTGGTGTTGAGTTCTTGAGTCTTAGTAATTAATGGTAAGAGCATACACCCTGCTTTAAATGAGTTCATTTTGTAGCAGTTTGCACAATGTCATGCTTATTAGATAGTGAAGAAAGCATATTTAAAATTATGTACTAGGTCATCCAAAAACTATTTCCCAGCAAAATTACAGTTTTTTTAAAAACATTTCTCATTTACAAAGTTAGCTCACGGTGGGATTTTCAAGGTAGTTAGAGGAGCTGAGGCATTTGGGTTTGTAGTGTCAGGACTACAAAATCGAATACTGAAATTTTAATCAAGGAATAAAACTACAGTAATATTATTAATTAAACACATAAATTTAGCTGTGTCTGAGATATCATTTAATGCAGTGGGAACTTAGTGCACTGAAAATGCTGGGCAGACTGAGCTTGCTAAGAGCAGAGGGGAAGATGAGAATTGATTGTTGGCATTTTTGTTCTATTTCAACACTCTGTGCATGTGTGGAAGAGTTTGTGTGTCTACATGCACTTAAGGAAAATTGCATTTCAGGAAGAAAAGGCATGTTTTTAGGATTTGTGCTTTTTAAACTTTTCAGTGTTCTGGGAAGTTTGAGTGGTTTAAAACACCTATGTTTTAAAAAATTTAAGTAATGAGCATTTTTCAGAAGGAAAATGGTTATTATATCACTTTCTGTGAGGCAATCAATGAGCTAGTGTCAAGTCAGGGAATGAAAGTCACATACCTTTTACATGTATTTGGAAGGAAGGGATAAAAGGTAGAAATTTTCTACAATTAGAATAATTATGAAGCAGAAAATGGTGGTTTCAGCTTTCTTTCTCTGCTTGTGCACCTACTGCAGAATTAAAATAGTGTTTGTGCCTCTTCAGATTGATGTTTCTCAAATAAATAGCGATCTATTCCCTCATAACTTGGAACTTGTTTTGTGAGTTTACATAAGACCCTCCTATGGCAGTTTAGAATATGGAGAGCTTCACTATCTGTGATGACACTCTCCTCTTATCGTGACAACCTGAGAATTCGCTACCTGTGCTTTCTCTCCAAGCAATAACAGACTGAACATTTTGCATATTTAATTCTGTTTAAAAAAAGCTGTTACAGTTACCCTTATGAAATTAGATGTGTGACTTAAAACTTTTAGGTAATGATTTGTTAGAGAGAAGGAAAGCTTAAAGTTGTCAGGAAGTTTTAATGAAAACTGATTTTTTCCCCAGGACATTTTAAATATAAATGTGATATGGTAAACAGATAATGATGTGTCATATTCTTTATCAAAAGAAAAACAGACAAAATGTGAGAAGAGTCAACAGTCTGGAGATTCAATTTCATTTTTCTTAACTGTTCATCAATGTGTTTGCATTAGTTCTGTTGTGTGAGTGATAGGTACGCTTTAACAAATAATATTTAAAGACCTTGAACACCAATTTCCCTGGCTTTGCATCAAACAGGGAGGATGGTGAAGGAAAGGTTTTTTTGTTGGGAGAAATCAGAGAGATTGCACAATCTGACAATTTTTGCCCTAAGGTCGCCTACTTCAAAGCAGACTCAGTAGTTTTGTGAATTGAGAGAAGTATCTGATGATGTTGACATGGTTAATTAGCAACAGTGAGGACAATCACTCCAGTTGGAAGCTGCAGTTGAAGATACCTGATTTAATAATGTAAGTTCCACCTGCTGTGCCTGCAAATGTATTCCTCAAAACTTGTTGAGTGTATTCCCACCCTAAGTCTGGCCCTGACCCTGAGCTCTGTGGAGAATGTCTGAACAGCTCTGACAAGATCCAGCAGGACCAGTTGGTTTTATCTGACCTGTGTCTAAAGCAACTTAACACATTTTTCAGATACATTGATGCAGGATATGTAAGAAGGTGAAAACATGGATGCAGGTAAAAATAGTAGCAAATCAAGGATGCTTTCCCTGCCCTTGCTTGTTAATTTGACAAGCCTTGGCAGGTAGCCAAGCTATGTCTCTGAAGTTGTCTTTTGGCATCCCTCTGTAGTAGACCAAAATAGGCAGATGCTTTTAAGTAGTACAGTAGTTTTCTGCATTCTTGGTTCTCTCCTTCACCCTGGCTTTCTTTACTTTCCTTTTGAACAGTCACTTATTTGAACTATTCCTTTACATCCCCCTGTGTTGTGTGAATAAAGCGAGGGAAAAGTAGGAGGAAACGAAATTACTATAAAGCAAATTTCTTCGAAGTCCAAAAGATCATAAAGAAATTTCATCTTGCCTTCAGTTCTGAGCACTGAGGGCTTTATTTAATTCCTTATTTCTTAATTTTTTTCCCCTCTTTTCTAATGCATACTGCCTGGCAGAAAGTCCCTACATTCTTTCTTATGTACTGTGGAATAGAATGTCAAAAAAGCGACTTGGGTGAAAGTTGAGTGCATCTTTCTTGTTTATAGTCCTTGAACTATGAAAACCCCAGGAATACTCATTTGATGAAGCACCTTGTGCTGGGTAGACAGAGTTTTTAAGGCTGCAGGTATAAAAATGCCTCTTGGATCTGCTGCCTGAGAGGATGAATTTCTCCTTGTGGTACATTCAGTGATGATCTTTGTCGGCAATCATTGTTCAAAGCTGTCACTTCATAAACAGACTCTGTTAGAAAGATGTTGCCACTTAATCCTTCTCAATTATATTAATATTAGGGAAGTGATTTTCCTGATTTCTACCACTTCCATTGAAAGATGGGAAATAGTAGCTCTGTTAAGAATGTAGTGCTAATTAAATTACAGAGGTGGCTATTTCACTTTAAGGTTGAAAAGCAAAACTGTAGTGCAAAGCAGAACTACAGTCTTTGCACCTTAGATTATGGCATCTGTTATGATCACAGGCAAATGATCATATGCAGATATTTTCCTAAAATTAAGAATATTTGGGGAAATTTAGTATTCTTATATCAAAATAGTTTTGTGAGTCCTTTGCAATTGTAAAACTACATAATCTCTGAAACTGCTTTAATAGCCATTGCACAAACGGACAGTTCAGGTGAAGAGGAAGGTACAGTTATTGTAATGCTAAAGTGGAAAGGACTTTGTCTTGGTTTTGGGAGGAGGGAAAAAATTGTAGCAAAGACTTTATATGGGTCAATTTCCATCAACTTTAATGTGGTACTTGTAGTTTCCAAACATGTGGGATTTGAATCATTTTTTTGTTTTGTGCTGTAATGTCCGTCAGATACTGGTACAAAATGCCTCTGTAGCTTATAGTAATAAATAGAAAGTAGTAGCTCTTTGGAAAAATGAATACCTGTGTTTCTAGATTGTGCCAGCATCTGACGGACACACACCTGCTTGACTCTCTAAACTGAAAATAAAACGCTGGATGGCAGAATTATCTCTAAACCTATTTTCTTAGGAATACTTAGGCAGGAATTCAGTGCGGAGATTACAATGGTTGGGTGGCCTTTTGTCAAAATAAGGGAGAGAACTTAAGCCTGAGGATTTACTGGTGAGGAGCAACTCTTGGAAAAACCCCAACAATCTGAGGTTTTTGGCATTTGGTGTTCCTGGTTTCCATTGCTTGCTGCCTGCCCTGGTGAGAAGAGCAGCATTGGAGGAGTCTCTTACTTAAAGAGAGAGGATTTCTTGGGAAAAATATCATGCATTTGCAGCATTGTGATAAAAGCAGTAAAATAAATGTTTCTTTTCAGGATAGCATCTTTCAAACTGCTGCATTTCAAGGGAAAACAGAAGGCTCAGCCAGAACCACTGATCTTTTCTTTCCTCTACTCATTTTTAGGTGATGGTTGCAGAAGCACTGGATATTTCCAGGGAAACATACTTTGCAATTCTGATGGACATAGCCTGCAATGGACCTGTCATGGTTGGCAGTCCTCAGGGTGGTGTGGACATAGAAGAAGTTGCAGTAACCAGCCCAGAACTTATCTTTAAGGTACTGAAATAATGTTTTCCAATAAAAGTTTTCCGTGTCAGTTATCCAAAAGGATATTTTTCCCCCCTTTCTGCTCCCGTTTTTCCTTCTTCCATGTAGAAAGGAGACAGTAAGACCCATAAAAATGGAGTTTCATCAAACACAGGATCAGACCTGTCATCTAGTCAATGAAGCATATTTAACATCTGATTTTATTAGAATTTTTCATTTAGAAAAAGGTCTTAAATCTGGCTGTTATGTGATATGTTAAACTTCATATCTAAGGCATTTTATGAGTGAATTTCACTTTCAGGAAGGTACACAGTTTTTCACAAGTGGGTTGGTACCAATATACTTACTGTTTTTGTGGTTTTTTCTCTAATTGGCAGAGTTGTTAATTATTTTTTTGTACCTGCAAGACTTTTTGCATCTGAAATACAACTGTTGTAATTACTTTCTTAACAATGACTACATTGAAGTATTTTTTATGTTACTGTGGCAAGATAATGAGTAGACAAGCTATTCAGCTGAGAAAATAATTGATACAATCAACTATAATTATTCAAAAAATTGTAAAAATATTTAATGTGCATTTTAAAATTATATAAACTTCACAGAGTTACTGGGCAGTGACACTCATTGCCTTGAAAATATTCCAGAATATGTCATAAAAATTAGCAGACTAAATATTCATCAGTGCCATCTGTACAGTAATTAAAAGTGAAAACTGGTGTCACATTGTCTTGCCAACGTGCCACCCTGAAGAATTCTATATTTTTTGGAAGGACTGTTTCATAGTCAGTGTGGTAATTATAACATCCCCTATAGGCAGCTGCTATAGCCTCCGTCTCGGGGAGCCTTGGCTATCAGCCAGGCTTTAATGACTAATTTGCACATGTATACTAAGTGTTTTCCTTTTGAAGTTACAAACCGCCATTCAGATGGAATATTTAGTTGTATTTATGCACGTTACTGTTGCAGGAGGAAATAGATATTTTTGAAGGCATAAAGGATCGTCAGGCGTTGCAGATGGCAAAAAATTTGGGATTCCAAGGACCTTTGCAGCAGCAGGTAACTCGACTCTGCTCCCTCGGTTTAGACTGAAGACTTTTTTAGCCCAGCTATATGTTAAATGCTTCCCAATAGGCAGGAAAGGCCAAGTGTCCATTAAATCAGGATCATTTTAATGTTCTAAATACTAGATTGCACCTATATAATTGTCATTAGGCTTTAGCAATTTGAATAAGGTCCTGATTATTTTAAAGTGAGAGTCCCTAGTCTTTGAAACATTTGATGACAACATGCTGTTATTCCAGGTGGGATTCCTTTGCTTTCATTGGAATTCCGTTGGATCTCTGAATGGCATGGGTAGAGCTTTCTTGGAAAATTGGCTCTTAATATGGGGAGAAATAAAAGTGTATCTGGCTTTGTGATTGAAGCCTTTTAATTTATTTTTTTTTGTCTTCAACTCAAAAACAAAAGGCTGCCAGCTTGTTATATTTTCATTATCTCTTTTCTACATATAAATATTTTTAATATATATATTGGCCTTTATAATCATTTTGCAGAGAAGAGAGCTCATTTAAGCTACTTTGGCCTGTTTTTTTTTTCTGTAGTATCAAACTGTTATTTTTATAGAACTCCTTTATTTTTAATTCAGCAGTTTTAATTATTTTCTATCCTAACATGCAATTAACAAATGCATAATGATTAAGTTGATTAACACACATTTGAAGATTTAGCTGTATATCTAATGAGGAGGAATGATTATGTAGAACCTTTCAACTCTTGAAGAGTTCTGGTACTTAATAATTAACAGCAATATATGGACTTTTAAGCAACACATTTAAATAATGCTGCAGGAATGCATTTCTTTCCTTATGCTAACTAAAAGGAATTTACTGAAGCATGGGGACATAGATTTTATCCAGACAAATCCTAGTATTTACTTATGCATTCTCTAGTTCTAGATTGGGATTTTCTGCTTTGCTTTGAAGAGGCTCAGTACTTGTAGACCTTGAGAAAGAGAAGTGTTGGCATTAAGCTGCCTGATTCAGAGAGGTGCTGAAAGATGGAGCAGCCCTTAATAAAAATGAAGTGATTCTGGCACAGTTGCAGCAGAGGACTGTGGCAATAGCAGCTTTTCAGGTTGCCCAGAGTCAGTGTGGGGTTCCTGGTGGGGCTCCGTTCCCAGTGTCACTGCTGAGCCTCCCCCTGGGCTCCTGGGGTGTTTTGTCAGCCTGAGAGTTTGTGCCACGGAAGCTGCTACACATTTACAACTGGTAATTTTTTTTTTAAAGTAAAATCCACTGAGAATGCTTCAACTGATAACTTTTGAGCAGGGAAGGCTTCCTAAGCAATTTGTGTGGTGCTTCCCACGTCTTTAATGAACCTTATCACAGAATCACAGAATGGTTTGGGTTGGAAGGAACCTTAAAAACCATCCAGGTTCAACCCCCCTGCCATGGGCAGGGGCACCTCCCACTGGACCAGGTCACTCAAAGCCCCATCCAGCCTGGCCTTGAACATTTCCATGAATGGAGACTCCACAACCTCTCTGGGCAAAACTGGGATTGGGATTGCGTCTTTCCAGTTGTAAAGTTTTCTTTTGTAGGACTGACCTTGTAGGAGAAAGCTGACTTATGCTTTCTTTATTGTAATTAATTTTACTTATCAGGAGAGGTCCTAAATATGTTTGGGTTGTGTACTTCAGTTAGCTGATCAGTAATGAGGGGAAAAAAATTGAGTAGCTCTTTATTAGTGCACTTCGTCTGCAAACTTATTTCAGCTAATAGGTTCACAGTGTGTAATGAACCAAAGGGATTTTTTAAATACACGTTCATGTGGCTGTTTTCAAGTAGTTTTATTAGTGGAAGAATGTTACAAGAAAAAAAGGCTTGGAATTTAGTAGTCAGTGTGGTATTTTTGGCTACAGAATCAGGGATGGAGGTAGATGGTGAAGAATAATAGAGAGCAAGCAAGGGTATGGTGTAGTCAGTAAACAAGCGTGCTGCGGACAGAAGTTCTTCAAGAAACATTTCAGACTGATGTAGGAAGGAGAAATAGATATCTTTTTCTAAAGTCACCAGAGTGCACAAACTGCTTTGTGGTTTCTGACTTTAGACTGATTAACATGAATGCAACTCAGATCTCAGCGTACCAGAGAATAAATCATTAACAGTCACTACCCAAATTAAACTTGCATAGTAATTGCAGTGTCTAGTTTGTAGAAAATCTCCAGTTCATGTAGTCTTTAAATGAACATTTAGTGAGTGTTACACAGTATCATAATGCTACTTTATAGCAATTTGAGACTATATGAATATGGTTAAGAAAACAGAAATAAAAGCAGTAATTATCTATAAGTAGTGTGCAATGTAATACATTAAAAATAATCGATAATGGTTTACCTTTGCCTTGAAAACGTGAACTTTTATTTTTCTGTGGGGTAATTTTAAATAATTTGATCACATTTAGGCAGCAGATCAAATTAAGAAGCTGTATAATCTTTTCTTGAAAATTGATGCCACTCAGGTTGAAGTCAATCCCTTTGGTGAAACTCCAGAAGGGCAAGGTAAGAAATTGAAGGAAACGAATGCAGTATAATTCTTTATTTATGCAAACTATAATTTAAATTGCATAGAAGGATGTAGCGCAACGTTGCATTAATTTCATTTTGTAATGTAATTCAAGCAACATTCATAAATATTCCCATGGAAGATTTTATATTTCAATACCTTTTGTTGTTTCATCCAAATACTGGAAGTATTGGCTTCTACATGTTCTGCTTGGTGAGAGACAGCCACACTTTCTGCTCTTCTGCTCCTGTACAAAGTTGGGTTTTTCTTGATTTTATTTTGCGTGTTGTTTTTTTGTTGGTTTTTCTTTTCTTTGTTTGTTTGTTTGTTTGGGGTTTTTTTTGTGTTAATGCTGCTAGAATTACTGAGATTTTGTGGAAAGAAATTTGTTCTTTTATGTTTGCATTCATACGGGAAATGTAAATTTTAAAGTGCATGGCTCTGCAGCCTACTAAAGCACAGGAGAAATTTCAGCTGGACCAGACACTTGGCTACATCCTTTGGGAAGAAAAAGGGTCATTGATCTGCCTGCACCATGACTGCAGGGCTGAGAGGGTGCAAAGTAAAAATAAGAAGCTGAATTAGCTTTCCCCTTATTATAACAGTTAGTATTCCAGCTGAACCCTTTCCTTCCATTTGTCATTTTTGTCCAAGTAACCTGGACAAAGGTGAAGAGGGGAGGAACTAAAGATGCCTGGGGGATATTGAGATACAGTTGGGCTGATCCAGGGGGATCACAGTTACCTCCTCATTGTTTCATTGCATTGAGGTGCTGAGGGATTTTTTGGTGGGTACCAAGAGGGAAAATCGGTGTACAAGGAGAGGCAAGTGAAGGAAAGGTCAGTTAGTAATGAGAGGAAATAAAATCCTTAAAGACTGGAAAGAACCGTGGTGGTGCTCTGCATCCTTGCTGGGGTACTGTGAGGTGGCACTGTGTGGAAATAAAGATTTGGATACATTCCTGAGGTAGCTCTTCTGGAATGGCTGCCCATATTTAGTGAGAAGGGCTTAATCCGAGGGATGGTAGGAGTTTTTATGCTGTTTTCCCCGAAGTTTTTCCCCGTGTGTTTTGCATCCAGGAAGCTGAGGAGCAGAAACAGAGTGGGTTTCAAGCTGTGAAAGCCATCTTGCTCACAGAAATGCACAGGAGTCTTCCTGTGCTTATTTCCTTTTTGCTAGCAGTTTCTCCATCTGAAATGTCTTAAAGAAGAATAAAGATAAAACAAATGGAAGAACATTTGGGTAGCTTAATGCAGCCATTCCTAATGATAAAGTATAAGTCTCTGTATGAAGCCCATTATTCTTGTCAAAATAATGGATAAGATGGATTTATTTCTTGCTGTGTTTTGTGTTTTTCACTTGTGTGAATCTCCATTAGGTTGTATGTGTTTCCTTTTGTTTAATATCCTAGCAAATTCTTTGTTAACACTAGTGGGTCAGAAGCCTGAAACTTCCCTTTTGTGTTGTTGTTTGTTTGTTTTTGCTTTGTTTGCTCTCAATGTAGACTGTTGAATTGGCAGATGACAAAAATCCTACACGGCTAACTAAAACAACAGAAGTACTTCATGAATATAAGTGTTGGAGCATTCTTTGATACTTGTTTAGAAGAAAAATCCATTTGTATAATCTACCATGCATGTAACAATGTGCTTTTGATAGTGAAAATGGTTTGATAAATATTAATACATGTTTTTGCTGCTACTTTGTGCAGTACAGCCTTTGTTAGAGATGAATGTTCTGTAGAAATGAGTTTCTATTGATATGATGTTGAGGATGTGTGTGTGTAAGGTAAACAGAGCTCTGAAACTGCAGTTGTACTCTAGCTTTGAGTTGTTTTAGCAATTTAAGGATCTGAAAGCTTGAAGAAGAAAAATTATTTTATTTCACTGCTAAAAATATAATTTAAGTAGCTCTACCACATTAGAAGCATATTAGGAACTGCAGACATTTCTGAGTAAGATCTAGACTCTTCCAAGAGATTTATTATACACACTCATGAACAGTTTCTGAAACTGCAGTCACTGAAATAAAATTTGATATGGTTTTAATTTAATCTGTTATAATTTACAAGTCAAATATTAAAAAATTTTAAAAAACCCATCAACATCAAAAACCAAAGCCAGAAAAGCCAATGCAGATCAAGACTCTCCTACTTGTGTAAATGTTTGTTTGCTGTTTCCTTAGCTTTTTTTCCCAAGTTAAGAAATTGTGTATTAAAAAAAAAAGGTACTTGTCCACCAAAAAGCACTGTAGGATTTGTTATTTTAATTGATGTGTATCTATATCAAAGACTAAAATTGTCTTCTTAATTGTCATTGACCTCCAGATGTGTGCAATTCTCACGAACATGTGCACATATACCATGTGTGTGTTCCAGTGGCAATGTGAATAAAAAACCCCAGCAGACAGAAAAACTACTAGATTTCATGGACACAGCATTTAAAGGCACTTAAATCTGATTGGTTTGCCTTGAGAAATCAATTACACTTAAGTCAGTAATTATAATCTGAATATAGTACAAGTGAAATTACTTGCATAGTAATATGATCAGTATATAGTCTTGCATTTACTTAGAACATTTTAGTCTAATGAGGCATTTGCCTATGCAAACCCCTAGAAATAATGAGTCAGAAAATAGGCAAATAACGCTCTTCAGGCATTTCTGTTACTGGTGTGATTATGTGAATATTGTGGCTGCTAGCCAGTCCTTTGTATCTATTATTTAATGTAGTTGGATTTAGCTACTTCTTAATTTGTTTTTACAGCCGTAGTGGATGTTGATATTGATGAGAAGTTTTGTATTTACTTTCTTAATTTTCTTTATTTAAAAGGAATCTTTTGGTCATTTGTAACATATGTTGCCTTTGGGGTTTTTGAACTCTATAACGAAATAACGTGTGTACAGTTAATAATGTCAGAAATTCAAAATATTGCTAAGGATAACATTTTCTGTTGCTCAACTCTGAATGACTGCATGTTACCAAACACGGCTTTGGGTTGGTGTTATCTGTTATATCTGTCATGCTTTCAAAATATGGAAGGTAGCTTTCCCATGGCACTACTGCAGCCCACCTGTCCAATCCATAAGAACTGCCCTCATAACTTGCAGGAACTTTGTTTGAAGCAAACACAGGAGATTTTGATGTGGGGATCTTGCTGAGCCTTTTCTCAATAGAGGATTTATGGAAAACCTTCCCTTTCCTGCTGGACTCAATGCTAGAACTTCAGTTGAAGGCATCATCATTCCCAAAGCAACCTCCCCCTCCCTGCTGGAGGAGCTGTAATATTTTAGAAGCTCACTGACTGTAAACTCTAAATGCCTGGATGTTGTTTTATTTTCTCCTCCAGTTGTTTGCTTTGATGCCAAAATAAACTTTGATGACAACGCAGAATTTAGGCAAAAAGAAATATTTGCCATGGATGACAAGTCTGAAAATGAGCCCATAGAGAACGAAGCTGCCAAATATGACTTAAAATATATAGGACTGGATGGAAACATTGCTTGCTTTGGTAAGAACAAATACATCCAAGAGACGTTTGAAGACAAATTTATACTTGTTCAGTGTACAGACTTTGTTTACATCTGACATTCAGGCCACCCTTGACAGTATTTCAGTCTGTTTTGCTGAGTATTTCTGCTGTTTTGTCTGCCCTTCCACAAGTTCTTGCAGGAAGGAAACTGAAATTGTATGGCAGCTGCGCTGATGGCCACAGCACACAGCAGGGCAGGAGTGGTGTCAGAGAGAAGGCAGGCTAAGGCAATTTCTGAGCTTTTAACCTGATGTAATTGGTCTTTCCAGTAATTAAAACAAAACAAGAGAAGTCATCAAAACCTAATAGTTAATTTTCAAAAATAAGTTGTTGTCACTAAAAAGACACTGCAAAAGTATGTGTGCATAAATGTGACATTCCCAGTTACAATTGTATATTAGACTCCATTCCCCTTTAAGGAAAGCTACTAGAGAATCTGCTTTAAAATGGCAGGTTTTTTATTTCCCTGAAGTTTCTGTAGAGCAGAAATTGCTCTGCTGTTTAGAAGAGATAAGTAGAAAAGTCAGCTGTGCTCTAAATCATTTTCATTTTGTGAAAATTTTTTTAGCCAATACAACATTTTATTATACATCTAATTGAATTAGACATTTTTTCTCAACTTGGTGTGAAAATGCCCAGCATTTATATTGGCTCAGATGTGTACATTTTAAGCCTTTTCACAAGCCTTATCTACATGAAATATAAGCACTTGATGTTTACAATTACAGTCAACGGAGCTGGACTTGCAATGGCAACGTGTGATATAATATCCCTGAACGGTGGGAAGCCAGCCAACTTCTTGGATCTGGGTGGAGGTGTGAAAGAAGCACAAGTCTATCAAGCATTCAAGCTGCTGACTGCTGATCCAAAGGTAAAAATGTTGGATTTGGGCTGGGAGCTTCCCTGTGCAGCCACACAGATGAGCAGGACCATGAATAGTGCACTGAAAAACCCAAATAATGCTGTGGACACTGAGAGCGAGTTACTAAAGGGGAAATCTGGGAGGAGAATTATTTTGGTATGAACCACTGGACAGACTTTTCAGTTCCTGATCCGTGCTCAGGTTTGCTGTGAGTTGTGAGTGGGAACTCTCTCAAGGCAGTTCAACACAGAAGTGCAGGTGTGATAATGCTGGGCATTGCAGAGCTGAACTCAGAACATCTCACTCCTAAAATGGAATTTGTGAGACTTAGATGCTTAAAATATCATTCCCAATAGTGTAGTGCCGCAGTAGACTGAGGAGAAAAATGGGAAAATTAAGGAAATAGCTAATTCTAAGGGCTGATTTGTACTCTTTTAAACTCGAGGTTTCGAAAATATCTGACTCTGCACTGCAGGATAATCTGTATTTAATTAACATTACCAGGCTGGAATCATAGCCTGGAACGTTCTGACACTTCCTTTTGCAGATGGAGCCGCAGTTGCTCTTTTCTTTTCTGAAGAAGGGGAGAAGACATTAATCTGTGTGTACTGAGTGGAAGTTATTTCTAGAGATGCGTGTTGAGGTCACTGGTCCCCTCTGCAGACAGAACTGGAGTATCTGCTGGGAGAATATTGATCAGGCGTGGGCTTTGGAGCAGTGCCAGCTGCCCATCCTGCCAACGTGGAGTTCTGCTTTTGTGTGCAGCCAGAACTCGGTTGCTGTTGATATTTTTACTAATGGAAATCTGTCGGAGGGCTTTGATCGTCATTCCCATGTCCTGCACCTAAGCATCACAGCTGAGGTCCCTATTTCAACATATTGCTTCTTTTTGTGGGTCTGGCTTCATCTCCTTCATCTCATTTTTTCTGTGATTCCAGTCATTTTCCTCATGTTTGTTGTGATGTGATGCTAGTTCCTAAATGCCACCTTCTTGTGAGAATTACATTGCTGTAATTATATGCTCTGTGCAGCCATAAGTGACAAAATGTTGTGACTTTTCAAATAGAGGTGGATATTGTTTGTAGCAAAATTTCAAGACAAAATTAGGAAGAAAATTTCCAGTACAAAATAAGCACGGGTCAACTTCATATTGTAAGCTCTTTGCAGTTGTAACTCTCCCTGCATATTTTTTCAGCACCTGGTACCTTGATGTCTCAAGTGTTTGCTGTTTGAGTTGCTCTGCAGCGCGTGCTTCGTGTGATGATCTGGGTTTGCCTGAGATGTAATTTAGTTCTGAAACTCGTGTTAGTGGTAGAGGAGCAGGTGCAGTAAAGTCTCAGCCACACAACTTAGCTGGTGATTATCACTGCGCTGAGCAGTTTCCACTGTCTGCTGCAGCACAAACAGCAGGTATTAATTTTGGTGGTGAAGCTCCCTGAGTTTAAACAATTTTAAAACAAAAAGGCGTTCTGGTAGCTCTCAGCCGTAGAACATCTGCGTGTGCCCAATGTTTGACTTGTAAATATATCCTATTATACATTCTGCTTATGTGTTACTGCTTAACTCTATTTCTGACTGCCTACACCAGGGCTAGGGAAGCTCTGCTACTCAGAGAAAGCAAAAGGGAGCATGGAAAGGATCTGGAATAAGCATTTATGCTGTGGCTGTACCATTCCTGGCATTGACTGACTGAAGATGCAGAGGGCAAAACATTTCATGTTTTATTTGATTCTGTTCAGAAAATACAGCAAGTGTCTGTTATTTCCTCTCCTGATACACCATGTCCATTAGCTCACTAATATTCAGTAAGATAATTGAATGATTCATCTCTTTTCTTAACTAATATAGGATGTCAGTCCCAAGAGTCTTTGTGGCTAATGCAGCATTCACAGGTTGTATCTGGTCAGTCATTTCCCTGTGGCCTTTAACTTGATTCCCACCTTGTTTGAGAAGATAAAAATTTGTTCGTGGGAACTTGAGATTCAGTTAGTTTTTGTAAATGTCTAAATGTCTGGAGACTAAAGAAATAAACAAAAAAGTCTTCAGGGCTGTAATATGGAGAAACACTGTCTTTTAGTTGTGCTGGCAGAGTTAAGGACATTGCAGGAGAAGAAATCTTTCAGAAGAAAATGTTCAACTGCACTTTGAAATAGATCTCTTTCACTCTCTTTAGCTGTCTTTAAAATGTCTATTTGTATTAAAGCAAAAACAATT
>VZTX01003584.1:0-156139 GCA_013400915.1 Pardalotus punctatus | reverse complement strand
ACAAAACACAAAAACCCCCCAAACAAACAGCAAAACCCAAAACAGGTAAGCCATGATTTGATTTAGTGAAGCTGAGGATATTGTTTTCAGGAAAAATGAAGATCTGCACTGGTTTGCTGCTGGTTTAATCTGTCAGTTGTCAGTGTCTATAACTCTTGGAGGAAAAAAAAGTGGGTTTTTTTTGTTGCAAAAAAACCCACTGGCTTTTGGATGGAAATGCCATCCCTGGAGCCAGTGACCCTTTTATACTCTGCTGGTCTTGTTTGCAGTCTGCCATATCCAATACTTCCTAGGTTAGACAGGTCATTGCAATGGTTCTGAATTCCTTTCTATTCACTGTTTAAATTCCAAGTGCTTTTTAAAAATTTCTTTCTTTCTTTTTATCTTTTCCTCTTTCCTGCCTGTCTTGTTTCTATAAGTTTGGGCTGTGCATCTGCTCTGGCAGTAAATGTGCAGTCCTCCCTCTTTTTAGATACGAGCAGGAAAGGGAAAGATGGCTCAATTCTGGCAGTTCAAGCTGCTGGGAGACACTGCAGGAGCTTCACTGATCCTGCTTTGTCCCACAAGGAAGTAGAAGTGGTTGTTCCCTTCGGTATTTCTGAGATTCTGGGTGGTGCCCTGTGTGTGTGAATTCCTGCTTCAGGCATCCCCACAAAGTCCTCATCCATGAGCACTCTTATATCCTCACCAAGCTCCCCAGGAGCTTGTTTTTGTTCATGCTGAAGACCTGGGCACGATATGATGACTGTAGGATTCAACAAGGGTTTTTGGAAAGGCTAAAGCTGAAAAAATATCTGCTCCCCCTTGGATCTCCGTGGGCTGCAGGGGAATCTCGGCTCCGGTACCCGGAGCGGTTCCTGCCCGTCCTTCGCTGACCCTGATGTCTGCAGGGCTGTTCCTCTCCTGTTCTCACTCCTCTCTCCAGCTGCTCTTGTGCAGTTTTTTGTGCCCTTCTGAACTCTGTTATCCCAGAGGTGTTGCCACCATCCCTGGTGGGCTCAGGCTCCATCTTGGAGCCACAGGCATTGGCTGCAGCAGACATGGGGGAAGCTTCTGGCAGCTCCTCACAGAAGCCACCTCTCAGCCCCTTGCTACCAAGCCCTGGTCACACCAGCTCTTAGAAAAGCCAGCTAAGCTGTAAGCAGGTTTATTTTGCCTTCAGCAGGCTCTAGCCCTGATCTTGACAGTGGACACCTATTAGAAAGTATCACTGAAACACAGGAAGTTAAAAGCTAGCATGGTTTGTTGTTCTTTTAGTGCTAAAGTTCCTCTAAAAACTTTTTCTGACACCTGTCATTGATGATGTGACTAAAGAATCACCAAATCAATTTATGTTAGCAACTGCTGGCTTGTCATTTAGGAAAAATACTATTGACAGAAAGACAAACGTTTGGAAAAAATATTCCATATTGACATCTGTTAGCTCATATCCAGGGAATAGTTAATATCAAACACACACAAGACTTTATTTTTTTTCTTGAGCTATTATCTAGTCCAAATTCAGGTTATTGTCCTAATTATATGGAACAGACATTCTTATTCCTGTCACTCTGCTTTGTCTGTTTGCTTATGCTGATATGCATCTCTTTGCCCACCTCAGTGGTGGGAACAATAATGGCACCGATGTGTCTCACTGTTAAGTTTTGTGTCTGGCAGAGGTCTTTTATTTTCCAGCTATCTGAGAGACTGACCAGAATTCTGAAAGAGGATATCATTAAACCATAACTTTGCAATTCGCTTCTTTTCCAGCTGTGTTTGGTGTGAAAGTAATACAGTTTATACGTCCTTATTATACAAGACATTTTTATCACCGGTTTATCCTTTTGGCTTCAGGGATTTTTAGTATTAGCTTTCTTAACATTTGCAGTCTGTTATGTGGCAACAGAAGGCATAACACAGTATACTAAGAGGAAAGATTTGGGATGTTCTTTTCTTAGATTTCAGAAATAAAAATAAAGTTGCCATGTATAATGTATTTGATTATTTTGGATGAATTAATTCAGAATAGAGTGAGCTAGTTCAGTTCAGACCATTCAAAACACCACCAAACATGCAGGCAGTTTGGAGTGTAGTAACTCTATTTATGTGTTTCTGGACTGTTTGCTCTCACTCTGCAACTTTAAACGGTGACCTGCTCCCAGTTTTAGGGGGAAAGTTTTAAAAATATAAGAATTCCAAATGCCACATTTCTGTGACAACAAACCTCATCATGGTTAGAGCATAGGCTGTCGGTGGACAGCTTGTCTGCCTTTAACTGATTTTCAGCGTTAAAATAATGCAAACCCCTAAATCAGTAGGAACAGATAACTTTCCCTATCACACATGCAGTCTATGTCAATGAGCATATAATGTTGGACAAAAAAAGAAAATGTAAATAGGATTCAGTTGCAGGCATAAAACTGTCAGATTTCACGTCATTTCAGATAATGCAGAGGAACCCTGTTCTTGCAGACTCATGAGGAACCTTTTTGCTTTCTCGTTCACATATAATGCACCTTTTACACACTCCATTACCCAGCTCTTCTTCACACAGCATGAAAATTCTTTATACCTTGTGTGTTTCTCCTATTCACACAAGAGGGTGAAGCATCACGTGCTGCTTTGAGTACTCTTAAAAGCTGTGGTTGGAGAGTTTCTCTGGTGAACAATATCTGTTTGCTGTTCCAAAATGGTGACTGCTGCTCCAGTGTTCACGTTCTGCATGGCCCTTCAGAGCTCCAGCCGGATATCCGAAAATGGGGACACTTGAATTTGGTGGACACTTTTGGAAGTCCAGGCTCTGACTGCTGTTTTTACCCCTCTGTGTGAACTGTGGGTTATAATAACTCATCTACCATCTACAAACATTGAGAAAAAATTTTGTAGTTTGTTAAAGAAATTAAGTGCCTTTGCAGTTTTGCAGAATTCATATGAAATGACTATTCATCTTTTAAAACACTTAAAATATTAAAAAGTCATTCTTTCATTTCATTGAGGCATTTTTAGAGACAGATAGCATATTGACAATATTTATGAAAATGGGAAGACAATTTTGTATTTAAAATGCATAATTGAATTGTCTTGATTTATAACCAAAAGTAAAATATTTTTCAAGAGCACGTGTAGTATTGAGTCCTAAGTAATTGATATGTAAATATACTTTAACATGAATCTGCTGTTATTTATGGGCACTGACAAGTTGAATGCCTTTTGGCATTTTATAATGGGCTATAATGAATCTTAAAAACTGAATATGAAAATAAAATTCCTAAGCAAGAGGAAAACCTGCAGTGATTTTGTAATTGCTTCCTTTACGGAAGAACAGGGAAGATTCACAAATGTTTTCTTAGATGGTAAATGCTGCTAAATTTGTGGAAGAACCGAAACACAGACTGAGCTGTTAGGTTTGGATGGAATTTGAAATGTTTGTGTGCTAATTACCCTCTCTGCAGTGTTATCCTTTCTGAGACAGGGATAGAAGAGCAGGCACTTCCATTTCCTTGGAGCACAAATGGCATCACCCTCCTGAGACAGCGCTTGTGCTCGTGGCTTGCTGCGTTTTCCTGCTGGTTCAAAGGTGTGCTTGATGGGTGATCAAAGTGAGAAAGGATTTTGTTATTGGCTTTGGTTATTAGTGCTGGCCATTGGAAAATCAGGACTTTTCTGGGGTATCCGCTGCGGAGCCGGGAGGGCAGAGCCTGTGCTGGGAAGTGTTTGAGCAGTACACGGGAATGGTTACGGGACAGGTGATGGGACCTGTCTGTAATGTCATAGCCTGGGGTCACCATCTCACTCCAAACCAGGGCTTCAGATGGAGGGTGACGGATCCAGGCAGAAAATCTCCATCCTGAATCCCTTCCCAGCACCTCTGGCTGCCAAAAGCCTGATGTCACCTCCAGCCTGTGCAAGATGTGCAGTTATGTTTGCATGTCTTGGGATTGCCCAGTAAAAGGAAATGCCTTCTAAAATACATCAGAAAAGTGTTTAATTCTTCACTGGGATTTCCAAATTGATTAAATTTTGGAAATTTATATGACTCATTTCACAATTAGCGAGGATAGAAAGAGAAGATATTTTAGGAAACTCAATTTGGTAATTCATCTTGGTGAGATGAGTAATTTATTATGAATCTACTTTTAGATCATCCATCTAGCACTCATACAGGAGAATGAAAGACAAATAATCTGCTAATACAGGTAGGAAATGGTATATTAAAAGAAAAGTTGTAGGTGTCCTTACTTAAACTCTTCTGTAGAGAAAATCGCATTTTAATTCTCGTTATTTTTAAGTGGGTGTTATGGCTGTCTAGGAAAGTGTTTGTTCTTTCAATCAAAATGAAGAAATTTAATCACCTTGCCTCCATCTGTTCCTGATAAACTGGCCCAGATGATGAAATGTGTATCTCAAGTAGGTGCTTTCAGCAGTTTGTGCTGGGTTAGGCACGCTCTTGTGACAGTGAAATAAATAACAACTGGTTTTACTTATCATTTCAGAAGCACCCTGGATGGATGGAGCACAGGTAGATAGGACTTCATATTTTTCTGATTGATTAGACTCAATTTGGGGGAAAATGGTAAACCATGACAAAATTAACAAGCATTTTCCGATCATAAAATTATCATTTAATGACAGAAGGGCCTGATATTGCTAAGATTTTTAGACTAAAGATATATCTATGCTTTTTTTTTTAAAAAAAAAAAGGTGTCATAGGGTGATGGAAAAGCTTTGGAAATGAGAAAAATTATTTGAAATATGGCATAATGGAAGAGGATAAAACCTATTTCTCTTGAAACTGTTTTGCTTCAGGTAGGACTGAGTTACTTCACAACTTCACATTCTTGCTCAAATTCAACAAGATCTTCAAACCTCTTTCAAGTTTTAATATTTTTTTATCTGTTATTCTGAGTGGATGGATAGAGCTGAAATAAATGAGTCTATTCACTTTTAAGACATGTCACGTGCTTAAGTACGTGGCAAATCAAGTCCACATCTACCACAAATGAGTAATTCTTAGGCTTTTTTTGAGAGGTTTGGTATCATCTTCTAATAAAAAAACTCCCTTCTTACAGGAAGATAAACTTAGTCCTGTTTCTCAAAAGATGTTGCATTTTTTGTACCTGTCATACTCAGCAGTCTCTAAAGTCAGGCTTATCAAGGGAAAAGGGGGTCCCAATTCCCAAGTATTTTCCTGTGTCTCTGTTGTAAAGCAGAATGGAAATGCAAAGCTTTTCTTTTTTCTTTTTTTCTTTTTTTGTTTTTTTCAATGGTAGTGCCTAAATCTTAACAGAAACTGTCGCTTTAGGTGAAGGGTTTTTTTGGAAATTTGAGATCCTTTTAATGGAAACTGTCGATTTTCCTTGGGCTTGGTGGACGAATTTCAGGGGAAGAGAACAGACTCAAGGAAAAGGGCTAAAAACTTAGTTTTTCATTATATTTTCTATGGGAAGAGATAAAACCATTTTGAGCCAAATTAGTTGGAAAATCCCAACTAAAAGACAATTAGTGTCTGTGTGTGGAAAGACAGGTGGATAATGTCTGGCCAAATAGATTTTCCTGAAATTTCCAAAATTATTCAGATGTTTTCAACAGAAAAGTACCAAACATTTAAAAGTTTTTGTTGAGCAATTAGAGGAGCTGATTAAGAATAAGGGTAGCCTTATTCATTGCAAATAGTTATATAATTTGTTCTTTTTGGCCAGGATGGAGCAGGTATTGTACTACTCATGCTATTCCAAAAGAGTTTAAAAGATATTTGACTGCTTTTACAAAACCATTTTCACCTTGAATCCTCTGCTATGACTATTCTTTTTCATTTACATACATATTTTACTCATCAAATACGTAGAGGGAAAAGAGAACTTTCTTTTTAATTTTTACACGCAGTTTGCTGTGGTGAGGGTGTCTGCGTGAGTAAATCTGCAGATCTGTACCCGACTGCTGCTCTCACACAACTCGTGTGCACATTTCCACAGCCTGTTTTGTATGCAGTGCTGGCTGTTGCTGTGCTTTAGAAACCATTTCTAATTATTTAAGGGTAAGCCTGAGCAACCAAAGAGCTGCAGAGCACCAGATGTTCATTCCCTGGGAACGTGGGGGAGAAGGAGCCTCCGTTGCTGCAAGAAAAAACACTCAGGGCAGAGGAGCTGGAGCTGTTGTGGCTCCCACCATCCTCTGCCATCCTTCCCCCACGAACTGGAAACACAGCAATCCTACTCTCAGTGCCATAAAATTGGATTTCTGGGTGGCTGACAGGTGAGCTGAGCATGGAATTCAGTATTCACTTTACCAGGAAAGGGAATGAAATCTGTATCTTCAGACAGGTTGTTCAGCAAAAGTGAACATAAAGCTCTGTCCTGTGACAGAGTGATGCCAGCCCTGTGATCAAAGCAGAAACCTTTCTATAAACTATGGATGGCACTTGGGAATGGTAGATTTGAAATTAATAGTGATAACACAGGAAAAGAGTAAAAACATCTCATTAAGAAAATAGATTATATACATGCTCATGTGGTGCAAGTTTTAATCTAGACAAGATTAAAACTTGAAAATGCTGAGGATTTCTTTTTTCCTAACTAAATCTTGATTAAGTCAACCTCCCAGAATACTGTTATGGGTCTGTAACAGGCAAAAAAAGAAGAATCAATTATTGGGTAGAAATGAATGAATGTGCAGAGTCAATATTTTATAGTAGGTGGTGAAAGTTGAATGCCTGATGCCCAGCAAATCATTTGATTTAAAGGTTTGGGACTGCAATGCTTGACTTCTCATTGAAGAAATATAAAGGAGCAAATTACTATTTGCTGAAAAGTCACAGAAACCTTATCAGAATTGTTTAGTTCCTGCTGCTCCCTGGAGGTTTCCTCTTCAACCATTGATTGAGTATGTGCTCTCTGAATTGTGACGGATTTGCCTTTAATCAAAACTTCCATGGGGCTCTGCACAGTTGTTCTGGGATTTTTGTGGGTATTACTTTGAGAGAATCTCAAATACATTTTTGTTTTCACTTAGTCATACAAACTGTGGAAGTAATTGAACTGAAAAGATAAAATAAAAACAATTAGAGCAAAGATAGTGTCTACATATCAGCAACATTCCTTTAGCTCTCTTTAGAATGCTGAACATCTGTTGAACTTCCATAGGAAAAGTGGATGGGTTCAGCCTTGCCCCTGACCTGTTGAGCAGCTTCCACCTTACTGAGCACTGCAGTGTGAGGCTTTTTATCAAAGAACTTCCTTCTGCCACTTGTAATACCAGTGGTCAGCTCTGTCATTCCCTTCTGTCAAGAGCTACTGAGAGTTTTGACTCAAATCCAAGAAAAACCAGGATTTCTTGTGTGAATATATTTTTTATATTTAATATCCTCCCCCAAGAAAATAAGGATTAAATCTAGAGAGAGATTTTCTGCAGCTCATTCTTATCAGGGATAAAATTTGCTGCACTCTTCCACCCTTTGTTTGACACCTGACTCTGGATTTCCTTTATTTGTTAGTCTGGCTGAGTTCAGTGTGTTTTACTACACAACACTCCAGAGTGCTCACCGTAAAACGCCACCAAATTTGTATTATTCATAATTTACCATTTCAAACCAAAGGAGAAAATCCAGCACAAATTTCATTTCAGTAGAAACTCCTGCAGGTATTGTATTAGTATCCTGCTGCAGTTCTGTACAGTGAGAGAGCTTCCCTTTCTAAACCCTGTCTAATTCTAGTGCCGACTTCTTGGTCAAAATCTCAGCCCTGGTGTTGAATTTAATTACACGGTAGATAAAGAGCATGAAGTACTTTCATGTTATTTAGGAAATCATGGTCATGACTACTAAATAGCTTTTACTATTCCCTGAACTTGGTACAGGGATCATTGTTTATCACTCACCAAGTCCCTCATTTTCTCACTTCTTGCAGTCAGAGGTGCTGTAAGGCCCCAGAGTCCCAAAACCACCCTCTGCAGAGGATGGTGTTTATCAGAAATCAGGGGAACTTGGAATCAAGCTAAAAGTGCTTCAAAGCTCTTTTCCCTCTCTTAAGAGAAGGAAAACTTCAGTGAAAATGATTGTGCTGTCTCAGTTCCTTCTCTGTTTTTCATCGGCTGATTTGCTCCAAAATAAAATGCTGCAAATGAATTATTGTAATATAAAATAAAATACTGGTTTGGTCAGCTTTTCCTTCTCTAGAGGTGCATTTTATATGCTAATGCAATTTTTTGGTTACTTTGGGGACTTGTATTTGCAGAAAGTGGAGATTTGTTTTGGAAGTCAAATATTCCGCTCCCATTCCACACTGAGGAGGAGGGGTTGGTTGGGTTGGCTTTTTTTTTTTTTTTAAAGCATTTGTCAGGCCAGAATAGCTCTAGAGGCTTTAAGTAAAGTGCTGATTGCCCTGTCAATCAGGGTGCTGAGGAACTGGGAACTTCACAGATTGATGCTTGACAGAATAATTAGAAAACTGTCACTTGAAGTAACCACTCTGGTGTTCCCTGAAGAAATGTGCTGGTGCCAAATGTGTGCTGTCCAGATCTCGAGGTTAAATGTTCAGTAAGACAAAACATAGCATGTCACCAGAGAAAATTACTTCCAACATGCTGGGGAAGTGATGGTCCTCAAGTCCCTAAACAGGGACTACACAGTTTATTGAGCTTACCTGCTTTGATCTTGCTCATGTATTCAAGAGCTTTTCAGCCCCGAACGAGGGAGTTTAACTTGGTAACCCACTGAGGCATTATCTAACATTTTAGATAGCAGAGGCTCTGGAAGGATTGAAGGTAAAAGCACTTAAAGCTGTAACAATATTTTCCAGGTCTGGGAAGATTTTTAGGTGATTCTTCAAGTATTTTTGAGTATTTTTCACTAGAAATAAATGGAGGCAGGTAATATCACAAGTTTCTTTCGTAATCCCGAGCCCTTAAGGAAACTTGGATGTATTTTTCTGATTTGGGTTTGTTTGGAGACTGCTCTGAGGAGCACAGGACAGGAACTGTGACATTGGTGTGCTTTGGTTTTCACTCGTGTTTGTGCTGCATGGTCTGCCAGGGGCTGGCAAGGCAAGGCTTCTAGGAATCAGGTGTGGAATCCCAAACTGGAAAGATCCAAGGAAGGTCTCTCCCAGGAAGAGTTTCCATGGTAGAAAGCTGTTCTCCAGAATGAACAAGGTAGATTTATCTTTTGCAACCACACTCGCGTTGTCTTTGTGTTGAGGTTTGCCTAATTTGCAGCTTGGAGTTTGAAGTTGTAAGGGGCTTTTTCAGTATTAGTATTTTATCTAAATTTCTTTTGGATTCTCCAAGTAGTAAATGCAAAAGATAATTCAAGATTTTAATTGAAAGCAGGCATTTTCCTATTGATTAGGAATTTTATAGGAAGATGTGCTTTATTCTGTCACTCCAATGCTTAAGATCACTTCATACGTGAGAGTGGTTTCCTGATTGCTTGTTATCTGTAGGGCTGAATCTTGAATTGTGCAATCCCCTGACAAGGAAAAACTGCTACAATAAGTTAGAATGAATGAGCTGTAGATGCTCGGTTTGCATTTCTCAACACTCACACTGGAGCTGCTCAGACTGTGTTTGCAATGGATCTGTCAATCAGAAGTGCAAGTGTCTTTTTCTTTGAACATTACAGCTACTGAAGGTCAGTGCTTCTATGGATTTCACTGAGAATAATTTTGAAATTTCTGTTTTCAGAGTTGGAGATGAAATTTCAAAACTGCCATCAGGAGAGAAAAAGCTTTATTTCCATGTGCAGTCAAGGTCTGATTCTCTCCTCTACCAGATGTTTCTATTATTTATAGAAATAACACTCCTGGTACTGGGGCAGTGCTGCTTTGTGTCAATCTCCTAAAATCATATTGGATCCTTAGTACCTGTGTAGTTCTTTTCTGTGCAGAGCGAATTAAACTGATTTTTTTCCTAGGTAATGCACCCATGCAGTTACGCCCATGTACAGAGCCTGAAGCAGTGTTCACTGTGTGCACCTGCAGCCAAGTGTCCAAGGCCAGGCTGGACAGGGCTTGGAGCGACCTGGGAGAGTGGAAGGTTTCCCTGCCCATGGCAGGGTTTGGAGCTGGATGATTTTAAGGTTCCTTCCAGCCCATTCTGTGATTCATTGTGATTCACACAACAGGCTTCCTGTGGTCACAACAGCTCTGTAGCAGCACTTCTTGGAAAATCATTCTAGGTAGACAGGAGGAGCTGTCTCAGCTTTCAAGAAAAAAAGGAGTGATTTCGTTCACCTTAGAAAAACCATCAGGAATAGGCGAGATGGGGATGATCTGTTTCTCGACACTTAGGATCAAGGCAGAGAGCTTGTTGAAGGCAGGATTCCTCTCTTGTGTAAGGTGGGATGCTGACAGAATTCTTCCCTTGGGACTCTGTCTGAAAGGCCCAAATTCTGCTGGAGTTGGAAATTTTTGAATTCCTGCTCTTCCTCAGCTGCTGGCTGCCTGCAGAGTGAGGGGAGCGGGTTTCTCCAATGCAGGGAAGCCCTGGTTGTCCACTGGGTCAGGGCACTTGGTGCAGCCACAGGTAGAACAGACATTTTGGTACAGTTTATGTCATTTTTTTACCCAAACCACCCTTCAGATTTCAAAATGATACATAAACTAACTTTTCACTGACACAACTTTTCACCTGCTGCATCGGTGACAAAATTGTTTCTACAGAAACTGATTTCCTCCAAAGACCAACATCAAAAAGCCAAAATCAAATAAATGGCATGAAATAAAATGTGATGGTGCAGATGCTCTATCTTTATGATTATTGTCACTCATGGGGGGAAAATCCACGTAGGACATTCCTATCTCTGGCACCCATTAGAGATGTTGTCACTTCAAGCTCACAGCAGTGAAACCTTTAGAGGCTCCCACACTGTCTCCTATTAATTTTTATTCCTTTTTTTTCCCCTATCACACATACCAGTTTTCCATGCATGCTTCATACACATTTTTATCATTACAGTTTCAAGCAAACTTCCCTTATCTTGCTGCTGTTCTCCAGTCCAGAGTTTTTAAAGCTCTAGTGTACCTTTCCTATCCTTAGCTAAAGTAAAAGTGTTCTCTCTTTTTTCCTTGTTAATATTTTTCAAAGGATTTGGTGAATTTTGATTGCATTTTGTAAATATGTGAAAAGGGAAAACTTTTATTTCCTGTCCTTTGAAATCATTCTTGTGTAGATTTTGATAAATTGGACCTGGCATAAATGCCTTCATTTTGTTCCTCCGTCAAACTTCTGTGTCTGAATAAATCAAAGAAAACATCAAAAATAATGGAGGCAGGGGGTGAAAGGGTTATAGGGAAGTGGTAAAAAATTATACTCCCTGGGAGGAGGGACACGCTGAGATTTTGAAGTATATAAAAGGTGTAAACATGAAGGAGGGAGTATAATTATTTCATCTCAGTAAAACTGGAACTAAACATTTTTAAAAACAAAGAGAATTGAATATCATAAAAAAAAACCCAAAACAACAAACCCCAGCAGCAAAGAGCTGTAGTGTGAGACTTTGATCCTGAAATTAGCTCGGTGTGTGCCCTTCCTGATGAGGCAAGGAGTCTGCTGAGTAGGTTCTTTCCTTACCCAGTCTGCATTTCTGTTTGCAGAGTCCTGCCAAAAATCGCTTCATGTCTAAAATAAAGTACAAACCATCTATCTGGAAAACTTTAAAAGCAGCTAGGCTGAAAAAGGAAAGATATTGCATGGTCTGTCAAGTGAGTAACTGGAGCTCCTCATAGGTATTTTTTGGGGTTGAATTAGTGATTTGGTTGCATGCACAGAGCATGGCAGGTGGTAAATGCTGTTTCCATAGGCTGTGGTATAATTCCAGATTTGCATCTGGAAACAGGGTCTGGCTTCAAATGTGTTCTCTCAGTATGCCCAAACCTTTGCAGGTTTTACCTGTACAGTTCCTCCCTCAACTTCTGAGTCTTCATCCTTTCCCCTGTGGAAACTTGTATTCCCAACACCTTTCCACTCCTCCTTTATGGATTGTCCTTTCAGCCCCTGCACCCTGGTTTGCAGTGGCACTTCTGAACACGGAGCCAAATCCACCTGCTTGGTAGGAAGTGCCAACCAAGGGCATCTCTGTTCAACACCTTGCTGGTGGAGGAAGCAAAGCCTTTGAAAAGATCAGGAAGAAAATAGGAATGGTGTCATTTAGTGCCAGTATCAGGGGTTCCATCCAGTCACTTAGGAGGTGGACTCCATGATCCATGTTGGTCCCTTACAACTCAGAATATTCTGTGTAGATGTGTCTGGGTGAGGTTTTATCAGACTTGGGTTGAGGGTTTGTTGTCGTTTTGTCTTCAGAGCTTGTTAAAAACTCCCCAGCTCTTCTGGAAATTTATTCAATGTTTGGGGACAAGGTCAGTGTCAAAGTGTCAGTGTCCAAGGCTGAAGGGTCCCAGGATTGGGATCCCAAAGTTGCTTTGAAGCCATCACAGACCTTGTCAGTCTCTGGGACAGAAACATGGCACAGAGTTGCCCATGCTGTTTTCCTTTGATTTATGTTGGATATTACCATTTTTAGAGTTAATATTTTCAAGTTAATATCTTTGTTTGTAGTTTTTATTGCAGAAAGGAAGTGATACATTTCTGTCTGTGCCTATTAATTTTCTATTTTTATTTCCCGGTCAACACACACCACATTTCTGCCTTATCTTAAAAGCAGGGCTTTACTGGTGCTGGAGTAAATGTTCTAATTGAATCCCTCCAGTTGGCACTCTAATAGCTTGTCAATTTGTTCACGTTTGACAGCCAGCCCTGCTGCCTTCACAACTAATGCTCGTTGAGTGCCAATATAAATGAGCATGATAATAGTCTGGTATTATGTCTAGTCTTTTTCTAAATGTAATGTCAACATTTTTCTGAATCTGTTGTGGTGTTTTCCTCAAAGAAAATGGATGAGGAATAATGAAATCTTGCTGTGTTTGTCATATCTGTGGACACTGAACCCAACAAGGAATTTTTCATTTTCTTTTGAACTTCAGAGTTGTGAACACTTTGTAAACACATCTTATTAGCTAGGGCATTACAATAGGGAAAGAATGTAAAACTTGATGTCCATTTAAAAGAATAAGAGAAAGGGAAAGAAAAGGGCAAAGAAAGGCTACCCTTTAGATGATTGATGGGCTGCCTAGATCAAATGGGTCTAAATTAGACACATTTGTATAATTGACCTTCTGAATGGATATGGATTAAGTGTGATTGATGATGTCACTATTTGAAGAAAGACTTCATTTTTGTGTCTTTTTTGATGGCTTATTCAGTTGGCATCCAGGAACAATAAAGCAAATAATTTATCATGACTTTTTAAGAGACTAATAAGTGGTTTGGAGGAAAGGTGAGCAGTTGTGAGGGTGGTGAGGCGCTGGCACAGGGTGCCCAGAGAAGCTGTGGCTGCCCCTGGATCCCTGGAAGTGTCCAAGGCCAGGTTGGACGGGGCTTGGAGCAACCTGGGATAGTGGAAGGTGTCCCTGCCCATGGCAGGGGGTTGGAACTGGATAATCTTTAAGGTCCCTTTTAACCCAAGCATTATGTGATTCGATGATTTTTACACACTGTACCACATCAGTGTACAAAATTCTGTACAGGGGAATGTTGAGTTTAACGGGCTCTTGGAAGAGGTTTGTTGTAATTGTTTATGTTGAAGTATGGAATAGAAACCTGGGCTGAAATCAAGGTCTCTCCGTTCTCATCCTACAGTAGAGCTCCTCCTTCCCTTAAGCAGTTTAACCTAAACAGCTAAAGAATGAAATGAAAAAGTTCTCTGGGGGTGGGAATACTTTCCCAAGTTGCCCAACAGCCAGAGGCAGAGCTGTGATGGAAACCAGGTTGTGTGACCTGAGCTGTGCAGTGCCACGTCCTGTGTTGTGGTTTCCTGCTGGGCTGAGCTGGGAAGATCATGTATTTATAGAGATCACGTATTTATAGATGTGTCAAAGACATGCTGGCTCAAAAAGGTTTGATATCTGTTTTTTGACAGGAAAGGAGATGTTATTTATTAGTGCCCAAAACAAATAAATGCTATTCTTTGGTAAAGCTGAGAGGATCCCTATAAAACAAAGGTACTTTCATTTCATCTCATTTGTCTGCTTTGTTGAAATAGAAGTCTATGAAGAGAAAAAGGTTACTTTTTGAGATTTAATGCCGTGAAAATGTACAGGCTTGATGCTTAAGCAGTAATAAGTGAAGCATTAAGGCATTTCCTGTGGATTAATGACTGGCTGGGAGGAGTTGATGGTTTGAAGAATAGCTGAGGACCATTAACCTCCACTGGTCATTAATCTTCAAAGGCTGCCTTGAATACTGAGGTCATTATTGCTATAGAAAATAAATATTTGAGGAGGGGGAGAGAGGAAGGGTTATACAGACTTCTCAAATACATGATCTGAATGGTTTAGTAGCTACGCTGTCCATCATATGTCATTGTAGGTGGACAGTCACTAATATTATTGGACTACAGGATTAATAATAGTTTTAAATTTTCACTGCTCAGAGTGCTTTTATTTTATTCACTAATTCAACTGTAAAATACATAGCATCAGGATCAATACAGTTGTAGAATTGTGACTGTAGGGTGTGTTCAGCTGCCTGGTCAGACAACTGTCTGTGTAATGGTGATTCTAACAAAATTTTCTCATTTAAAGGAGATGTTGTGGCTTTCATTAAATGCCCTCTGTTCTGCAGCCCCTCCCTCTATTCAGGCACATGGTAGGTACATGTCTGTGTCTTATTGCTCTGCCAAAGGACGTCCCTTTCCTTGATTTAAGTCCTCAGCAGTCTTGTTCTCAGCAGTTCCTCACAGAATAACGTGATGTAGCATTTCATTTGCTGCAAGTCAGCTTTGCTGTGTGCATGAAAAGGGCTCAAAGTGGCCTGTGTGCCTCAAATACAAGTGAAAATCAAGCTGGCAGTACTGCTGCTGTTCACAATTGCTGGCTTTCAGCTACAGGACAGGGAATAGTGTCACCTGGAAGAGTGGATGAACATTTCCAGTCTTACCTGGAAATGGTTTTTTCCAGCGACCTCCCAAATGCGCTGCTTTTCTGTGCTCTTTGTCCCAAAATCAGCATGAGGAGTGTTCGTGCTATTCAAGGGGAAATGTCAGCTCTTCTTCATCTTTGTTGGCATTACAAAACTGACCAAATTCATGAGCAAAACATTTGGGGCAGGGGGTTCTCCCCCTCTTGGCTCCATTCAGCACAGTTTTCTGTATATGCTGAGTTTATTTTCCAGGTTGAACTCCCCAGCTCTCATCTCGTGTCCTGCCATCACAATGAGCTGTCAAGGGAGCAGCTGATGGATATTCTGATGATCAGCTATCCTGTTATCTAGAGTTAAAACAAATTTATATCAGTAACATGCCCAGGATGTTGAGGTACATGGAGGTTATACAACCCCAAATCTGTGTGTGCTCCTTGAGACACATTTGAAGATTGGGAAAGACCTTTAAGATCATCTAGTCTGACTTCCCACAAACACTTGACCAAAAATTCCTGCCTTAAGGTCAGAGTTCTGTGATTGAATCAGCATATGTCTTTTTTAGAAGAAATTCTCAGTCTTCATCATTAGTTTAGGCAGATATCACATATATTCCTGGAAGCTTTTCCATAGTTAACCTACTGTAGCATGTTGTTACCTTCTGAAGTATTGGCTGTCTCCTGTCAAAAGTTATTCTGTGGTCTCCCACTCAGTAGTGTAACAGAATGAATTTCTTAAGTGAGTTCTTGATATTCTGAGTAACTCCTCTGACTCCATTTTCTTGCCAAAAATATGAGAATGTGAGACTTAAATTGAATTCTAAGAGGAGAAAATACTGAGACAACCATTGCTTTGTAGTCATTATATTTTGCACAGGAAGGAGTATCCAGAAAGCAGAAACTTCATGTGGATAGCAACAGCAAAATTAAGTTACAGACTTCCTTAACAGCTGTGCATAATATCAATTTTGAAAGTGTGACAAAGATGCTGAAAGTCCTTTTTCTGGTTCAGTTTGTAAAATCTGCCTTTTCCTACTAAAACATTTTAAATGGGAGACTTTACCTCAAGTGAAAGATGAATTAATCAATTTAAGCCTAAGGCAAGACAAGGTATATGTCAAGTTACAAGTTTTTGGTGAAAAGCTGTCTGCTGCCGGGGTTGATGTGTGCAAGTTGCATAGCAAGCTATGCAATGGAATTGAAAACTTAAGAATAAATACGTGTCTGGTATTGAAAAGTGAATGAAACAGACTTGCACTGACACTTAGAGCTCCCAGGAAAGACTTTTTCTTGTAGGAATGAAAAATTAATGAGAAATAGGCGACAACTGCAGCATCACGTTATACTGAAAACTGCTACCTGTAGCTTTTTCATAATTGGGAAACCAAAATAGCTATCCAGAAATCAATAAAACAGGTTTTGTTTCTTTGAGGGTTTGTACACATTTAAGCCTTTACCATTTGCAGCTCTGTGCGGTGCTCAGTGGTGTCCATGCATATTTTTTGACACATGAATGGACCAACATGCTTTTAGAAGGTGCTTGCCATACATGTGAAGGCCTGAAAATAACCAGTGAGTGAAGTGAAAACCCAAACATCCTGCTGAAATCCACAAACTGAGCTATTGCGTTATTCTGTGTTTTAAAACAGTTTGTCCTACCTACGCTGCAACCAATGACTGTAGCTAAGTGTAGATCCTGACTGAGGAGTTGTATGGTTTGTGATTTAACAATAAGTAAATTCTTGTTTGTTTGGCAGTAAAATTTTTGAAAGAATTCCAGTTCCTTCCTCATGTGAAGCGTTATTAACTGTGAGCATTCACAGCTCTGCCGTTCAATGGGTTTTGTGGAGTTCATTTGTCAAATAATAAATGTGGGGCATAAAGGAGTGTTGGGTGGGGTGGAAGGGCTTGGGCAGACACAAGAAGGACTTGCTGGGTTTTGATTTCAAAGCCTGAAGAATTATTTGATAGCTTTGAAACTTGTGTGTTAATTTTTTACCAGAGGGAGAGCAGCAAGCTCTCAGTGTGGAACTACTTTGGCATTTTCTGCCAGTTCCAGTGTTCTCTAGAAGTCATTTTCACAGCTGCAGCCATAAGAGAAAATCAGGGATATTGGATTTGCTGAAGTCCTGGTAATCAAAGCCTTGCAGGTAATAATAGAGGCTGGCTATGATGGTGATTAACTGAACCACAGTTGTTTTTCAGGAAGGGAGATTTTATGGAAACTTGAATTCCAGGCCAGAAAATAACAGAGGTCATGACATTGAATGAGGGCTCTTGTAAATAAGTGCAGAAAACAATGGCCTGTTTGGGGTGTGAGGGTTGAGACCAAAAATCCAGACATCCTGGTGACAGTCAGCTGTCATGTCCTTGGTCTTGCCTTGGCAGTTTGCGTTAAAGGATGATGCTGAATTTGAAACACCAGTAATGTCAGTTTGCTGGGATCCAAGTGCCTGTCCTTGAAGGAAAAAAAACCAGGATCAATAAACACAGGACACAAGCAAAAATATCACCAATTTGGATCAGAATTGTCATCTCTACTAGTTATTATACCTCTGATAGTAACCTTTAACAGATGGCTAATTAAAAGAGAAGGGTTAAAGAAGCCCCTTAAGAGACAATTATGAACCAAAAATAAAACATCTTATTCAGATTTCCTGAATTATTTTTTTTTTTAATTTACTGAAATGTTGTATTGACTTCTCAGTTATGAAATCCATATGCTTGGAGTGGTTAATATATTTTTAAAGATGGATCTAAGATTATAATTTAATAGCAATTATTTTAAACTGTTTCATATATTCTCTGTACTTCTGATAGTGGTGACTATAAAAGAATGTTCTCTTTATGTGAATGAGTGAATATATTCATTGCATAAGGATTAATGAAATACAAGTGTATTTATGTTTTTTGCTCTGTCAAGTACCACACCTGTTTACATTTGAATCCATTGCAATGAAGTTCTGTGTGAGATTTTTTCATATCTCTACTGAGCTGAGTATTTGTAAACCTATAGAAAAATGGAGAATTTTGCATGTGTATTTTGGTGCTTTGTCATCAAAACTTGATTATCTGGGCTTTGAGCAGGTTTTGTTTTTTTTACAGGATGAGTAAACCACTCCCATGTACATTAATCTCACTGCTCTACTGGAGCAGAGGAGTTAATTCACAGGTGAAAGAATGCAGGCACTGGTAAATCGGATCATTTCAATATCACTGTGTTGTTGTTCCTCCTGCATTCCATCAACTACAACCAATTTGCTTTCTTCAGACCACTGGTTGTATCGCTCCTCACCTTTCTAGAGAACTTTTGCGTATTTTAAATTAAACTTTGAGACATTCACCAGTAGATATCTGCCAAAGTGAAAACTGACCCTTTTCATTTTGCATTTTGCTTTCCAAATCCAGCCTGTCTTATTCTTAATCCCTGACAATGCTGTTTCTTCCACATTGAGTTACTCCTTTGGTAGTCTCTTGCAAAGGGAGCTTTACAAATGCTTGTGCATTTCAATTAACGTGCATGAGTGGCCATAACTTGCTGACACAGTTCATTCTTTAATTCTGAATTCCAAGGCCTCTTGATGTATTGTTAATCAAATATTTGGGGTTTGTCATCTGGCTGGTTGAAAAATCAAGAAATAGTGACTATAAAGTATTTGAGTATTTATGAGAGAGATATACTGACTCTTTCAACAAGGACCTATTACATTTTTCCAGGGCTTCTCATTTCTGATTTACATCAATTTTGTCTGCAGCAGTGTGTTGCCTGGAGTTGTGGCTGGTAATCATCGTGTTTCAGAGATAGCTTTGATCATGTGCTCATAGAGGATTTTGTGAGCAATCTATTTCATTCCGTATGATCAGAATAGTCCCAAATGAAAGGAGCAATGCAGTAATCACAGTACCTTTTACCTTGGCTTTAATTTGTTGATTTTTTCTGTTTAAGTATAAATTCCTCTTTATGCAGTTTAAGTAGTGTTTCATTCAGTTTTGTAACAAAACTGAGAAGAGCATTTTTCTTCATTGATATGAACAGCAGTTTTTATTCTGTTTAAAGTGTTTCTGGTGAGAAGGAATTATATACAGTGGAGCAGATTTAAACACAAAGAAAAAAAGTTTTTTTTAATACTTAATGAAAGTCCTTGGAGGTTTACATACACTTCTAATTTGGATCAAAATTGGAACTAGTCAGAAGTTTGTAGGGCAAAGAGATTTTTTTGATACATTACTTTTGTTACTTCTTAAATTTTTCATCCAGGTTGTGTTTAATTCTGAATAGAACCAGTATTCCAGGAAATGCCAGGGAACAGCCCGCTGGTTTTTCTGTGAGGAACGATATAAGAGTTTTTGGGTGTCTTGAAGTGAAGTCTTGAAACATTGCCCAGTTGTTTGTGGAAACAATTAAATTCACAGGCTCAAGTCTGGGGACTAATTCAAAAGCGCTTGCCAGTTTGCAACTGGCAGAGGATTATAAATGAGTGTATCTGTCAGCTGCAGACACAGAAGACAAACGACAAAGTAAAACTTTGATAATGAATGTTTTATTATCTGTTGTTATTCAAGAATCATTCTTGTTGACTTCATGGATTATAAAGTTAAATTGTTTCTCCACCTTTCCCACTTCTCTTCCCATTACACCAAGGCAGACTAGTTTACAATACTGTACATGAGTTACAGGTATCTAAACAAAATCATTGACTCTTAAGTTTCTGTGTGAGATTTCTGGAGTGGTCTTGGATGAAGTCTGTAAGAAATTTGGTGTTTTGTTAGTTCAAGGATAATTATAATGAAAAAGATCTTTTAGAAGGAGGTGGCATCATGCTGTTCTAGTCTAGGTCTTGGCACATCCTCCATGTCCTTAATTGTGTCTGTTGTAGCTTTTTGTTTGTTTGTTTGTTTGTTTTACCAGCAGAAGTTTTTTTTGTCTGTCAGAGATGTCACTTGGTCAATATGCCTGCATATTACTTTTTTTCTGCTTGAATGTACTGAGTTTGTAAAGATCTTGTGCATTTACTTTTCCCATTTAAGTGGACAAAAAAGCATACAAGTGCTGCCATTACATTCAGAACCATATCCAAGCAGCAGATTACATTTCTGGTCTATTTTGGATTAATATAATATTCCTATAAAGAATTTAGTCTTTTCCCATGAGCAGTATGGTTTCCTCTGTTTTCACATTGACTCCTAATTGTTGGCATTTCAGAAGATTAAAGTAAGGTCTTACAGGGAGTGCAATCATGCAGCCTTTCAGATCTAAACATCTTGTTGATATGGAAAGCAAACTACTCTTGCAAATTATTTAAGCCTGAAATTAAATAGGTTCTACTGGGTAATTTTTTATATCTGAAACCCAGCCTTTATGCTTTCAAAATAAGTTGGGATTTCAAGCAGTTAATTCCAATGACAACTTCTCACAGCTTAAGAGTTACCTTATTTTTACAGAATTAGTCTTAACCCATGGCCTTTAACATTTTACCCACTCAGGCAGGCATTTTTCAATTAATAAGAGGGGTGGCACCTTAGCAGTGAATATAGACAGGGAAGCCTGCAATTAATAGATAACCTGAAACAATAGTTTTAATAGCCCATGATTGAGTGTATTTAATAAGTAAGGAGATTTTCTCACTTTAAACAAAGAATAAATGAATGTGTGTGGGATTAGCATCTTGCATCAGGGGGATGCCATTGTCTGAGCTGAAAAGAGCTGCACATCTGTAGATAGTTGATAATTCAGATAATTATTCATTTATGTGTAGCTGACTATTTCATAATAAGAGGGGGTACAAGTTTGGGGGTTTATTTTTTCTGACTTAGATAGGGAAATGTTTAATTACAGAGCTGTATTTCGTGTCAAGTTGTGAATAAATATGTTTAGCATTCATATGGTTGTTTACAAACAGGAAACCCACACCGCTTGCCAACAGTTTGATTAAAAAAAAAAAATCATTCAATTCATCACTAATTCTCCGTAGGAAAGATCTTTACATTTGTGTAGTTTGGCATTTTATAATTAAATTCTTTTAAAACATTTTAATTAGGCAGAAATAAACCAGAGTCCTTTTGTTTGCTCTTTGTAAACACTCAAAGGTGTCACTGAGGTGAGAGCTGTCGAGAGTGCTGCAGGGTATCTTGGCTTTGAAGAGTGCTCAGCTTGAGCTTCGTAGTGTGTGTCCACACTTGGTTGGGAGATGGCTTTATCAAATCTAGTAACAAATTCAAGAAACCATTTTCCAGTTCAGTTTCTTCGATGATGTGTCAGTTCCAAGTGTGGTAGAATACTTTGGGCAGACGTCTCACGGACATGCATTTGTGATGTTTCCCGTGCAAAAAAAGAACTGTTTGGAACTGAGACTTGTAGCAAAATGTTCAGTCATCACCTGGCCAGACAGAATCGAGTGGGAACCTAAGCTGTTGATGCTTGAGAAGAAGAAGGTGGGAATGATGTGGATCTGTTGGAACAAGTCCAGAGGAGGCCACAAAGAGGATTTGGGTGCTGGGGCACCCCTGCCATGAAGACAGGCTGAGAGAGCTGGGGTTGTTCCACCTGATGAAGAGAAGGCTCCAGTGAGACCTTGGAGCACATTCCAGTGTCCAAAGGGGCTCCAGGAGAGCTGGAGAGGGACTGTCTACAGGGGCCTGGAGTGACAGGACAAGGGGCAATGGCTTTGAACTGAAAGGTGGCACTTTTAGATTAGATACAAGAAACAAATTCTTCCTGTGAGGGTGGGGAGGCCCTGGCACAGAGAAGCTGTGGCTGCCCCATTCCTGGAAGCGTCCAAGGCCAGGTTGGATGGGGCTTGGAGCAGCCTGGGACAGTGGGAAGGTGTCCCTGCCCATGGCAGAGGGGTTGGAATGAGATGACCTTTAAGGTCCTTTCCAACCCAAGCCATTCTCTGAATGGGATTATGGTTGGCCAAGAAAGGCCTTGGAAGGGAAGCCAAGGCTGTCCTGGTTAATCAGCTCTGCTGTTACAGACTGTGGCTCAGCATGAAACACCCACTTGGAAATGTTTTTATGTAATCTCCCTTTTATGTAATTCCTCTTTAGCTACTACTGTGAATAAGTACTTAAAAAGTAATTAACAAAAACTACATGCAATGCGTGCATTAAACTGTGTCTGCCTGCATTAATTTCCTTGGTTATAACCATTTACATTGTTTTCTTTTGAAATATGGACTTTCAGTTCAGTTCTACAGTTTAGCCCAGGTCACAAGATGTTCTTGGTACTGTGCATATTGGAAAACAAGGCGTGTTTCTCAGGTGAGGAAATGCATTCTAACAATGGGAATTTTTCCTTTTGTGGATCATCCAGCAGGAAATTAAAAAAAAAAGTCACCATGAGAATACATAAATGTGCAACTTCACTTTTATCCTCCCTAACTGCAGGATAAGTAATCTTCTTTGGATGTACTTGCTTATCTGATTTTGAGATTAAAAGGTATGAGACACCGCTGGATTTGTGCATTAAATATTTGTGGATTTTAGCATTAAATATTGCCATTAATAATACCACTATATTAAGGTTCTGAATTAATTTTTATTTGGGAGTTGCCTCTTTGTGTCTTTGGAATCCTACACCAAGGAACTACATTTAAGTTGCTGATACAGTATTGAACCCAGCAGAAAATCTGAATTTAGAAAAATGCTACTGAAGCCAAGTGACAGGTTTTTGCTGTGTGAAGTGTGCTTGGTTGTATAATTGAGTATTTGCTGACTATTTGTTTATTTTCATCATACTTAGTTCCAAGTGTTACGAGAGCATACATTTGAGGCTTGTCCTGACATTTTTTTGCAATTTAATGTGGGAGTTTTAAATGCTCATAAGCTTTATCCAATTCTCATTGAAGTTAACAAGTCTAGGAGAGCCATTTTTTGAGACAGATATTTTTATTGACCATAAATCAAAATCACTTGTAAAGCAAGGGAATGTGGTTAACAGGGACACCTGCAATTCCATGTGTTGTTCTGTACAGAACTGGGGTTAGATATAAGAGGCAGCCTGTGATTTACATGCATCTCCTGTTCATTTTCACGTGCTTGTCTTGAGCATCTCAACCTTGATTAATCTAAAGTTAAATTCCTTTATGCTGGCTTATCTGTGATTGTTTTATGCTCACTCCATCTGTTTCTTAATGTAGCTCTATAACTTCTTTCACAGTTCAGATTTGCTGATTATATCACTCTGGGGTTGTGGCTAAAACATTCAGTTCTGGTTTTATTACAAGACGCTTTGATAAACTTGTGAAAAGTGGATGGGAGATTATTATCGAATAATTATTTCTCTGAAGGTGATTCCCTTTTTAATGCAGAAAATAGGTGAAAAAAGTTCAGTGAAGATGAAGACTATAGGTTAAAATATTAGGAAGAGTAAAGTGACATCACTGATTTTTACTTGTCAGAGTCAGGCCGATCTTTTCCACCTTGCTATAAGGAAAAAATGCTAAGTTGCATTTTATGATTTTGCAAGTAGCAAGACAGTTCAAAAAAGTATGGAGAACCACTTTGTCAACTCCTGAGTCATCCCATTTTGCAATAATCCAGTTTTTGGCTTAGCATCTTATTTGTGGGAATGTTATTACTGGTCATTAATTTTTAAACTGTCACTTTTATTTTTGTTTGTTTAAATTACTTTATATAAACCTTGCAGAAGAAAAAGATCATTATCTGTCTTTCGGCAGTCCTGTCCAGAGCTGAATGTCTTTAATATGTAATGCCAGACTGGACAGCCTTTGGAAGAGGCACTCCTGGAACAAAAATTCTCACTAATGTTGAGGTGGCAGCAAGTCCAGCTGGTCACTGTCTGTTGGTGACCACTGGGAAAAGTGTGAGCTGCTGGGTGGTCAGGGAATGTTGCAGGCTGAGTTTAGCAAGGTGGGGGGAGAATGTCCTAATTCTGCTTGGGCTGTGTTCCATCTGGAGCTTGGTTTGTCCCAGGAGCAGCTCCTCTCCCTCTGGCTGAGCACCAGAGGCTGGATGAAGCAAGAGGAAGAGGACACATAAGCTCTGCCTAAGCTTCTTCCACATGTGGGCAAAGTCACTGGTATTAATTTCAGTTCCCATCTTCTGATTGGGATCCGATCTTTGAAAGGATAGGAAAGAGCAAGGGATTAATTGTATTAAAATAAAAAGAGAAGTAATCAAAATCACGAATCACTTGCCCGGTGCCACATCCCTGATTGATGCTAAGTGGTAACTGCTGAGATTAGACAGTTTTGTAATCAGTGAACTGATAAGGGAACGTATGACTCAGACACAAACTGTTTTGTGATTTAATTTGGAAGAGGGTTGAAATTATGGATGTATGCTGTGTTTTACTGGAAGAATGGAACTGCATTGAGTAAGATTTGGATCTGTCTTGATCTGATCTGTTTTCTCCAGCAGAAGCCAGAGGCAGGTAAAGGGGAACACAAGAAAAGGACGAGTGTCTGAGGATGATTCCTAGTGATCTTTGATATCCTTGTATTTACAAGTCTTTGGTGGTTTTCTTTCCAGGAATTTGTTACTGGATATTCTTAACTCATCAAAGCTTTTGACATAACCAATATCCTGTAGCAGCATTTCAGACAACAACTATATGCTGTATTTGAAAATAATGGTAAAGGGACCATTTCTATATTTTCACCATCTCATTGCAAGAACTAAGGACTAAGAAATAAAACTACCTGGAGACAGGTACAAAATGGTTGCACCTGGTTCCCTTTTTCCCTCACTAGTTACAGTCTTGGCTCTGCATCTTTCTTCTGCTTCCTTTACCAGGATGGAAAGTTGTGGTTTATTTAGACTTTCTGCATACGAAGCTTGTCCGGTATTTTTATCACTCTTCTAAGTACCTTTCTGAGTTTTACTAGTTCTGCTTTGGTTTACTACACGTTAAAAGTGAGCTGATTTTTACGTGGTAGTAATTTGGAACCTAATGAGCACAGCAATTCACGTTTTTGATGACTGCAATGTTACTGTAAAAGAACGGGTTTTAATTATTTGGAGATTTCAGATGTTGTATATGCAGTTCAGTACCTACGACAATGCATTTTTATACTTTAATTAAGCTTCTTGAAGTACAGAATTCCTTTTTAAAAGTTTCCATTGTCTCAGTAAGAAAAGCAGCCTGACCTAGATAGGAGCTTCTCTAGCATTTCATTCTCTTCTGCATGGGGAGTACAAGTCAGGGTTGTTTCTCAGGTGACAAAAAGAAAGGTCCCAAGACTTTCTAGAGCACAAGAATAACTGTTCTTCATCTCTCTTCTCCCTTGTGGTGGACACTTTCATTTAGTATTTTGATACTCCAAATAAATATAATATCTGTATTTTTAAGGCTGTTTCTAAAGAGGAAATAAAGATATGTTCTGGTGACTTTCCATTTCGGGAAATAAATTTCACTAGTGGACCTCAAATATTATTCACATCAAGATTTCAGATCCTAGTGGGGCTTTGGTTTCTGGTGGTTTGGTTTAGGTTTTTTCTTGCCTGAATTATCAAGTAACTCTCTGTTTAGAGCAAGGCACATTCTAGTTGGACTTAGGAAGGAGCCAACCCAGAAGAAAGAGAAAAGTCACACCTTGAGATGTCTCTAAACTGATAATACCCACATTTTTAACTGCCTGTTGAATTAAACAGAAAGTCTTGAACAGAAAGTCATCAAATCAACAGTTCTGTTTAGTCAAGCCTTGTTGTGGGTATTTGTGGTGGTGCCATTGCCAGTATTGGGTTTGTCAATTTTCCAGGTGTCTGTCACATACCCCAGCCAGTGTAACTGAGCCTTTGAACAATTCCTCTGGCAGCAGCCCACGCTGGGGATTTTGTCCTGCACCAGCTCCATTTCACCACATTTCCATGCTCTCCAGGTGCTCCCTCTTTTGAAGAATATTGCACATTTTTTAATTCAAACGATTTCAATTTCTCTGACCTTTTTGCCTATTAATACCCCATAAAGGATGATGAAACCGTACATAGAGGCACCCCAGGGTGGAACAACATGTTGTTGAAATAACAGGGACACAGTGCTACCTCCTGTGTCACCTGCTTTAATAATGATGACACTGCCACGTTATTTTTCAGAAAGCTGATTATTTTTTACCAAAAATCTAATTGGAGCTTCAGACAGTAAGAACATTAGAGAAAGTATATGATGTGCCTCTGAGAAATTAATCTGAAATGCAGAGGCAAAATTCAGTAAATATTGGATCAATTTTTATAGACTTTGCTGTTGTGGAAGAACTCCTTGCAGTCATGCTGCTGTGTAAACTGTCTTGGGTGAGTGGGTTTGGAGGGTGTCTGGAGCTTCTCATGCTAATATGGAACAGTCAGCAGGAGTTCCCTCGGTATTTAATGCCAGTGGTGTGGGTGCATCTTGGTTTTTCTGGATGGATAGCCCCCAAATCAGGCCCAAATGTGCACCTGCCCTTAGTTCTGGGGGCACTTCAGGAGGAAGTTCAAGGCAATCTGAAATACTGCCCTGTCACCTGGCACACAGAGCTGATGATGTGTGGGTTTTTCAGGCTTGCAGTATGTGGTTGTGTAGATAGTTGTCATCCCTAGATTGTTCTGAAGTCTGCTCTGCTCATTCAGGGGCTTGATCACCTTAAAGCTCAGATATTTAAATGAGAGTCAGAACAAATCTATTCCATATACCCCTAATCTGGTAGAAAAGTTACCCTGCCATATTTGCACCAAAAATTCAATTGTTCTAGCAACTGCCTGCTGCATTATGTCCCCAAAACAATACTAAAGGCTGTTGTCCTGATTCTCAAATATACTTCAGAATGTTATTTCAAGGTCTCAACATTTTTCCCCCTCTCTTTCTGTATTCTTTTTCCTTATTATCATAAATAAGGATTATATTAGGAGCTGGTTGTGCTTCCTATGAGTGAAAGAACATGCTTGCATGGTTGCAGGCACTCACTGGAACATGAGGTGGGATTAATTAACTCTGCTCTGTGCTAACGAGGGGGATGTGGCTTCTGGACAGGATTTGACTGAAGCCTGGCCAGGTGAGGGCACAGTTTGCAGCTTCAAAAACACAGGATCATCCTGATGGATGTGTTTGTGCCAGGGCCCAGGGAGGGCAGAGTCTGTGTCCTGCAGGTGGGGAAACGTTCCCAAAACAGACTTGACGTGAGACTTCTCACTGAAATTCATTGACATGGGGGTTCCTGAGATCATGTTGCTGCCTCCTGTGGTATTTTGGGATTTGAAGGAGGCTGTGTGACTGGAATTGGAATTTTCTGTTCCCAAAACATGCGCTCCTTGGAGCTGGGCAAAGGAATGTCTCTGGGGACTGTTGCCACTGTATTACTGTGATGTGTAATTTGCCAGTCCTCATTTCTTTTCCTTCCATTAATGAGCTCTGATCCTTTAATTTTTATTCTTGTGTCAGTGCTACGGAGAATTAAGATGAAATCCCACAGCAAGGATGTTCCTGGTGGTCCACGCTGGGAGGTAGCTTTGGTATTGAAGGGTACCAGAGCTCTCCCTCCTCCAGACCCTTCTGACCTTGCCTGTTTTTCATACCCCAAGGAATGGCCACAACCTGGATCTGGTCAGTTAGCAGAGGATGTTGCTGAATTGTTTTCAAACCAGCAAAAGCCAATAAATTCGTATCCTGTTCTAGATCCTGAATTTGCTGTAAGCAGGAAGGGCTGTAGGCTGGCTGTTTAGCACATCAGAAACTGGACCTACAAAGTTCTGATTTTGCAAAAATGTGATATTTGGGACTCTTAGCATGGCACCAAAGAGTTGCCCATCAACAAGGCTCCCTCCAGTGCCAGCCAGGTACTGGCATCTCACCTGCCATCCCAGAACAGGGCTTCCCACGTAACAGGGGGATGTGGCAGAACCAGGTGTGTGCTCTCAGTGAGACTTGCATTGCTCAGGAACCTCTTGAGCACAGACCAAAAATCAGCTTTGGACAAAATCCTGAATCTGCTTTTCCTACCTAGCAGTTGGTACCCCCAGACAGAAAAAATCTGAATTGTGTTTTGGAGTTTAATCGGGGTTCCTTTCCTGCCAGGGCAACAGGGTGCATTACTAGTGAATTTTAAACCTTGGCCTGTTTTAGAATAGTGCCAGACATTCAAAATTGCATTGTACAAGTATTTCTTCACCTGACTGCAAGCTTTCTTGCTTTACTGTTTGTTGTTTCAACCTCTTTAAACTTACCACTTTCAAACTTTCAAAGTTCCATCCCAAAGAGGTAGAATGATGTTTTGCATAATTTTTATAAAGCAAAATCATGTAGTTTGGCTTTAAGTAGAAAAAATAACCCTGCTTTCCTCTCCAAAGATATTTTTACATCTCTTTTCCACATTGAATTGCACTGTCCTCTAGTGGGTGTTTTAAGCAAATGTTTTCATGTTTGTCAGTCTTTCATTCCCTTCAGATACTGAAAGCTTAATCTTTATTTTCAAATGAACCATAAATATTGTTTGATATAAATAGAGGATTAGAGTAATATTTCAAAACTGAATAAGAAAAAGTTACATTTGACCTGTGGTCCAAGTTGTAATAATATAGAGATATATAAAAATGTATCTGACTTATCAGTTGGAGCAGAAGGATAAAGAGTGAAGACGCAAGTGTATGGCATCTGTGTTTTATTACATTTTATTACTTTGTATTGGGAATTTGAGATAATCTGCTTCTTTCACATTGAAACAAATTTGGTAAACTATGAATGAATGAATAATAAAGACCAGCGGACTAGCAGGAAGGATTAAATGCACTACATTAGATTCAACGGGAAGAACAGTGTATCCCATTTTACCCAGTGGTTTGATTTTTTCTTAATATTGCTATCTACCTCTTGAAAGGCAGTACCTTTCTTTTAACTGGGATTCCCTGGGATTTGAGGGATCTGAAGATCAGAATGGGAATATAAAAGTTTTAGTGACAGTTATTGTCAGGTTCTGGGTGTTTGCAGTGCTGGATGTCTGGATCCAGCCGTAGGGTACAGCACCTTTTCTTTCCTTCATGGGCTGGGAGTTCATTAGGATCTTCAGTGCTTGTGTCCCAGCAGTGTGAGTTTTCCCCAGTCTGTGACATGTTTGAGTGATTTGAATATCATCCTTCCACTGGTGTTTATTCTGTTGAAGGAGGGAGGGAAGAAACAAATGCCTGGCAGTCAGCTGGTGACCTGCTTTTCTTGCTTATTTCCTGCCAACTTAATGGCTTCATTTGGTAAAAGAATGTGCTTTTGGAGGTGCAAAATATGACGCTGCTGACGAGAAAGATTGGAAGTCATGATGCATGTTTTAACCTCAAAAAATTCTAGGAGGCTCCAGGCAGGAACATGTCTGCCAGCTGTACCATCCTAACCCACTGTCTTCCACATAGATGTGCCCTGTGGCATCCTGGAGAAGAAAACTTGACTAATAAAATCTGCTTCATACTGTCTGGGTACACTTCCAGCTGATGAAAGAGTTAGGAGTGGTCAATAAGTGAATTCAGTTCACTTGAAATATAAAAGGGATTTTTTTTTTCATATTTCAATCAGACAAACCATGAACATGTTCTTTGCTGGTGTCGCTTTTAATGTGCTGCAGATGTAGTCTTACTGACAGTTGTTGAATAGCTTGTTTTCATCTAAAATATGTGGATTGAACTTCAAAGTCACAATTTCCAGCAGGGTCGGAGATTATATCGGTGATTTTATAATATTTATAGTTCACTCTGTGAGTGTCCATGCATCTGCGTGTGCATATAAAGGAAAAGATGTGTACAAAGTCTTAATGCACATATGGGACTCTGCTAATAATTAGAAATCACTGCAAGTCTTTGCTGTCATCACATGAGATAATGGGGAGGGTTGTGAAAGAGGTTTTCAAAAATACACGAGCAGAAACCAGGCACAGGAGAGGGGTGTTATGTGCTGGGGAGGCAGAGGGAAAGCAGGACAACTTCTTTATGGGGCTGCCCATGTTTGGGTCACCTCCCTGTGATTGTGAAACCTATTTCAATTATGAAATTTGAGCAAGTTAAATTGCATCCATATTTGGATGTCTGCTTTATGTGAGATGCAGATCTCTGCCTTGGTGCAACATGTTATTATTGTACACCTGTTCTGTGGTAACAGCAAAGGTGGAAAATCAAAGAGGAATGACAATTGCCAGCATCGAGTTTTTGCCCTCTCTGTTTTCATGTGCAGAGCTGGTGTGGTTGGTGCAGGCTCAGAGGTCAGCACATGGGAAAGCAGTGGCAGCAGACAGCCAGATGTGCCCGGTGTGGATTCATGGCTGGGCTGGGGGAAAGGTGGAATGCTCTGTAGGTGCAGCCTCTGTCCATCCTTAGGTGTGCGATGATCACAGCTCAACGTGCATTTTGTTAGGGCTGGGAACATTTCTGGAGAAAATCGTAATAAGAGGATGTAGTAAACGCACACACACCGTCTGATTTGGAGAGAGCAGGCAGGTATGCTAAAGCTGCTTCTGCTCTTCCTAAAATGCCCTTAGGTGTGTGGAACTGGCAGCCTTGTGGATCTTGATGATCCAATACAATTCTAGCAGTAATCTACCACCATTACTTTGCTTACTACACAATTACATTTATTTGTAGTGTGGGGTTTTTTTTGGTGCCAAACATTCAAAGCAGAATCAAAGCAGCTTTGTCAAGGCTGGCTTTACCAAAAGTGACCATAAATTAAAACTGTTTTATTAAGAAAGTAACATAGATTTTATATAGATATATCTATACATAAAGATACCTACTTTCTTATATAAAGAGAGAAAAGCCTTTGGCTTCCCAACATTGGTGCTGAGGCCTGGGAGACTGTGGGGTTTTACCAACATTGGTGGTGATGTCTTCATGCTCTTGTGGGTTCCCTTATTTCTCCAGAGGAATCCATGATCACTTTCAAGTACATTTGGTGGGAATTTCACATCTGTCAAGATGTTTTGCTGCATAAAAGTGCTTGGCCCATGGATATGCTTCTGTCTTTTGTTTCCTTATTAATGTTCCTGAAATACAAAAAAAACCAAAACATTAATAAGGCATTCTGGTAGGTAAAAATGGTTATTAGAATAATGATGCTATTAGTAACCTGTCTTGTATGCAGGCAGTTTGCCCTCTCCTTAATATGTCTAATAGTCTATATGTATTAGATGCTGAGCATGTGGATATATAACAGTTCTGATAGGCTACAGGAGGTTTATTTTTCTCATAGACTTAAGTAATACAGGGATTGTGCATTCTCTGTGCACATGAAACACTGAAAACCTCTTCATCCATCTACTGTGTCTGAATGCTAAAGTTCTTTCAGCTGGAAATGCAGGATCTAGTCAGGCTACAGAAGCATATATAAACAATGTTCACAGATTTCAGCAGGGTTAAAGTGAATCTCAGCATCATTTGAACTGATCTTCTGGCTTATTTGGAAGATTACAATAAAACCCAAGATCGAATTCTCTACCTGATTCAGTTTCTTATTGATTGAATCCTTTTAGACTCCTCTCTAATTTAACAGTGTATTTTTATTAAAGCCAAGCACACAAACATCAATTATCCAAGCTGCATCTAATTTCCTTCATTTTTTTTTTCCTTTTGCTGCCAATGGATTAGAAGACATGATTAGAATTCAGCTGGAAAGCTGAAAAGCAGATCCCTAAATGAAAAAGTCTGCGCTAGGAATTAAAATATCTGTACTGGGCATGAAATCCTCCTCCTTATCTCTAATAATGTAAACACACTTGGTTAAGTTGATCTGTCACATGTCTGGTGCAATGTCCCTGAATTAGGAGGATGTATTAGAAAGGGTGGAGTGGTGTCTGTTAGAATCCATCCCCAGGATGTTTTAGCACCAAAGTGTTTTGCATAGAGGTGTCTCTGCCATAAGGGTTAATGGGATAAGAGTTGGAAGGGCTCTTACTTTTTTTACTTCCTAAAACCAGGAATGTTTGTGTGTGCACAAGCAATGGCAACAAGGCAGAGAAGGGGCTTTCTAAGGTGTTGCTCTTGGTAGCTTCTGCCGTGTTAACAATTTTGATTTTGTACTTGTAAAATACTTGCAATGGTATCACCACCTTAGTATCCAGAAAACCATTAACTGGTAAATGCATGTATTTAACATGATGAGAAAGTGTCTAAACTATAAGGAAGAGTTATAAAATCAGCTAAATTGTATGTTCTTGTTTGACTGGGTTATGAATTTCTTTCTGGTGCCTGTGCTCTGCCTGGGATGAGGAAGCCATACCACGAGTCCTCCACAGGCTCCATGAACTGAAAATGTACTGGATCATCTTTCGAGCAGCCTGGTCTAGTGGAAAGTGTCCCTGTCTTATGGGAAGTAAAACATTTCTTGAGAGGTTTTGTTTTCCTTTTGTACTGTGGATGGCACTGGTGTTACTACCAGTGCTGAACTCTGTGTGTGAGCGCACATCACAGGAGTTAATTGTCACATTTTGTCTGTAGAGAAATATGAAACCTGATTGTGCAGAGCTATAAATGTGCATGGCTTCAGGGAATTTTGCTGGTGCTGGTATGAGCCTGGCTACCTGGAGGTGGGCAAAGTGAATTCCTTCCTCTGGTGCATTGAGTTAAGCATAATTGCAGCTGACATCATGCACCAGGGCAATGCAGTGATATTTCATTCCTTCAGACCTAATTCCTGCTTTATCTTGTCGGATTTGGTGTCAACACTATTCTGGCAAAGCTCGTTTGTCACACCCAGTGACGTTTCTTGTGGAGCACCCCAAGTGTTGTGGGTTAGCCCCAGTGTGGAATGAGAAACAGCAGGGCTGCATCCCTGTGGTGTCGTCTTCAACATAAGGCATGGTTGGGAGCCTGGAATATGGGCTTGGGTTAATATTGTGCTGCCTTACCAAGTGGAAAGAAATCGTATTAAAATCTCTTATGTATTAATGTCTTGTATGTTGTGAAGGGCAGTTTAATTGTGAATTGGGTGGAGGAACTGTGGTTTTCAGAAACTGATGAATAGCAGTTTTTTGAGGTTATCAGTTAACCTCTTGTAATGAATGCTCTTCATTACATGCCTCTCCTTGTTAATTAGAAGGGATTTTTACTCCTCTTTATCAAGTCAGTGCAAGTATATTACCTTGTCCTCTGTAGTGCATGTGATAAAGTAAAGATCCAGGTTGTTTCGTGAAGTGTCCACATGAATATTTCATTGCATGTGCATCACACATTCATACCCTGTGTTTTCTGAGCTCCAACCTCTGACAATTATTCAATATATTTTAAAAAAATCAAACTATAGATTAAGGTCTTTATGTTTATAGATAGAAATTCCCCTATTTTTTTGTGGAATACTTTGTTTATGACATTAATTACCATGGCAGTTTAGACTAAGACAATTAATCACTGCTGCACACTGGAGCAACAACAGACTCAGAATGAAGTTCGCCGAGTGCAGAGGTGAAGCTTGTAGCTTCCATAAATGAGAGCTGCCTGACAGAGGGGAATTGATACCCTGGTTTGGATCTTCTCCCCATGTTTATTTTAAAAACAGAGTCAAAACAAATCATAAACAAGCCCCTGCTTATTTCCTCCTTGGTTTCTTTCCTACAGGTGGAAGCAATCCTTGTGAACATCTTTGGTGGGATCGTGAACTGTGCCATCATAGCCAATGGAATCACCAAAGCCTGCCAAGAGCTTGAGCTCAAAGTCCCTCTGGTGGTCAGACTGGAAGGTGAGTGCTGCTGGATTCACACCAAAATCAGCCCTCAGGTTCTCAGTAATTCACTTGAAATTTCTTCTTCTTCTAAATAGATTGGTCCCACACAATAAAATATGTCCCGTTCTTCAGCCATAGCACAACCTGATGTCAATAAACTCATATATCTGTATTCCTGGTCCCTGATGGCACTGGAAGCAATGAATTTTTGCAATGGAAGCGTTATGAGTTTGCCTGTAAGATTTGCAATGCAAATAGGAATTATTTTGATGCAAGTTTATGTCTACTGGAAGGTATTTATTATTCAATTTTTTTTTTTTTACTGAATGCAATTCTATTATTGCTCAACCTGCAGCAAAATATGGTTTTCTTAAATTTACACCAGTGCCATAATTAAAAGAAAGATGTTAAAAACAGCATTTGTGAGAGAGAAATTACTGTAACACATTCCTCTGCCCAAATACCCAATCCAGCTAAAATCCATTAAAAACCAGAAGATTTGGTAATGGTAAGGAATATTTTTTCTTTAGTGCATCCAGCATTGCTATGTGAGAAACAAGTAATAGAGAGGGGAGGAGAAGCACTTTTTGGCAGTTACAGACTTTAATGGCAGTGGGTGTGGAGTTCTGCCTCCGATTTCTGAGAAGTGCCCTGAAGGAGGGAGATTCTTCTGCCATTGAGTGAAAAGTGCCTTGATTGCAATCAGCACACAACCCTGATAAGCTGAAAATATTTCTTTTTGCCTAAGTAGGTTTGGAAAACAGAGCAGTTTCTGGGTGGGTTTTAAGGCCTCTTACTTAAAACCATCCATATTCATATTTGTGTGTGTGTAAAGGGCATAAAATGTCCTGTCACTCAGCCTTGGTGATGAAAGGAGGAAATGCATCCCTTTATGGACCTGAGATGCAAAACTGAGGTGGTTTTTCACACTGTGATAGAAGGGGGAGGAAAATATGCTCTGAATGCACCAGAATTTTTCATTTCCAAAAACCACCATCTCAGGACTCCTGAGGATGCAGATTTTAAAAGGGATTTTAGAAACAAATTGCAGAAATTTTCTTTGGATGACGCAGCACCAGTCAACACCTCAAGAGACTAAGTAAAAAAGTTTCATATGGATGAAGGAGAGACTGACGGATATTGGTTCCATTATATAAAATCTCAATATTTATCAGCTCTAGGTAATGCTGTTTCACTTTTTGTCATAGAAAAAAAACTTCTCCTGTCTGTCACAGCTGGTAAAAAGTTTATCTGCCAGATCTGCAAGGCTTCTCAACTGTTGTAGCTGCTGTTTTTTAAGTGAAGATATTGAAAAAGCCATTAGTTTTTCTTATGAACAAGATGTTTCTGTTGTAATATTTGAAACTTTAATAAGAGAATCAAAGAGCAACTAGCTGATTTTAAACTGCATTCTGCCAAGTTTGCTTGATCTTTCTGTGGTAATTTTGATAATTCCATGATTGTGCCACATTTTCTTTAGGAAAGTTCACTCCCAGAACAATACCGCAAACTCCCACTTTTCCATAATCTTTATCTCAAAAAATTTTTCATTCCTCCTCTTATTCCTCATGTTCATCCTAAGCAAAGAGCTGTGGTGTTTACAACCCTCAGATGTTGTACTTTGGACCTGCTAGCCAGTCGCTGCTGCTTTCTGTGCCTCCTTAATCGCCCAGCCAAGCAATACATGTATGTTTGGTCCTTTTAATCTTTCCTCAGAAATCAATCCCGCTGGATCCTTAATCATCTTCATTGTTCTTTGAACTCACACCGGGTTATTTCAACTTACAAGGATTTTGAATTAATAATGAGTACTGGGGAAGTAATAAGACTACCCAAGACTTTTTTAAAACATCGCTGATAACATTTTACAGTTCAAAAGGAGAAAAAGGGAAGAGCACTCTTTTGGGTTTCCATTTTGAACATTTTCCCATCAGGTTTCTGATTATTCCCGTAAATCTAACAGATTTGTGACCTGCACTTTAAAGACTCTTTGCCCACATACACTGTACAACAAGTGTCTTGATGACTAGAGTTTTAATCAGTCAAATCTGTCTTGATTTAGTAGGATTCTGTGGACAAATCTTTGTTCTCGGTTGTATAATAATTACAAGCCGTTTTACCAGTGGATAAAGAAAGGATTACTCCCCTCTTTGAAAATGGTAACTTCATAATTACATACGTTTGCTTGCCTTATCAGTAAAGAACTCACCAGCTGAGACACAGGATTATTGTTTAGAAAGCTCATGGACAAATGGAGAAACCAGATATTCCAGATTTCATCTTCTACAGATGGAAAACTAACTGCTGCTGGGTTTATGCAGGATTTTTTTTCCCTTTAAAATGTAATGTACTTCAGTTAAGTTTTGTGGAAACTGACTGGGAGTGCTGAAGGGAAGCCAAACCTTGCTTCTCATTTATGTAGCTCAGAGTTAGATGAAAAGAGGGAAGAATAAAAAAGAATTGTGAATTAGATATCTGCTTCCTATGCTGGAAATTTTATATTCTCTCTCTTTCAAAAAATGAATTCTCTCCTTCTCTGGTCACAGGACAGAAAGAACTGGGAGGAATTAGAACTACTTAATATGCTGAAACTCAGCTAAAAACAAATTGCTTTTTGTATTTTTCATTCATGTGATTAAGTGACTTCATGTGTTCTTCAGAATTGAAAATTTTCTAGTGTCTTCAGAAATCTTTTAAACACAAGTGAAATTTTGCTCCAGCTTTTGTATCTTGTTTGCAGGTATGGTTTAGTATGTAAGCCTGATTTTTTTAATTTTTTGTGTCCCAAATTGCCTGTCAAGAGACAAGAATGGGATATTGCAAAGTCACACAGCTTCATTCAGATCAGCCTATTCAGACATCCTGGGTTTAAACATCAGCAGAAATTTAAATATGCCCTTCCCTGTTAGGGTGTAAACATGAGGCAGAGAAGATTAAAATATTCTTTGGGGAAAGTTTAAGATGGAAAAGGGCAAATGGAGTGGAATTACAAACACTAAAATTACATCTTTCCAGGTTTTCCATGGAGTGTTGCTGACAGTAATATGTGTCAGAAGACAAAAACTTCTTTTTCTAATTAGAAAGCCATTCTCTACATAGAATCCAAGTTTTTTTAAAAAAAAACCCCACACAAAAAAACCCCAAACAATAAAACCCAGCAATAACAAAAGCCCTACAGCCTCCAGCCCTGTGAATTTTCACCTTTTCTCAGTTGGCTGCAGGGCAGGTGAAGGGCAGATTATTCTGATAGCCTGGATATGGGATTCTCTTTACAGATCTCTGACACCATCCAGTGGCAGGAGGTTAATGCTGGAATAGTGGGATTCTTTATTTGTTTATTTTAACATCTTTTGCAACAAGGTGATGGTCTTTGCAGATTTCTAAATGTTTCCAGTGTTTTCTGAATGCTTAATTTTAAATCTTTTGCCTCTGCTTTTAGCAGGCTCATTATAATTTCCATATTCTCCACATAGCTAAAATACTTAATCACAATGAGATAAAAGGTTATCACTAAAAAAAAAGAAAAAGAAAATTATAGCAAAGGAAATGCTTGCTGAAAAGTGTGTTTAGTTGTATGCCCTGCCTATAAAGTGTTTTATTTAAGAAATATAAAATGTACTCATACTCTTTTGACTGCAGTGAGAATTTTTTTTTTTTTTTTCAGCTTTCATCATTTCATTTCCCTGCATAAACTCCCCCTCCCTTCTCAGGGGCCTGTGTTTTGTATTGATTTTGTAAAGCATGTTAGACAAGTGGTGTGGAGAGCAATCAATGCAGTGCAGAACAGATCCAATGCATTGTTCCCACTCCGACCCGTTAGTAAATTAATTTTGGCCACTTAGTGAAGAGTAAAAGTTAGTTTTAAATACATGGCTATCACAAACAGCACAATATTTTTTTTTTCTCTGTGGCAAAATTTCCAGGAAAATCTCCCTCTTACCACTTTTTTCTCCTCGCAACACTTTGGCTTGTAGAATCCTATTTGAGAGATCGGTAGAATCTCAATTATTTTAAATGTTTATCACACTTGTATCTAAATAAAAGACAAAACCTTCAAGGCTTCTTGGGAATCACAGTGCAAATGTGAGGGACTCAACAGAGAAGAGAAGCTTGGGAATCGCTGCTGCCTCCCCTGTGCAGTGCTGGACTCACAAGTAGCAGCCTCCACATTATGTTATATAGGATGCTTGAACAAAAATCAAATATTATGCTCTTTTTCTGCCCATAATATTATTTTTTTTCTGTAAGAAAAAGTTCTGTACCGTTCTGGCTGTTACTAAGCAACCAAATCCCCCTTCAGTCAAAGATTTCAGATGTCTTTGACCTTCCTGCACAAACCCTACAGCCTGTCCTCTGCACGTGACCTGTTCTGCCGGTGCCTTTGCATGGGGAGCACAGGGGTCCCACATTCCTCTCCCCAGCTCCTGCCTCTCCCATCACAAAGTGCTGGGACAGGGACACCTTTGGTCCCTTCCAGCGCCAGGAGTGGGAATCCTGACTCGAGCACGCTGATGAAACAGGCTTTTGAAATGCTCTGCTTCTGTTGTCCCATTTCAGATGCTTTATGAAGTCTGCCAAAAAAATATTTTAAAAAAATCATCCTTTAAAATGAGCATTCGGGAAGTTGCACAGTGAAGAGTGTGCTTCTTGCTTGGTTAATAATTAAGGGTATAATTAGAGTATAGCTCCAAATATAATTAAAATTCATTTTGCTAGGTCTAGGAATTACAAAGTAATTAAGCATTTTGACATGGCAAATGAACAAGGAACGTGACATAGAGGAGGAGGATAGAAGTGATTCTGAAGAGGATCAGGGTCCTTGTGCTTGTCATTAGAGTGTGATCCCGAAGTGTGGGTTCTGCTTCCTCAGTGGGATATCTGACTGCAGGTTCTTCGGTGGTGCAGAGCATAGCAGTGATCAAAAGTTTCACTTGGTTTTGGTGGAGAAAGCTCTGGAGAATTCTGATTTTCCGTTTGCCTTAGTTTTCCAAAAAGAATGAGATAGAGTAAATGGGAAGGTGATGCTCTTGTCTTTTAGACAAGTGGAAAAAGTGGGGATTTTTTTTTTTCCTGTAATATCTTTTTCACCTTTGGATTTTTTTCCTTTCCCATGCTTTAGTCCATTGACTGAAGCTGAGCTTTTTCTGTACAAAGTGGAGCCCTTGTGCTGTGTAACTGTGCATTTTCCTTGAGGAGGGGTAGACGTGGCACTCAGGGACACGGTTTATTGGTGGATTTGGCAGTGCTGGGTTTAGAGTCGTACTCCAAGATCTTAAGGGTCTTTTCCAACAAAATGCTTCAGTGATTATAATAATTCAGTGCAGCAGCAGAGGAGGGAATGGTGTCACACAGAATACTTCAGAGACCTTTGTATTCCCTGTTTTTAGTAAAAATGCAAAAGCATATTCAAGAGCAGCTTAAACCCGGTTAAATTTTCAGGATTACCCAAATCTCTGCCTTTCAGCAGCCCATTTTGCAGCTTTCAGCTATCACAGGTGAATTTTAGTTGTTGTTGACTCACTGATAGCTGTAGCTGATTGTGATAATAAATGCCTTAAACCTTCTGAGTGTCCTAGAGCCTGGCACGTGGTCCATTATCCACTGCTCTTGCTGGATGTCCCTGCTGGCTCTGGGGATTCTGCATTGACCCTGTAATCTTCACAAAGCCCCTGTTGTGCACACAAGTGCCATTATCAGATTGCATTGTCTGTCACGATTGTCATTGGAATTGAGAGCTCCTTCTTCCCAGCTCAGCCTAAGCCACTCGTTTAATCTGCTGCCGAACTGAAATGATGTGCAGTTGGAAGCATGAGCTGATTTTTCAGAGATGTGCTAGGAGATGTTCATTTATTCATTAATATTAATTACTAATTCTAGTCAGTGTTCTCTTTTAGGAACAAATGTCAATGAAGCCCAGCGTATTCTGAGTGAAAGTGGGCTCCCCATCACGTCTGCCAATGACCTGGAGGATGCAGCAAAGAAGGCAGTGGCAAGTGTGGCCAAAAAATAACGCCTTGAAGATTATTCTCATGGGAAGTATGTGTGCTTCACAAGACACCATTCCTGCTGTTATTTCAGAGGATTAATGGAGTTCTCCTAAACACTCTTGATGGACTTTGTTGGTGATGTTTGACCAGCTCAGGCCGTAGGCTTGCAAGCTGGGCTTCAGAAATTTTGCAGCTACAATCTTGAGAAGTTTGTAGGTCTTTATCTAGTTTTGATAGTTTTGTTACTCACAATTGTAGTAAGTAATACTGCACTCCATAAAGCTCTTTTTTGTCTCTCCTTCCAAAATTGTCGCTGCTGAACTCATGATAAGACAAAATAATTACTAATTTGCTTCTGTCAACAGAATTTTTCTTCAATCAAACACTTTTAGGTCACCTATTTCACAATATTTTCGTCCATGTTTTTATATTGTAAAGAGTCAGCAAACTAATAGTGGGCTTATATTTTTTATGGACTTTTACAATAATGTAAAAAGCTGTGCTTACAGTATCTATTTTTATTCAAATCAGTGAAGTGTATTTTCTTTTTTTAGAAATCACTGGTTTTGCCTTAAGATGATTTTCTTTTGTTGATGCCAATGGATACCTCACGATAGGAAAAGGGATTGAATAGTTGGTAGTGAAAGGAACTCCCACTCTTACTGTGCCTATAAACCACTGAAATGTGATTCATTGATTTCCCAGTTTTTGGAAATCACTGCTGTATTTCCAGGTGTAGCAGTGCCGTACAGGGAGGATGTGTCTGCCACTGAGGAAATGGCTGCTAACTTTTTGAGATAATCTCTTTTGTGAGTTTGTCACTGCTGTGAGGGTTTAAATGAAGGTGAGAAACTGAAGCAGTTTTCTCTCAGGAGTGGGGAGTGAATATTCTTCAGCTGATTTAACTTCCAAAAACCATTTCTAATTTATTTGGAATAAAGCACAAATGAACTTTTCCATTTTTAAAGTATTTGACGTCTCAGGCATCAGTAAAAATACATACATGAAAAGAAAATCTAAGTTTCAGTACTCAGATATTGACCAAGATAAATTTTTATTATATATTCTTTTGTAACAGTGAAAATTCAAGCTGGTAGTTACACAAATCATTCGTTCAGGGAACAGAAGACAATGCTAAAGAGCCTGTGTAATTGAAGAACCCTGTACAAATCTCAGCCTGCCCAGGAATTATGTGCTGAAAGTCATCAATAAATTTGAACATTGAACAAATGAGGGGATATTATGATCTGGTCTTGTAAATGGTCAGAGATATAAAAATTTGTGAAATAAATTCCTAATTGTGATTTTTTTGAGCAGCTCTAATCAATACCGTGTTCTACTTAGAAAAATGTAAATAAATTTTTCTTGACATTTCCATTAAAACCGTTACATTCAAAATAAATTATCTGCACTAATCTTTGGCTCTTGACACAAACAGTGTAGATAGGCTGCTATCATCAATTCCTGCAGGTTTTTCCTTCTCCATTCCTTTCTCTACATGTTGCTCAAGGAAAAAATGTGTGACCATTAGAAGAGCAATAAATATGCCACTAGGTCTGTAGTTATTGACAGAATGAAGAAGGTATCGTTAGCAGCTCTCTTGAAGGTGCATAAAAGCCACACTGCTCTGAAAGAAGAAATGTTTACCTCACCACAATAAATAAAAGAGTCGCACTCTATTTTATATATTTTAATACTGGAAAGATAAGATTCTGTGGAAGAACTGTTTGTGCCATGTTGTCACACACTGTGTCCCTAACTCTACTCTCAAAACCATCCACTGTGTGTGTACACAATTATTATTTTGAAAAGATTAATATTATGTACACCATTTTTTCAAATAAATGTAAAAATGAACATGTTTGTCAACTTTGTCCTTTCTATAAAATAGAAGAGTGTTTAATTTGCCAGTGCTCTTCCATTCAGCATTTTGTGACAGGTGGGTGAAATCAAATGCATTGGAATTTAGTTTCAGTTGGATGATATTGCTATTGTCCAACATAAGTGCCTTTTATCCATAAATGTAGATCTTTTTAATCTCTATATATCTTTTCTTATATGTAAGCTTATTACAGTACATACAAGTTTTAGCCCTCTTAAGCCATGTACATAACAGAACAGTATAATTTTTATTTTTCAGATGTCATGTGGAAAATTCCCTAAGCTCTGGTTTGGTACCTTTGAAGGTTTGGTATTTCACTTGCACCAGGCACTGTGAGATGGCTGTAACCAGAGGCTCGGTGTGGTGCTGTGGACTGGTTTGTTTTATCTGTATGGATCACTTCTCTCCTTGTGCAAATTTAGTTTTGGTCTTCCTGGGAAAGATGTTTTTGGTTGCATTTTCCCCTCACAAACAAAACAGCAGCATAAGCAGTGGGTAAGTTCCAGCTAATCCCCTCTGTGAAAGCTTTAAGTGGGATTTAATTAGCCTTTAAATCTGGAAATTTCATCCTGTAGTAATAAAACTCTGTAGGACGGGACACTTTGGAAGGCAAAACAGGAGGGAACTGTTAATGCTGACATTGTGTTACATCTTTAACAAGATACCTTTAAATTCTCACAGCGAAAGCGGAACAGCTGGGAGTTGTGGGGTAATGTCCTTAACGAGCACTTACATCCTATTTGTCAGGCCCGTGCTTCCCTACATTGGGAAAAGCAGCTGGTGTTGTGCAGAATTGCTGTGATTGGAGCAGCGTGGCAGTGCAAATCAGGCTGCAGATGAGATGGCAAGCAGGGCTGGCTCCTCTGCCCTGCGCTCCCAGGTGAGCTGTGCCCAGTGGCCAGGGGGGTTCAGACACCTCCAGCAGCATCCCCTGGTTGTTGTTGTGTGTCAGACCGGGGTTCAGACACCTCCAGCAGCATCCCCTGGTTGTTGTTATTTTCAGACCGGGGTTCAGACACCTCCAGCAGCATCCCCTGGTTGTTGTTATTGTCAGGCTGGGGTTCAGACACCTCCAGCAGCATCCCCTGGTTGTTGTTATTGTCAGACCGGGGTTCAGACACCTCCAGCAGCATCCCCTGGTTGTTGTTGTGTGTCAGGCTGGGGTTCAGGTTCAGACACCTCCAGCAGCATCCTCTGGTTGTTGTTGTGTGTCAGGCTGGGTTCAGACACCTCCAGCAGCATCCCCTGGTTTTTGGGTGTCAGGCTGGCCTGGGAGGGTCCCTGGTGCTGGGAGCTGAGCTCAGGATGGGCTGAGTGCACTGAGAATGGCCCCAAACACGGCACTGAGCAGCCCTGCTGGGCTGGGGGAGCCAGGAGCTCTGTGCACAGAGCCAGCACCAGCCAAGCCGTGTCCTAGAGCAAAAACTGTTAACTGACAGAAATCCCCAAACCTCCAGGGCTTAGGGCTTCGTTACATGACATGTGGAATGCCGGTTCTCAGTGCTGCTGTGAGCCTCAGCTGATGGTGAGATTTCATTCCTTGTTTGTCTTTTTGCTGCTCTTTTGCAAGTCAAGGTCAGCTCTAGCACAGCCAAAGTGAGGCAAAGCAGGTCATTGCACTTTTCAATTTATCATCCAGTTTCTTTCCCCTTCCTCTCCTAAACTTCCATTTTTACCCCCAAATTTCCACCCACACAGCTTGCTTCCTTTGCTGCCCCAGGGAGCAAAACCTTGACCTTCTGTGTTTCTCCACCCTCGTGTAGGACAGGAATTAAAGCAGGAGCAGGCATGGGCTGAGGAGTGTTTGAGTTACCGGTCCAGGAGTGCTGGGCTGAAACAGGGCTGAGTCTTAGAGGCTATAGACAGAAATATCCAGAATAAATGAGAGGAGTGAAAAGCCTGGGAAAGCTTGGCACCCTTGTTAAGGTCTATTTCAAAGTGAGGAGAAATACTCTTCTTCCAGGAGAAGGAGTGTCCCCAAGTCCAGTGTGGACAGGACAAGCAGTGAGGAGCTTTGACTGTGGTAAGGAACATTGAGGTCAGACTTGCAGGCATGAGCTAAGCCAAGGGAGGGCTGTGAAATCATCAATGGATGTTTTTTAGAGTTAGGTGAGCATCTGTCAGGGATGGCTTAAGGAGAGATGATTTTTGCCTCAGGGCAGAGGGATGGATGAGGTGACCTTCCAGCCTGATCTGATAGGATTTAATGCTTCTTGGGAAGGTTTTGTTTTCCTTTTTTCTCCCTAACTTGTAGGTACAGGGAGGAAAAAGGAGGACAGATCTGGTGAATTCTTGAAAGAAACAGGTTTTAATTTAGTCACCAAGAATGATCTGCAGCTGCCAGGGAAATGAAAAGCAGATTATGCAAACTCAAGACTTTACCTAACAATGAGAGCAGTGTTATTGCAATGCATAAAAGGCTGAGCAGAGAATTAGAGGTATCTATCAACTTTAATATGTTTAATTTAAAAAGGAACAGGTTGCACCAACAATTTTTTTTTCTACTTAATGAGGCCCATTCATAAGTAGAATAACGGGATTTGCCTGTCACCCAGAGGAAATCATGGCATGTGTATTTGTACTTTGGTGCAAAACTTGTGTTGCTTGCAGTGATTGAAAACTTTTTCCAGCCCAGCTGCAGCCAGTTTGATGTCAGGATCCTTTCATCTGGAGACAGATGCACCCTTGGTAGAATCCTCAACACGTCCGTGTCTTTGTTCAGTCTCACAAAGTACCAGCTAAAGATTAAAAATAAAAGTATACACGGATTATTGCATGTTTCTCCTCAGAGATAACTGCTGTGAGATAAGATTTGACTTATCCAAGACTTGGTAGCAGATTGCAGAAGATCTCTAGTGCATAAGGGAGTTTGGCCTTTTGCATTTCTGTTCTGCCAGTGTTGATGGGTGCTGGGTGGTGTAGGGATGGTGACAGTAGAGAATTGCACACTCTTGTGTTTGCAAAGGTGGGGGAATAGCCTGGCCCTCAATTCCCAATTAAATCCATGCTAATTTTTAATGAAATCTAACAGGGATAGCCAAGCCTGGAGAGAAGGAAGCAGCTGACAGAAATAGGTTGCTCCACGAATTCAGTGCTGCTGGGATGTACAGCATGATGGGATTTGGAAACTGGGACCTTTGTATTTAGCAGAGCAATTCTTCTGAATGCATGGATGAATACGAGCAGGTCATCATCAAGGAGGTGACAGTGACAAAGTATTGGTAAGCAAATCTGGGAAAGGAGGGCTCGGAGAGATCAAGTGTAAGAATTTTTGCATTTCTCTAGATACAGAGGTGAGAAAATGAGAAATTTGATCTTTCTATTATATTGGACATAAAGAATTACAGGGCAGCCAAAGGCCACGCAGCTAAACAAAGCTGTTCCCTTTAAGTTTATTTCAAATGTCTCTCTGTTTCAGCCCTGTGTCCTTCAAGATCTTCCCTCTGTAATTGCATGTGGCAGCCTCTTTAGAGCCAGGTGCCGACTGCTGCTCCAAAACAGAAACAAAAAATAACAGGCAAGAAAGGGCATTGCAGCAAGTCCTTAGGAGGGCTGTTCCTCCTTTGTTTCACAGATGGGTCAGTAAAGGGGGTCAGAAAATGCCATTTTGCTCAGGAGCACTGCTCTGTTTGCCTCCATGACCCAACATGGGCCAACCCTCAGCAGCTCAATCCTGTCACAACTCTCCTTCTTGAGCTTCCATTAAATGCCTTTGCCCTGGAGGGCAGCACAGCTCAGGCAGCAAATGGCATTTGGTGCCCTGCCTCACCCAGTGAGTGCTTAGCAAAACCAACCTTGTGCCCCAGCAGTTGGGACCAGAGTCCTCATTCAAAGGGGATTGGCAGCAGCGTGGGGCTGATCCCCCACTATTGCAATATCCTGGGCTGGGGGGGAGCCAATCCTGAGCAAACAGCCCCCCTGAAGCTGGCGGGTCACTGGGGGTCCTTCCTTTCAGCAGGAAAAACAGTCATTTTTCAGTGCTGCCGCTGAGCATCAGAGGGCTCATCCCCCCCTCTGAGATGAGCTTTGCATGGCAAATGCACTGTCCTGCCCTTACAGCCTCTGTGCTGTGCACAAACCAGCTCAGACTTTACTAGGAAGGTGTAAATCTTTTCTTTATCATCAACAGATGTCAGGCCTAAAATCCTCTGCCCCTGTATATGTTGTTAGGATGTCCTGACTCGCCCCTGAGATGGGTGCCAGGGCAGCAGGTTGGTGTTGGCAAGGATCTCCTGGAGATGTTTGGGCAAGATGAGCTGAGGACTTGTCACTCCTTCTTCCTCACAGTGAAGTTAATGGGGTGATTTTTCTCTCTGCCCCTTTTGTTTTTTCCCTTTTTGAGGCAGACATGGAAGAAAGGGCCTTTTAGAAATTCTAACCGCAGCATTGCTTTCTGATATCTAAAAATTATTAGGGCTTGCCCAAAGAAACCAGTATTAACACAAAGTCAGACAAATTCCCGGTATTTCTCTTGGACTTCCTTAATCCTGTCCATTCACTGAAGTTCAGCTTCACTGATTAGCACTGCTCAGCCTAAATCCCATATTCCTGAAGTGCTGGAAAGCCCTCAGTGCCAGAGGCTTTTTCTGCTGTTTTCCCAAGTGATTTTCCCATATTGTACAGCAGGAGGAATGTTATATGAAGATGTTAATCCCTTTTGAGTTGTGCTCTAAACAAGTATGTGCAAAACACAGGGAAAATGAAGCAACGCATTATTTTGCATTTAATTTTCCATAACTGTTGTCTTGCAGCCCTGGTGAAATGCTTGACATAACACACCTCCACAGCCTGTCTGCTGAACATCTGGCAATCAGTCCTTACATTCACTTCAGAGAATACTCAGAGCAGAAAGTAAATTTTCTCAGATGTGCAGAATGCCACTTGTAAAACAATGAATCTTGAGCACTTCCAGGAATGGGGCAGCCACAGCTTCCCTGGGCAACCTGTGCCTCACCACACTCACAGGGAAGGATTTTTTCTTAATATCTGATCTAAATTTACCCTCTTTCTGTTTAAAACCTGAACTCCCTGAAGGATAGTCCCACTCATCTTTTCTGTAGCCTCCTTCACACATTGGAAGGGGCTTTTCCTTTAGTATATAAATGCCATAGCATGATAGAAACTTCAGTGGGTAGGATTTTTCCACGCTCTTCACCCCTTCAGTCTTCATTCAGTTATGTCTTTTCCCAGAAAGAACAACAAAAAAAAAACCAGATTGGTAAAAGCAAAATAGTAAATCCATCCATACTACTGTAATGTTTCATTTCTCAGGCCACAAGTAAAGTGCAGGGTGAAGGCTGCCCTCGCAGCCCTGGTGGGACTGGGGGGACTCTGGGGTGGGAGCAGCCACTGTGGCCTCTTGCTTCACCTCCCTGCATCTCCAGGCTGGCTGGATGCCAGCAATTAGAAACTAATTGAGAAGCCTTAAAAATGCTTCTTTTCCCCACTCCTTCTGCTCTGTTTAATCCTCTCAGAATCCCCAGCAGAACTCCTCACGGGGGATTTGGCACGGTGTTGGTGTTTGCTCAGTGTCTGCAGTTAAAGCAGGTGTCTCAGCAGGGCAGGGCTCTGTGGGGACCTGTGAGGAACTCACTTTTCTCGCTGTTTCCTCTGCTGCTCTGTCCTTCTGGGCACTCCCTGTTTTGGCACAAACTGGAATGTCACCTGCCAGCACAAATCTGTCCAAGTCCCAGTCCCCGCAGTGATTTGGGTGGTGTGGAGATCAGGACACGGGTCGGTAACACTGGCAGGCATTTCTGTGCTTCTCCCTTACATCAGTTTAAAAATAAAATCTGTTGCTATTGATAGCCTGGGAACTTCCCAGAAGCAGGGAGAAAGTGGCTTCATCTCCTCACTGTCTTCTGGCCATTTCTGGACACACAACATCTGGATTGTTGCATCCTTTGTCTGGCAGCGAGGAGCCCTGATCAGGGGCCACCACTGCACCCAGCATTAGCCAAACAGCCAACGCTAAAGCCAGGCAGGGCCTTGGGAAGCCAGACATCCTATTCTGGTTTGTAAGGCTTCCCCTGACCTGTAAACCATTTCTTCCTCTTATGATTATTCCTTGGTTACAGAGGTTTATTACCTTTTATTTATATATACCTATATATATAAATATGTATATATGTATAAGTATACTTATTTTTACCTTTACCTTAATTACCTGTTATTATCCACCCTCTCCCTGCAACTTCTCTCCTGGCTCTGCACCTCCTTCCTGCTCACTCCATCTCATGGCATCCTCCTGCATCTTTTGTCTAGGCATTCCAGATTGCCAGGGGAGGGTCAGGAGTGCTGAACCTTCCTTTTCATCCTTAGGCTCTGCCAGTTCCACGGAGTGTGGGTCAGACCCCACCTTATCTCTGTCACAATTGTTGGTTTAGGGAGGTTTAGCCCAAGGAAGAATTTTTTGAGCACAAGCACGTGAATGCCCAGTAAGCAGAAAATAAAAAGTGCTTTGCACTTTAGACCAAGCTGTTCCCAAGCAGGGGGAGGATGTTTGGAACAGATCTTGAAAGCACAGAACAGGCATGGCCACCCTCATCCTTCCTCCCCCCGCAGAGTGGCTGCACAGGAGTGCCTGGCATTATAAGGGAGCAGCTTTGTGTCACTCTGCTTTTCCCGTTTCTTCCAGTTCCCAGCCCTTTCACCAGTGCAGAGCCTCTTCCCATGGGTTTAGTGCTCACCTTTGATAAAACTCGTCAAGAGATTTATGGAAGTAATGTATTAACATCATGGTCTGTCAAGTGTCAATAAGCAGAATAAAGCACTCAGACACTGCAGTTATGGAGATCCAGCAATTAAAGCATTTGATGAAACTATTTTATGGGACTATATATTACCATGTGGTTCAATTATTCTGCCATTAAACATTAAGAATAATTGAACCAAATGGTGCCTGATAGAAGGAATACATCTGCTCTGATGAATTCCTGCCAAAAGGCACTTGGAATCTTAGTACAAGCATTTCGTCAACCAAGATAACAGTATTTTTCTCTCCAGTTGATAAAGCAGGGCTTTTGAATCTTATTTATGATGTATAAATTGGTTAATTTGTTACCAATATCAAACAGCCCATAAGAATCAGGCGGTGTAATAGCTAACAAAATACTGACAGCTTCATCACTTGCTGGCTGCATGGAGTACAATATATGCTCAATTAATAGAGAGTGCAATTATCACAGAAACTGTGAGCAAGAGCTAATTATACAGAAGCCAATCAAAAGCAGCCCAAAGCAAGGCGGAATCTATTTCAAGAAACTTGAGGGTTTTTTTTTCCTCTTTTTAATTTTTTTTTTTGTTTGTTGTTTGTTTTTTGGTTTGGTTTGGGTTTTTGGGGGGGGGGGGTTTGGGGGGTTTTTTGGGGGTTTTTTTTTTGGGGTTTTTTTTTTTTGTTGTTTTTGTTGGGGTTTTTTGTTGGGATTTTTTTCTGATCTCCAAATTTGCCCCCCAAGAGAAAAGGGGAGGTGGCACCAACAGGAAGAACGAGGCAGTCAGGATCCTGTCCAGAATGTGGTGGATGAGCTCTAGCACAGCTTCCAGTTTCCATATGAAACAGAAAATCAGTGTTTTGCTGTTTAAACACATTGCAATTTTGGTGTAACAGGATAACCAAAACATAGCTACATCCTTTCCCTAGGGTGTGAGAGGCTTGCACACAGTGACAGATGGGAACACTTTTAAAAGAGATTTAAGAGAAAATAACATCTTGATATGTATTTTGAAAAAAAAAAAATTATATGCTTGTGGAAGTGGGAAGGAAGTGCCCTCTGGGAAGGGCAGCTTTTAATTATGGGATAAATACAGTTCTTGGCTTGTTAAATTCCTGATGGTCTCTTAAATACTCAGTGGTTGCTAAAGTGAGAGGTCAATCTGCTTCTTGCACTGAAGCAGAAGCAAAAAAAACATCTATATGAAAACATTGATTTAATCTATATTCCTTGGCCTGGATATCCTGAAGCTCTCTCTCTTTGAGTAACGTTGGTCAGTCTTGGAAATGTTCAAAAGTATGGAAATGTGGAAAATAAAAAGACAAAAGAAAAATCCTCTAGAGGCAAATAATTTCGGTTCATCAAGAAATCTACATTGTTTCAAAAACTGATAATATTTTGAATGATCCTGGTTATATTCAGCAAATAATAATAAATCCTGACCCTGGACTTACTTAATTTTCCTATAAAGGGTGTTTTAATCAGAAATGCTGATCTTTTACATACCACGATATTTAGAGGCCACAAAAATAAATATAATACAAACAAAAAAAAAATCCCCAACTCTACCCAAAATCCATGATCTGGCAGCCACAGGTAGCCTTCTGCTCAGTAGAGTCCTTTCTAGAACTGGGAAGTAAAGTGTTTTAGTCACAGGTGACTGGAAAAGAGATTTTTTTTTTTTCCCTCTAAGGACAATAATCTTCTCTTGAAGTACTGTGGTTGAAGATTTATTTTTGCACTTGAAGATAAATGGCCATTTGGAATGGATGTTATTCACTGAAAGTTAGGAAACAACAGTTTATACTGAAACCAAAGGAATATTGTGCTGACTTTGATTGATTCATGTGACAAAACCTGAGTTTTCTGGTGGTAGGGCCAACACCTATTTTTTTCCTGGATTTCTTTGTTTTGTTTTGTTTTGATAAGAAGATTTTGAATGCATTAATTGTACCCAATGTGTGGTGTTACATTTTGGAAGCTGCTCTTTGTCCTTTATTGGAAAAGCAGCTGCTGGATTCCAAGGGATGTCAGAGGAAGGCGGAGTCAAAATTTTTCTTTCCTTATTTTTTTTTTTCCCTTTTTAATTTTATGCTAAAGTTATTCCCTGAGTTTGCTGGCTGCAAAACCCTCCAGTTCACAGCCTGCATCTTTGCATCCCTGTATTCTCTGCTCGGTGAAAAACAAGGTTGTTTACTCGTGGAAATGATCAATGGCTCCTGCTGGCCCCAGCTCAGCGAAGACATCCCGCAGCAGGAAACCACTTAAGCATGTGCTGTGCTGTAAGCAGAGCTGGAAGGGAGAAGTTGTGCTCCCTGAACAACGATGGATAGGTGCTGATGGGTTTTTTTAGTTCATTTTTATCTCTGAGGGGTTTATTAGACTTTCACCTACTTCCAGCTCTATCGTAACCACGACCTGCAGATTTTATTGCTCACACCCATCTGGAAGAGCACCTTGTCCCCCTGGATGTGGCTCTCAGAGCTGTCACCCAGCACTGCTGCTTCAGGATGAGACCCTGGCACTGTTTTTGCTGGAGAAGTGATTCTGGTAAGCTGCACCCCTGGCTGAGCACTGGGAGATCTGACCTGGTGGGAGTCCCCTCATGATTTAAGGTGGGCACACTTCATCTGCTCTGCATCCCTCAAAGTGCACCCCCAGGGCTCAGAGACTCCCCCAGTGAGCTCAAAGTCTGCTCCTGAGCATCACCATCAGAAGCAAAGCTGTGTGGATGGGCAGAGGTGCCCGTCAGAAAGGCACTGGGATGCTGTGCAGGACACCTGCCTTTTGTTCATGGCTCCCAGCCGATCTCCTGGGCTACCAGGACAAAACCCCTTTTTATTTATTTGTACCTCAGTTTGCTATCTGCCAAATGACATTGGTTTCTTTTGTGAAACCCAGGGCTGAAGAGTGATATTCCTATTTACTGCTGTATGAAATTCACCATTGTTAGCTTATTCAATGTCATTTTTCCCATGATTTAAAAAATACTCTTAGTGGTAGCATTTATTTTCTTCAAACCTTTAGAGCTGTGAAGCCTTTTCAGTTTCTCTGACAGCTATTTAAATCCAGCTTTTCTCAGTTGCTGGTATAAACTTCCAAAGCAGAATAATGTTGACACGCTAGGTTAAATAGTTATTGGATGCTCAGTATCTTTGCACTCACAAGTTCTCCAATAGAACTCCTCTAAACTCCAAAATGAGTTTTTCTCGGTCCATTTATGACTAATCACATTAATCCTCTTCTCTGGGCCTGATGCTGATAATGCAGCATTTCTTTGCTCGTGGTGAGACACAGATTGTCAGAGCAGCAGAGAATGGAATGGAAAACAACGCTCCCAAGCATTCGGCCCCTGTTGTACCTCTGCCAACAGAAATTCCAGCCTTGCTACAATTTACGTGGACACGTGAGGTTTGCGGAGTGGAAAGGATTGGGAAATCCTTCAACAAAAGCAGAACCAGCTTTTCCCAAACATTTCTTCCCTTGCCTGGTGCCTGGGCAAGTGGACAGGAGTGCCCAGGGCTGGCTCGAGGCTCCTCTGCAGACAGAACCAAAGGAGAGGTGACACCATGGCTGGGTTTCCTGGGCACAGGAAGGTAAGAAGTGCTGTGAGCAGGGAGGAGAAGACAGTAAATGTTGTGGGGGCTGCTGTGACAGTTATTCCATCCCCAGAGCAGCTCAGAGCTGGTCTCTGCAGTGTTTCACAGCTCAGAGTTTGCGAAGCAGGGACTGGACTCCATCTCCTGATTTGAAAAAGTATTCCCTTGGCATTGGGTGCTCGCCCTGCCAGCTGGGAAGAATCAGGCAGAGCATTTTCCTGCCCAAACCCCAGTTCATTTATCTACCTGCATGTGAGACAGCGAGCTTCACCCTAAACAGGTGTTAAAGCTTTGTTGGGTCAGAGCTGATGCAAAGCCCCAAGTGCTTCCATCAAAAAGGGAACAGAATCGTTTAGTCCAGACACTCATTAGCACTCCCACCTTTTGTCAAGAACATCTTGCAGCTCTCTCTGTTCCATGGTTTTCTCCAGGCATGTTTGATACTAATATTTCCACTTTTGTCATTTGTTCTGTGGTCAAACCTCTCCCATTGAAGGCCTTGGCTGTGGGCAGCTAGTTCTTTGGGCTGGCTTCTCCTGTTGGGATGTGAAGATGTATGCGTGATGTAGTCAAGTACTAATCAAGGCTTGAATGACTCCCAGTGTCCCTCCTGTTCATTCTGAGTTGGGAATATCTCAACCACAGAGCAAAACGCTGTTTCTCAGCAGTGTGTCACAATGATTGGTTGTATGGGTGTCAGAATTCTGCAAGAAATACAGTAAGTTCCGTTCTATTGTCAGGAGTGCTGGCTCGTGGGGAGGCATTTGTAACTAAAACTGTTGCTCATTTGCAGAATCTGTAAGAAGAATGAAACCTTGACTGGAAATATGCTGGAAAGCTGTCGTAATAAATTTGACATAATATGCATGACATGGATGGATGGATCATTGTTTGCCAGGCCTGGCAAATAAAGCTGGTGTTGTGGAGTCAGAATTACAGGGAGAGAGAAACATTGTTCTACAAGGCATGTTTCAGAGAGGAACCAAATCTGAAAGAGCTATATATTTTACTTGTGCTTAAATTGAATAATAAAAAAGGCTTGCTCAGAAATCTCAGTGTGCCTGGGAACACACATTACTTTTTTTGTTCTTGTGAACTTCTAAGAAAGTTTCTTACTTGTAAATAGAAGCACCTGCATATCTTCTATTTCTTTTTAATGTTATTAAAATATATTTAAGAAGCAGGAGTGAGATACCTGAGAAAAAAAGCAGAGATAGAGCTCTGTAGTGTCACACCAGGGAGAGTCTTAGGACAAGCATTTTAAATTTCACTTGAGATATCTTGCTCCCATTCTTGGTGCTTTTGCAGATTCCCTGTATGTCCTTGGCAGATTACTCATTCTCTTTGGGCTGTGTTTTTAAAAGTGATCTCCAGGTTTGATGTTTGGATTTCCAGCTCCTGGAGGACTTAAATGAATATATAAACTGTGTGCAACTGTTCCACTTTGGATTTTGTACCCTACCATTTATCTGTCTGCATCTTTCACATCAGGATTATGTCTTATTATGTGCACATGTAATTTCTAGCCCAAACCAAATCTGAACTGTTGGATGATATATAGCATTTACAAGTATACAGGCTCTCAGTAAAATACTGCAGTGATGGGTAAAAGGCATGAATTTGAATAGATGGGAATTGCAGCTTGCAAAAACAGGCTAGAATTTTGAGTTTTATAGTAGAAAATAGTGATTTTCTGTTCTGGAGATTTTAGCAAAATATCCCTGGGAATGCAGTACCACTTCTGGCATGTGCAGGCCTTGATTCTGAAGTTTGCTGGAGTATTTACACTCTGCATTAAAAAGCAGCTGTGGGTCCATCCCAGCCACATCCAGACTCCATCCAGGATTTCCAGCTCTGAGATTTAAGGCAGTTTTCCAAAGTTCTTGAGTGAGCTAGGCTTCAAAGACATCTTTAAACTGTCTGTGTCTTTTCTGGGAACAACTGCATCCTAGTAGGGTGAGGGCTTTCAGCAGGCAGCTCCACCTGAACAGGGACAGCTGGAGGGCACGAAGGATTCTTCCCAGAGGAAGAACAGAAGGGATTCTTCCCAGAGGAAGGGCAGATTAATTCTGGCCCCAACAGTAAGAGATGCAAAAACTAAGCAAGCATGGAAATTGCCCTTATTAAAGAACGAAGCAATTTGGTGAGGACAAACTGCAGTCCATGACATTCGGGGAGAGGTGAGCCAGTCTTGGAGTGTGGAAAGAAAGAATCCACCTGTGGAAATGTTCAGTGAGCAAAGGCAGGCACCAACACGCTCTCTCTGCCCTCCTGGTGCTGATCAGGGGCTCTGGGGCCATCAGTGCTGCCCAGCCCAGACAGAACATCATTAATATTCCTGACCTGTGGCTCTGTGCTGCTTTGACTCCAAGGCAAATGAATCTGTAAAGTAGAACCTCATTTTTCCTGTTTGTTTCCACATCAGGGACAGCAGTGTGAAAAGCTGGTTTTTTACCCTGGAGCAATATTTCGTGGAAATGCCCAAGTGTCCAGACAGGAAGGTTCTGTGTGGTCTCCCAGTCTGTGAGAGGTGTCCACTCACCTGAACCAGGGTGGGCAGCTCCCACTGCCCCACGGCGCCCTTGGCCTCCCGTACCCTTATCCTGAGGGTGAGATCCCTTTTCCTGCCACAGGTTTTTCTGCTGAAATTGCCCCAGAAAGGTCTGGGGGGCATTGCTGGGCACTGTCACCTCCTGCCAAGTGTGGGATTGAGCCTGACCCGGGCACAGGTGCGCTGGGAAGGGCTGTGAGAGAAGGCAGCTGAGGACTCCCAAATTCAGCAGTGTTTGACTGGGCTCTGCAGGGAGTGAGGGACCGGCCAAGCCCTGCAGAACCCATCCCTCTCACCTTCCTTCCTGTTTTGTTTGAGGGAAAAGGATCTGTGTTGGCCATCAGCACTGTTGGGCAGTGCCCAGACCCCAGACACCTGCCTGAGAGAAGGAGGAGGCTGGCAGGAAGGGTGGGTTTACACCTTTGGAAGGTTTCATGCTGCAGGTTTCGTGCTGCAGGTCTTTCCCCTCACAAACCAAGTTTTTTGGTCTCACCAAGGGGATGAGGAAGCAGCCAACAGTGTCTGTTTGGGAAGCCAGAGGACAACTCCCTCTGTGCTTGGACAAAGGCTACCATCTCAGCTGCCTGCAGACCCAGGGTCAGAGCTGTTTTCTCAGCAGCTCCAGCTGCTTCTTATGTGCCCATGGAAAAGTGGGAGAGATAAACGTTTTTGCACTCTCACCAACATGCTGTCTGTGCGAGGATGAAGGTCACCTTGCAACATCTCAGAGCAATTATCTGAAGGAGGTTAGATCTCTGTCCTCTGCCTTTATATTATTCTCATAAGCTGCATTTTTGGCATCACTTAGAAGCCAGGAACATATCAAACCCGCATATGTCAAATGCTATTGACATCAAATACCTTTCATCGAGCCCCAAGCCTCTTGGCGTCTTTTGAGCTCTGCACCCAGGAAAGTGGCTTGTCAGAGATGATTTTTCCAACTGAGGAAGCAAGAAGCATAATGAGACAGTGTAGCTTCAGCATGCACCTTCCAACAAGTTTCCCAACTGCTCAGAAACCAAAACATGAGCCAGAATAGTAATTAGCCCATGAAGAAAGCTGGAGATGCAAGGAATATATGAACTGCATTAGCAAAGCATTTTTGACCCCTCATTGCCATTATCCAAAAGCCTTTCTGTCTGCATTTCCTGTTTTCAACACCCAATATTATAGAACAGAACCACAAAACAAAAATCCAGCTGTGCCAAGTGGCAGAAGTGTGATCACTGCAGGAAATTACCCAGATGTGCCAGGTGCTGTGCAGATGTGCTCAGCCTCAGAAAAGCCCCTGAGCTGCCTACAGACCTGTTACTTCTGGGCTTCACGGCAGTCAAGAGGTATTTTTGTCATCCAGGATGCCACCCTTCCCAGGCTGGGGCAGCACATGTGGTCGGAGGGAAATGCCCATCCGTTCCTGCATAATCTGGATTTGCTCACAAATAACTTCATTTTTTTTTGGTTGGTTTTTTTCTAATATTTCTTCTCCAGAGCAAGAGAGGGTGAGCACTGACCTGGGAACTTGCAGCCACCAAATGCCTCTGTCACAGACATTGTCGAAGTTACAAAGAACCTTGTAACGAGGCCCCTTTTCTCATGTCAGCTCTTGGTTCTCCAGGCGTTGGAACTGCTCAGCTCTACTGACTTTGGAAGGGTTGCCTGTTATAAAATCTGAACTCCAGAGAGGCAGCCTGAAGAGCTGGATGCTGCTGGAAGAGACTCCATGGGCTGACTGGAATAAGTCAACCTTGCTCTGCACAGTCGTAGATCTCACAACACCTGAACAACATATATTACAGGTATTTTCCTTTTTTCCATTTTTTTACCCATTTTTTTTTTTCCCCTTTGAGATCACATAGTTTCTATATTCCACCCTTTAGTTTTATTTCTTCTCTTTACACAGACTCAGATTAAAATACCAGGGGAAGAGTCTTAATCTTTCTTTCATGGTCATTTTTAAGGTTCTTTATATGGGTTTATTTTCTTATATAAGCCATGACTCAATTCCACAAGAAGGAAAAAATGCTTTCAGGACTCACCTTCCTCACCTGATGTGATGAGGAATCAATCATTGCATTATTTTCTCTAATTATCTATTACCTTTAATAACTTTGATTTTCCAACATAAAAATATGTGTGTTCACAAAAGCTCTTGGCAATGTTGGAAGATAAATTTGGGAATGAGAATTGACACATTTTTCCTGGAAATATTTTCACAGTCATTTGTGAAAACATTTATTTATATGAGCCTTCAGAAGAGCTTGACTTGGAAGAGTTTTCAGTAAGAGACAAATACTAGAAAAACATTTATTACTTTTTAGTAATGGTACCCTGGAGGCTTTTGGGCTTCCCCCCCCCAAAAAAAAAAGTGGATTTAGCAATTAGCACAGAAATTTGTCGATAGAATGTCTTTCAAACTGCCCAAGCCTTAGGCAAAGTTCAAAATGGCTCTGGCCTGCTCCAACCTCTGCAACTGCTCACAGAAACACCTTTTTCATTAGCTAGCACAGAAACCCTGCCTTTCCCTCTGCTGCTGCGACCTCTTCATTCATCAAGCCCCTGGAAGACACTTTGCCCTTGACTTTCCCCAGTCATCAAAGGTTCTTTCTTCTCTGCCCTCCTCAAAGCCTAAAACCATGAAGAAATTATGTATTCTCCCTAATTAATGTGGTGATTCTTACAGAAATAATGTATCTCTCCGTGTCCTTCACTGCTGTGAGGTTTCTGTGCTCATTATGTTACTCCTTCCCTGTCTGAAATGTTTGACTGCTGTTTCCCGTGGTGGCCAGCACTGTGCTGTGAACTCCTAAGGATGCTGAGGAGATGCTGAATGTCTGGAGCTGGTGGAATTTGGGTCTCTGCTGGAGCTTTTATGCAGTGCTGGAAGAAAAGGAACAGGTAAGCAGAAAAAACCAGCCCTGATGCACATCCAGGGTCACCCAGCACCTCAGACACCACCAGCAATGACCGGGGTGCCTCACAAGTCCCTGCCAATTATTTAAGATTGCTTTTGGATAAAAATAATTTGCACAATCTGACTCAAGCTAAGCGTTGCTAATAAGATGCAGAATGAGCAATACTTTGATGGTCTGGCACAGTAGAAATGATTGTTTTCCCTGCTTCCTGCTGTTAACAGCGATTCATCAAGGATTGAGGAGCTGGAGCTGCACATCCTTTTCAGAGGTGCTCAGAGTCTCTTTTCCTGGGGGAAAAGCTGTGTGCCCTGACCTGATACAAAATCTGCAGTTGTCCCATATTTCCTGTAGCAGCCATTAAATGAGCAGTGCTGTTTGTGTTCTGAAATGCTCCGTCAAGGACTGGATCAGTTATGTTAAAATTGCAGAGCAATAACGTCTGTAATAGACTTGTGCTGGGAGAGTAACTTGTCCCACTTAACGTATTCATAGAAAGCTGCAGATGTAGGTTTTGCTTTTGTACAGGCCAAGCAGGGGGAATCACTGCTGAATCAATGATTCTGACTCCTCCAACACCCGAATTTGCAAAGAATACATTCCTGTTAAAATTTCTATCTGGTTTTTTTGTGGTTTTTTTTAATTTTATTGTGTCTCACCAGAGCAAATTCACATAAGGTGAGCCTCTAAAAGGGCTGATTTTCTGCTCCCCTTGACTACACACAGTATTCAAAAATTAATGAAAAAGTGTCACCTGTCTGGCTTCCAGGGCATCACATTTATGTCTGCATAAATTCTCCCAGGTCAGCTCAAAACCAGTTCAGGGTTAAAATCTCATCCAGTCACCTAGATTAAAAACTAATTTCTCTAAAGTATATGCCATATTAGAGCCTTTTCATGCAAATAAATAGCCAAGGGCCTCATTCTCTCCTTCTCTATTAGTTGTGCATGTCATGAATTTGAACAGAACATTTTGTCCTGTGCTCTAATTACATGCATTATAAAGAAAAATCTATTCCTTGCATACATATTATTAGGAGCAGTTCAGAGGCCCCATTCCATCAGGGTGGCCGTCATGGTGGCTCATCCTGATATTGACAGTTTAATCATTTTGTTTCATAGGAGATTAAAAGTCATATGATGGCCGTGCCTCTGTGGAGCAGCCAGCGAAGCCAATTGGAGTCAATCTGTGTCTAAGTGCCGTTCCTGCTCCAAAAACAGACTTGCAGTTTACAAAATATATTAGGTAATTATCACTGGCTATGGAATAATGATAAAAAAGTACTGGCCTGATGATGACAGAGTAAATAGGGCTACTGTTAACAAAAAAAAAAAAAAGCTCATTTTGCTCACAGCTGTGCTGCAGCACATGTACATGAGGACTAACTTAGTTGTTTCCTAATGTATTCATGAGCATGATCATTAGCAGCTTCAATTCCCTTCACTTTATCTCACTGGAGAAGGATGGAGCAATTGATACACCAGACAGCCACCTACACCTATTGCAATTAAAGTTGCCTTTTATCAAAGGAGAGCGTCACCTCCTTGAAAAGATGCTGCGAATTTTAATAAACATGGCAAAATATTAGAGCTCTACCCTTGTTTATTTTGGTTTACAGCAGCCTGAATTAACTTCCTGAGGCAATATGTGATTTAACCTCTGTCTTTCAAAATGCAGGCTCAGAATAAGCTCTATCCATTTTTGGCTTCTCAGTGTGAGATAAGATACAAGGGGGTTTTTAGGGGACTGGATAATGTTTTCTAAGGATCAGTTCCCTCCAAACCATCACTTGTGGGGCATCAGAGATCCCCTGCTGCCTGAAAAAATGTTGATTAGAATGAAATCCCAATGGAACCTTCACATCACCGAGGATGGGGTTGTCTGTAGCATCCTAAGAAGTCAGCAGCTGAAATTCAGTGTGGATCTTGTGTGAATGTGGCTGCAGTGTGAATGTGAATAACTCTGCCAGCACCAGGTGATGTGGGAGTGCTGCCAGTGTGTCTGTCTACCTGGCTGCTGGTTCAATTTATTTCTACTCTGGAACAGCACAAAGATCTGGTTACATTTTTATTTTCTTTATCACTTAGTTTAGTCTTTTTCTCTAGTATGTTTCAGACATGATAAATACCCTGCATCTTCCAATGATGACCTTAAAAGTTGAGAAAGATCAATAACTGCTCACCAAGAAATTTGTAACTTGACTCCCTTGAGTGCTTTTTCTTTGAAAGAACATCTTGAAAAGTGTAAACTAGCCTGCAGTAACTGCCTTGTTACTGTGAGAGTGCTGTGTTTGAGGTCACAGATTTAAAAAAAAAACAAACCAGTAATTGATAAAATGTCTTGTCTCTGGCTGAAATTCCTGTTGGAGTGGATGAAACCTAATTATTTCTATCTTAAATCCCTCTTGGAGTGCCAAGGATGTACATTTCATCTTAAGAAGGGGAATCAGGACTGTTGAAGATTTTCACTGTGCAGGTTCATGAGGATTTTTGTTGTGCAATGTCAAGAATGGATGATCCAGGCAGGCTCCTGTCCCTGTGTGTCAGCACTTGCTTTCTCTCTGAAGCTCAGTTTAACAAAGCCCTGGCACAAGGGTTTAAGAGTAGCTGGGGAGAAGGTTTTATTGCACACTGAATGTCTTCCTGCTGGAAGAAATATTCTGGCTGCAGCTCCTGAGCATTAACCTTTCACTTGGCTAAATCAGCCAGAATTGCCTCTGCGCTGTCAGTGTTTGCACATAGGAGTAGTAATTATGAGAGCAGGATCATTCCTACTCTCTATCAGAGTGCAGTGCTTGAGTAAATGAATTGTGATGGGGAAACAATTGGATGGTGGAGATGTTTCTAAGGAGAACACCTTATTGACATTATTTCCAAACTAACAGGACACATCCTGGCAGTGCAAATATTGCTTTCTTTTGCAAATGTGAAAGAGTTATTACTTACTGCTGTGTGAGAGGACAGACCTGCCACCGAGATAATGGCAACTTAGTGTTTTATTGTGAATCTTTCCACACAGACTCGGTGATGTTTATGATAGCAATTGCATAGACAACCCATTCTTCATTTCCAGTATAACTAAATTACAAGTGACAGCAATATAAAGCATGATATTTAATTGCCTCAATGAACATTGACTTCCTTGAGCACATATTATGCACTCCCCGGCTGACACTCTCCAGGGGGATGTGTCATTCTGAGGAGCTGCGTTTTGGGGTTCCCAGCTTGAGTCACTGGGAAGAGTTCTGACCTTCTGGAAAGGCCTGTTGTGAAAAAACTCAGTAAATGGCTTCAAAATTAAGTCTTTTGTGGAAGGTTTTGGAAGCTGTTCTCAATTTCCATCTCCCAGTCTGTCTGTACTCAGTGCAACCTTGGCAGGTACCGGCAGAAGGGAAGAGGCAGCATCCGTCGAGCGGGGAACAGCGCTGCTTTTGTCAGAGCTCTTCTCCTGTAGTTGCAGTGTTTTAGAATTTTCCTTTCTCTCTCATGGAGAATATAGATAAACTGTACTTCTTGTAATCTCTGTGTTTTGTGTTAGAGGTGTACAAGCCATAACCAATAGGTCTTTGGGGGTGGATTGTCTTTGGTCAATAGACAATTGTTTATTACTGTGTATAAAAAGAACTTCTTGTAAATAAAACCTTCTTCTTCGCCATCTTGAAGCCTGTCTGCCTGACCTCTCTACCTGCTTCCACAAATCCCACCAACAACAGAAAAGCAAACCATACTTCTCCCACTCAGCGCTGCACATCCTTGTGCTGAATCCCCGGGCAGCCTGCAAACCTGGAGCATGGGCAAAGCAAAACAAAGCACAGCCAGCTTAGGGGAGATGAGAAGCTCTGCTGCTGGAGGTTTTCAAGAGCAAATTCACCAAGCATCTGCCACTGGTTCTGTGGGAGGATCAGAGGCTCCTTCCCTGAGCCATTTATTTGGGCTCTGTGGAAGAACACGCTGCTCCGCCAAGGATTCCCTGCTCTGGCAACAACTCCAAGTAGCCAAAAGCATGCCTAAGTGCTAAGGAATATATTTGGAAATTTAGAAATACATTTGCCCTTCTTCATCTGGAGGCCTGGGGGTGCCTCTGGCAGTAATAATCTTCCTGACACATCTGCAATCAGTGCAACGAACTCTGTTTTAAAAATACCTCCATTAGTCAATAGATCAAACATATCTCTTATTCATCCCAGACCCTTTAAGTCCTTCTGCAAGGAGAAATTCTATGTATTTGGGAGCCCAAAGCATAATAAAGCCCTCAGCTGGTTTTTTTATGATTTAGAAATTACTGGAGCTATAACTTTTAAGAGAGCACTGAAGTTTTAGCTGATGTCCTAAATTATTTAAAATCATATAAAGTGTAGTACCAGTAATTATTTTCAAATTTAAAATGACACTTTTAGAGAATGTGTTGATGATGTCTTATGTTCAGGCTGGGCATGGCATGTACATAACACTGAGCTGTTATAAAATTTTTAGTGGGATCATTTAATAAATTCTATTGTGTGTTCTTTAGAACTATATCTGATATAAATATCTGATGTCTATTTATCTATATCAGATAAAGATACACACAAATATCTTAATTGGAAAATATTCCTATGCCAGCTTGACTACTAAGACCTCACTAACTCTAGATACTTGGTAGACCATTTTGGCACGTGGATACACAAGATGATTTTATTTCAAGAGCACAGAGTTCTGTAAACATTCTCAAAGATTTATCTGCCTGAGAAACTGAGTTACTTTTTGATTGATTTCTAGAATTCCTGAGTTAAAGATGCTTCAAACTGATAAACTTAGTTTGTACAAACACCTGAGAGCCTATTAGATGCAGAACTAAAACACAAATAATTTTTAAATTACTGTTTTGGTTTTATTGTGTACAGATTTCTACATGGAAGGGATTTGTCCTCTGCTGCATATGTGCTTGTTTCAAAGAGAACAATTTCTTTCTGGCAGAATTTCTACAGCCCTTTTGGTTGTGTTACGAGTGTGAAATCCAGTCGGAGAACAGGTGAAGTGTCCAGCACTCTTTATTCTATTTATACGTTTCATCAGTGCATTGTGAAAACATTGGCTGGCTTTAGGATTGTACATTTTTTAAATGAAAATGAGGCATCAAAGATCTCCTGTGTCGCAGGCAATGTTCTTCTCTGACTGATGCCTTGCAGTTTTCTGACTTATTTCACCATTTTGTAATTCAATTCTCTGGCTACTGTGTTCTCTTTTTGATTCAAAACAGGAAAGGTCAGAAAGTGGGTGGCAATTGCAAGCAGTCTGTGGGAAGAAAAATGTAGAATTTTTTATCAGTTGGATATAGATCCACTGATTTGTTGGATTCCTTTGGTTTAGTCAAGGTTGGACATATCTGCTGAGGACATGTTGCTCAAATGCAAACCAAATTCACACTAGAGAGATCAGTATCCAGAAAGATGTAGGCTGAGTGTGCCTGTGACAAATGTTGTCATGAGGAGGAGAAACAGAAGGAATTCACTGAGCCTGAATTCCATGAGTCTTCAAAGAATTTTTCTGACCCCAATGCTGTTTTCTTCTCCTTTTTTTTATGCTTAAGAGAACTACATGTTTCTGGAAGAAGAAATAATCTTGGAGAGATGAATGGATTCAACCTTCCACTGAAATTTTCATCACCAGGTTCTGCAGAGCAAAGGGATCATCCAGCTGCTGCTGCTCAGGAAAGTTTTCCTGATGTAAAAACTACCTGGTTAAACCTGTAATTGATATCCTGTGGCAGGGTTTCATCCTCAGCATTTCCCCCATGCTCAAAGTGGGGCTGCCTCAGTTGTTTTGTGGAATTAACCTTCTTTTGGCAGCTGTGGTGCTTCGTGCCTCCCTTGGCTCTGCTGCACTGTGCGTGTCAGAGAGCGTGGGGAGGGGAAAGCCTGGCAGAGAGAGACTGGAGGATTCATTCTTCCTTAGAATCCATCAGGGGATAAAAGATCCGTGGTTTTCATGACTATCATTGGTGTGAATCTTCCCATCAATAACACATTAATATTGGATATAAGCCATGCGCTGTGGGCCAGAGGTGCAGGCAGGTTATTTTTCACAGCAAAGCAATCTTAAGTCTGGTTAAGTGACTGGGTTTGAGCATCCTGAGGACAGCACAGAGTCTCACTGTGTGTATTCAGAGCCTTGGTTTCTCAATCTCAATCCTAGCAGCTCCTAGTCATTCTGGATGTGGGAAACATCTCCCATTTTGCTTCAAGATACCAATAACTTCAAGCAGAGAAATACACTCAGATTGAAAAATGTTACTCATGGAAGGAACCTGCACTATAAATGATCTTCTTATTGGGGAGAAAGGCCTATATTTGTTGCTGGCTAAAGCTGCTTTAAATGGACAGCAGAGTTTTCTCTTGTGGTGGAGGGACATTTAGTTGGTAAAGAAACACATTTTCAGGCTTGCTGTGAGCTGTAAGGGATATTTGGGGGTAATTCTGGCGGAGAGAGCCTTACAGCATCTTCGCTTTCCCTCACCAGCACAATAGATCTCAGTGTAATAAAAGATGCCCACAGAGATGGCTCCCACCACTGATCTTGTGGTTCTTGTCCAGTGGCTGAGTGACAAACTGGCAACGAAGAATTTTATCATCATTGTAATGGTTCTGCTCACCATGGCTCATTTCCTTCAAGTTTTATAAAGGCTTAGCTCTAGACAAACACTCAACCCTGGCTGTAGCTACAATGGCTGCTGTCATTTGGCATTTATTTCTCAACATCTTCGTCTGGTTGAGGACTTAGAACACTAAAATGGTTTGCTCTTTGAAGCACTGACGGACTTGGTCATGAACTCCTGGTACATGTCATAAATCCCCTCTGCATGCCATTGTCAGAGCAGCTCTGCAGGTTGTGTTCTCTAAAGGTGCATCTTGGGAATGTGTGAATTCCACCATCGGAACCCATTCATAGATGGCCATGAGTTTTGGGGGGTTTTGGTAGTTTTTAGGACCCTCTGCCAAGGCCAGTGTTCTGAGGTGGTGGAGACTCGCAGCCTGCAAGCTCCTGTCCAGGCCAAGCAAACAGGAGAGCAGAGCACAGGCACAAGGAGCCCCCTGGGTCTTGATCAAATACAAGTGGCAGGGCAACAGCAGAGCTGGGATAAAATCCCTTTTCTAATCCTCTGAATCCACTTTTCTGTTAGCCTCAGTGAAAAATCACATCACACAGTTACTCCTTTTGTTCATAGCCATGTTTCATTTGCAGAAGAGGTGATCTTCCATCCTTAATGGAATTAATATTTTTGCTGATGTGTTTTGTGGAAGCTGGAGGTGTGGAGAGTCCAGCGCAAAGGCTGTAAAAAGAAGGGAAGTTCATCAGAATAAGGGAACTGGTGTGACCTGGAATCCTGGTGATTAAGACCAATGGTCCACTCTTGTTTCATTGGACAGGATACTAGAAATGAAAAGTCTAAAAACTCTTACTTCTTGCTTATTATTTTGCTTGTTGCTTTTCGTTAAGCCAGTGGGGATTGTTGTGAGTAACAGTGAGCAGCCCCAGTCTCACTGCTGTCTCCTTGGCACTGCATCACTTTCTTTGCTGTGGGGGCTCTCAGAGGACGCAGGTTTTGCTGGCCACTCGGTCATTTTCATTTGTTACCCCTCAGCTGGGATCTCAGTTTCAGCTCACAGAAGTGAGAAAGAGGTTTTTAAAGGTGGTGTGTGAGTGAATTTTGTTGGCGTTTAAATATGCATGTAATTTCTACAGGGCTTTGGAAAAATTTGCTGCAGCTTACAAATGTTATAATTTTAAAATGCCAACCTGATTGTAATTATAATGGCCCTTTCTCATGTAAGCTGCAGAGGAAAATAATTCAATTTAATAAAATCACTCACTGTTTAAACAAATGGGGGAGTAATTAAATGTAATGGATACTGTGGTTTCTGTACAAGTCTGTGAAGTCTCTAACGAAATCTGCAACTCCATTGTGAAGAAATGACAGATTAAAAATGAAAAAGAAAAGAGCAGTAGTCATTACTTTTGTGATCTTCAGCAAAAATGTGCTCTGCTCCATCTGCTAGTTCTGCAGCTGTGGTTAACTAATAAACAGTATTCCCAGTCCTGCGCTAACTGCATTTGATGTGGCTGGTGCACAAACAAAGATGTCTTGGCAGAATAAGGTGCTATATGAGTCGTTAAAGAAGAGCAGCCTTGTCAGTTTTGGATTCAATGGAAGCAAAGGGGAAAGCTTTGCCTTTGACATATGGAAAAACAAACAAGCCAAAAACCATTTTACTCACAATTTTCTGAAACTGTAAAACATAATACAGAGTAATAGTAAGAACGTGCTCGAGGCTATGAAGGACTAACATCAGCTTTAAGAGCACTCACAATCTGTGGTTTTCATTTTCCTTTTTATTTCCGGTGGCTCTAAGGGGTAAAACCAGAGAAAAGACGTCCCTGAACTGCTTCAGAAAATTTCTCAACTTTCTCCAAAACCTTTGTCTTGGATCCCTCATCGCCGTGGGTGGAAGGCAGCTGGCACAGAGACTCCTGTGATCTGAAGGAAAAAGCTGCCTTTGGTTCCTTGCCTGGCAGCTCCACACTCCTGTCCAGCCTCAGCAGAGCTCCCAAAATCGTGAAGCCAGTGTCCAGCAGCCTTGCTGAAAGCTAGTCTACACATGTGTGAAGCCCACTGAAAGCAAGACTTCAAAAGGTAGGATCTCTGCCGTGGTGCTTCTCACAGTGTCAAAATTTCTAAGGAAGTGATTATTTTCCAGAGTTTTTGCCTCCCACAGTCTTGACAGGAATCACAAGTAACATATTACTGCAAAGCAGGATTTCTTTTCCATTGGCTCAGCTGTGAATTCTGTAGTTTAATCCTAATTCACAAAGTTTAAAAGTCTTGCGTGTCTTGGTTCAGGGACACACCAGATGTGCAGGAGGAAGGTGTCTCCTACTCTTGCTATGCACGGATTGAAATGGTCGGCTTCAAAAGTTAATTACTCTATTGTTGTCACAGAGTTGTGCCTGAAGCAGCAGTGAGATTTTTCTCCTCTAGTCCCTGGCAGAAATTGTTCTGCCAAAGTAGCTGTGAGTCATGCTGGCAGCCACAGCGTTGGTTCAAGCCTGGCACAAGGCTTTGAAATGCTGCTTTTTGAAATGAAAGGGAAAATGCTCCTCACAGAAAACTGCTCCGTGCGAAATACTGCAGTGTTGGCAACAGGAAAACAAGGAGATATAATTCTGCTGTCCCTTGCAGTTGTTCTTCAGCCAGACAAACCCAGAGAGAGAGAATTTATGTAAGACCTAGTCTAAATGGAGATTTTGGTATTTCTTCTGAGGAAGAATGATCGTTGCCATCCTCAGAAACCAAATTATTTACACTGACCTAGCTACATAACGAGACGTGAATAAATATTTCTTAGTACCTGAGAGAAGTGAATAAGGGGCCTTTACTACTTTTTGTAGAAGAGGTGAAATTGAAACAGGGGACAGTGAGTGACCAAGGAAAAGGAGGACAAGGTTCTGGTGCTTGCTGTCATTGCTGCCAGCGGCAGCAGCAACCTGAGGCTATTTGTGTCCCTCCAGTTCTCTGGGGCAGGACTGCCTTGAAAAAACTCTGCTGCTTTCCCTCCCCAATGCTTCATTAATCTCCAAGCCTTCAGCTGCTTACACCTGATTTTTTTTGCCTTTATGAATAGCTTTATTCAGCTCAGTGAGCCAAGACATGTTCAGGAGCCAGACCGCAGCTCTCGGGCTCTCTCGGGGTGCACAGAGCACGGAGATCCCCACGAGCAGACCCTGCCTGGGGTGACAGGGACTTAACAAATACAGATGACATTGGAATCCTGACATTAGCAGGCAGATGGGGAGAGCTGTGTCTATAGAAAATAAAGGCAAGCTGAGACGTGTTTATAAATGTAAAAATACCTAGATATAAACATATATAGATATATGCAGCACAAGCCCACACGGACAGTCAGTTTGTAAATTGTGAGTGAACCTCAGGAGGGCCCAGCTCCTCGGTGATGTACATCCAGCAAATTTACATCAGATGAACACACAGCCCAGAGCCTTTCCTGAGACACAAACTGCAAAAGCAGGGAAAAGGAGATTGGTCTTTCTTCTCTTATGAGTTTCTCTCTTTTGAGCTCTCAAATGTAAATTTACAGCTCCTCCAATACACTAAAAACTACCCCAGAGATGAGGCCAAGTTTTTGGTCCATGTGGCTCCTCTGCAGCTGTCATCTGTGCCTCCCCAAAACACATCTCAGAGGATCCAGCCTTGTGTTTGTAAACAACAAAATGATAAAGCTAATCTGGGGAAATGCACAGATGAACTGTGTTCTGTTCAGCCAGGAGCCTGTTAATAACTTTCTAAAATTGTTCTCCGGCATTAATTGAAATCGTAAATCCCAATCACATTCAAAGCATAACTACTGTATGCCGGTGGCTCACTTCAGTTCTTAATCACACTCTTCTGGGGAATTTTTTTGCTGCTTCCTCCTTCCCTCAGGAGCGGCCATATTTATTATTGCGGTTCAAATACCTGGAGATATTTCAGTTGAAAAGCCATATAACATCTCTCTAAGCATGTCAATACGTGTTCAGCTTAATATGAATGTCTGTGCCATTCCCACTGGAGAAAAGTAAAAAAATGTCAGGGAAATATATTTAACTTGTTTCTGCACAGAAGCCTGCAGATATCTTGTATCTGAAGAATATTTAAATTCTGTTTTGTTAAGACAGGATACTTACATTATACAGTGGAGCAGCCAGGAGGTTATAGTCTCCACTAGACAATTTGCCAGACAAGAAAGATGGCTTAGTTGCAATGTTGACAGCTTTATTCTTGTGGCTTTGGCAGAAAAATAGGCAAAAAGATTGCAGAGGCGGCAGGATAGAATACAACATGTAAGTTCAGAAAAATATTAACTGGTTGTAAAATGAGTGGGTGGATGCACTAAAGGCGGTGGCATTTCAGTTATATAACAACTTATTGCAACATTTTTATGGCCAAATTATGCTCTTTTTCTGTGCTGTAATTTTGCATCTGCTGCCTAGCTCCAATGGAGAGGGACGAAATGTTTATTTGGAAGGAGAAAAGGGCAGTAGCCATTCATCATTTTCCCCTGAATCATCGCAGTGGCCTCAGTGAAGCTCCCCCTGAGAATTTTGCTTCATTTCTAATATATTATACCCTGTGATTTTACAGATCTGCTTTTATTTCCCGGAGCAGCCACTTGAATAAAGCCCCTACAAACACCCCTGACCCGAATGTGGGTTTAGGAGCTTTAATGTGTGTGCTGAATGCCGGGCACAGCAGGAGAGCGGACATATCAGTGTGGTTTCCACAGGGAAAACCAGAGTTTAATATCATCATCCTTCTGGCTGGTGAAGACCAGGCAACCTGATGCATCTCCAGAGTCCTGTTCTTGGGCCATCCCATTGTCCTGAGTGTGACAGACACAGTTTCCCCCCAAAGCCAGAGCAAATTCAAAGGTGTGTGTAGTGGTGGTTGCATTGAAGGGTTTTGTTCTCTCGTTCTGCACATGACTCTAAAAAAACTTTTTTTAACAATCCCTGGTGCACATCATGAGGGACCTCCCTGGCACCATGGTCTCTATGCTAAAAAGCACTAGGCTTGAAAAGAAGGATAGAAAATAAATGTGATTACTCCCAATTCAGAACTGGGAACTGATGGACATTTTCCTTTCCTTCTCCTTTTCACAAGTGTGGAGGCTGTCAGTTGGAGGACCCTTGGAGCAGCTGTAAAACTTTATGGGGGAAATTGTTTTGTCTGCACTTCAGCTGGGGCCCCCAGAGGTAAATTTTCTACACTGAATAAACAGGATCTTGCAGCACTCCATAGCCCAATCTGCTGCACTATGCAATATCCAGGGAATAATCCCTTCAGCCTTGGAATGAGTGTGAGTTTTTACCCCAAGTCCAGGGTTTCCAGAGCCACCACTACCAGTTCAGTCCCCTGTGCCTCTCTTGGGCCCCTGGAACTTCATCTTTAGTTTCTCAGTGCTACTCAGTGCACCCAGTCTGATTCTCTCAAGATCTGCCCTGTTTTCCTGGGAGAAGTAGAAAAGGAAAGGCTTTCCAAACAAGACAAAATATATACGTGATTTGGAGGGGGATAATGGAAAACCCTATGTGGTGGGATCAGTCAGTTTTGTAACTTAATGTTAAGAATTCCCTTAAAATTGGGTCACAGAAGTAAGGGTGACAAACCTGAGGACCTTAGACAAGAGGAGGGATTTAATCACCAGGTTTCACACATTCCTAAATCCAAAAGGTGACAGCCTAGACAGTCTCTTCAAAGATGTTGTGTTTTTCTGTCTCAAGGATTCAAAGGTTATGTGGAAATTTACTGCTGCAGGCATAGGTAAGAAATAGGGGAAGAGCCAAGGTCCAGTGACCAAAGAAAGAAATGCAACAACCACCATGGGAAAAAGTGAATGAAATATCAACTACAGGGACGATTTGTACTAAAAACTGAAGACTGATGAAGAAAAAAATTCAAATAGCAGCTTGAAAATTGTCAGCAGAATAAGAGAAGATACCAGAACCAATTCCTACAAATAGAGAGAAGGGTCTGTCTGCTTTGATGTCTCCCCTACAGCTCAGTTCCCAGGAGGGTGGGAGGCCTGATGAGGAGACAGCTGATGGGGGATAACTGTCTAGAAAATAGATTTTTTATCCCTGTGGAAAACAGGGAGCTTTTTCTCTACAACCAAAACATTTTTACATTTCAACGAGACAAGATATTTCCAGCATACTTTCAGTGGAAGAATTTTGGTGAGTTGGAGAGTAATTTTTGTTAAGAAAAGTCGTGCAGAAATGTTTTCCAAAAAGCAAAGACACAGATCCTCTGGGAACTGAGCTACTGACAGAGTAAATAGTGAGAAGGGAGCGCAGCTTTTAAGGAGCAAGAGCACCAAAGGTCATTTTCCTGGTGCCAATCTCCCTGATATCATTCCAGCCTGAACCAGGGTTTTTGATTGCCACTAGGTTTTTATAGCCTGGATCAAACTTATTTACTGAGCTTTTCTCTATGTTTTCTACACCGTTTTCTGGTTTGAACATATTTCCATTGCATGAACATTTTATTTCCCATTTTTACCAGGAAGCTGTGTGCAGTTTGGCTTAGAGAAACTTGTTTTTTCAATAAAACATCTGTAGAATGTTATTGCCAGACATTTAATGGAGCGTTTTTACCGTGATGGAGTTTTGTCAGAAAAGCAGCAATTGATTATGTCTGTGTGTAAAACTGATGGGTGTGAATACTTCTGCCCTGTCACAAAATAAAAAGAGCATTTGAAGTTCTCTGTGGGGTAAACTACCCACAACAATGGATATTTTAACTCATACATGGTCTTGAATTTCTCCATTAAAAACCTCAGAAAACTTTCAGGGAATATTCGACATTTTTTCCCCTCCATTCATCTTCATGCAGCTCGAGTGTTTGCTGTGCAGTTGGTATAATTTTTTAGCAGAGTGGAAGAACAATTCCCATGGGAGCATTTTCCCCTCAATTATTCTGTGGGTGTCCAAAACAAAAAAGAAAAAAAATATTCTATAACCGGTGAAGGAAACTGACCTCTCCAGGTGTGACAGTTTCCTCCAGGGGTTGTTGTGTGAGCACAGGGATTTCACTTTTTATTCCTGTGCCTTACAAATATTTGCTCTTTTACTTGTACATGGGGGTACGTGCAGGTAGCTGTGCCATAGCTACAGTTAGAGGATGTGAGGAAAAAATGAAACTATAAAGTTTGCTCATGTTTGCCTACCTATGCCCTAATCTAAACGAGGTTAAATGGATCTTTCATGAATTTCCAGCTCTTCTGAAGCTGTAATTCTGAATTTGGGGATTATGAGATGCTTAGGGAACTGAGCAAATCCAACCAAGAAAATCTTCAGAAGCTCCCACATGGGTCAGAATCTTAGGCTACCTCCCCACTCATTAAATACTTTGGTATTTAGTTTCCATATTGTAAAAATATGTGAAATAAGCAAATAAATTACACTGTAGTGCCTGTTCAGAATTTCCTACATACAGCAGCACAGTGTGTCAGTGGAAAATGTGGTTTTTCTGTAGAGATATTCAGTACCTTTCTTGTAACTGCAATGGTTTTAAAGCCTAGGTTTGGTTTAAAAAAACTTCAAGACAACTTCTTGGAGAGATTTCTGTGTTTTACATGCACCCCACCTACTGAAAGTGCTCTGCTCAAAATGCCTCTGGGTTTATCCCTCCCCTGTTTTTGTCTTTTTTCTGTCATGTTATCATTCATACCTGACATGGCCAAAGCCAGGATTATCACGAAAAGAAGGCACCAGGCAAAGAGTATTTTAAGCAAAGTGGAAAGCAATGCAAGGGAGAAAAAAAAATATAAAAATCTTTTCTGTGCAATTCTTTCCAGGATTATTCACTTGGAATCCCAGGGCACTGCTGTGATGTTTGTTGCATTTTTAGAGACAAAAGGGGTATTTGCACCGTGAGCTCCACAGCACTGGGAGGGTGGAGAGCTTTGGTTACTGGGCTGTTTGTGATCTCAGCTCACGACTCAGGGGAGACATTTTTGCTCCAATGACCTCTAAGCTGCCTTTAGTTTATTGATTGGCTAATAGGGAAAATTGATTTCTAACTAACTCACCCGTTTTTAGACCTGAACACAGTTGTCACTTCCAGTAAGGGTACTTTACTCCATCATATAAGTTGTCTCAGTCATCAGTTCATTCTGGATGCTGCAAAAGGCAGGGATGTGCCAGGAGGTTTGGCAAGGAGCCCAGACACAGACAGAGCCCAGGACAGTCCGTAGAAAAAATGTGTTTAATGTTATGTTACGCCTGTCACACACACCCTGGCACTGGCAGAAAACAGCTGGTTGTGCCTGAGGGGTGAGAGGCTGAAAATAAGAAAAGGCAAATTCAGGGACTATCAGGGAAAAGGAACAGGGAATATCAGAGGAAGAAGGCTGGGGAGACCTTTCTGAAGTGAAATGTCTCACTGAAGTGAAGTGTCTCACAACCTCGAGGTTGTCCATTTATACAAGGACAATTTTGCCCTGATAAAGACTGGGCTTTGCCTTTAAAGATAAAGAGGAAGCTGTAGATATAATATACAGAAATATTGGTCTGAACTGGACCTTTCCCAGTTCAAATATCTACAATCTGAACTGAAGGATTTCACAGGTGGAACAGGTGCATCATATTTTTTAAATGTCCTCCTCAAGATCTAAGTTCCAAGAGATTCCAAGTCTCATTTTTTTGCTTGTTCCCAGCTCACCTGTATCCTTGGGAAGTGCCAGCCAACCAGAAAAATGGGGTGGCTGAGGAGAAAAAAAAATAGGAAATGTCATTTTGGGTCTGTCTGAAATAATTAGTTTGCCCAAAGCAGTGTATTTTTATCTTCAGGCTGTTTAATCCAAACAAATTCATTCAATTTTACAGGAAAAAATGTAATCTTGAAATAGAAAATGAAGGAGCACCAGCTGTAAATGGCAAAATGAAACATGAGAAGAGCAGAGTGAAATGCATTCCATGTTTAAGGAGAAAAATACTGGAACTAAAGACTCCAAAATTTTCAGAACCATCTTTTTTCTTTGTGAAATTGAAAAGACTTCTCTGTGTCAAATCCAACAGGTGAGTAGCTCTGTGCCCTCCTTTCAAAAGCATTTTGAAAGAAATTCTCATTTTCTAAGTGAATTTAATATAGGCAATTCTTCTTTATCTGCTTCTAGAATCAGTGTGTAAACATTAATGTGTTTTAATTAACATAATGACATGAATGGCTTCAGTGACTTGATTGAAGTGACTTGATTGTTTGGGATAATGGCAAACTTTGCTGGGAAGGCTGTTGCTACTCTGGTAAAGCTCAGTCCATGGAGCAGCAGCTGTGCAAACCAAACATTTGTCATCTTAAATATCTCAGTTTGCAGGATCCCATCTCACATCTGGGTGTTAAAATGTTGCAGTCTATAGGTGATCTGGAATATATAATACTATATAGATGTTATTGTGGAAATTACAGGTTAAATGCTGCAAACAATTCCTTGAAAAGAACAGTAAAATATGTGTGGCTGGACCAGGAGCTAAAACTACAGATTTGGGACATCCATATCATGTAGGTTTAATTTATCTGGTGTGGCACCCCACAAAATCCATAATCATAAAGAACCCTAGGCCTTCCATCCTGGTTCAGATATTTTTGTCCCAAGCACAGACATTCCCTGACAAATGTTTTTGGGCAGATTTTTTCCTCAACACATCCGAGCTGCGTCTCCTCTGGTGACAAACAAGACTGTGAGCTGATAAAAGCCAATCTGAGGCAGGGCAACCTGGTGCCACAGATGAAAAGCAGCAGATGAAAACATCTGAATTTGATGAAAATCCTTCAGCAGGATCACTGGGTGCCATGCAAAGATGCTGCTGGGAAGGGTGGAGTGGTCGAGCCTCGGTTCACAGTGGCAAATTCAGAGGGTTACAGAGATCGTGGTCTGGAGAAAGGGTCACAACCCCTTTTTATTTTTACATTGGCACACGCTGAAATTTTCATTCTTGCGGATTTTTTCCTCTTCCTTGGTCCGTCAGCTACACAGAATTCAAATTTAAACATCTCGTTGAGCTCACAGCTAGACTGCTGCTCTTCAAGAGATGGAAGGTAAAGAAAGGAACAAAGCTCTGAAGTGCTCTCCTGGCTTTGGACCACATCTTAGGCTGTAATTTGTGAACATAGGGGCCTGCAACCGAGGTAAAATCATATTGCAAATGTCTACAGGCAGGATGTGGTTCTGTATTTACTCATAGCAATTCTCAAATATACATGCTGGTCTCTGCCATGTAAAGTGTGTAATTCAGTGTAGCTGGCAGCACGGCAACTGTTAAACGATACTTTTAATTGAATGCTGTAGATTTTGATTATATATCACAAATTCTGCTGTTGTTATGTACTCCACAGTGTTCTCTGGGGGTGAGTGGGACTGCAAATGTGTTACAAGAACATTAAAAAGTAATGTCCTACAATTGTGTCACACAAAGGAAAACCCCAGCTCATTTGTTGATAATTTTGCGAATATGTTAGCTCTGAAACTGGACATAAATGTACCTGCAATCTGCATGCATTGAATGCTCCCTTATTCTGCAGGAATCTCACCCATTGCTGTGGGACCACTTGAGGATGATAACACTGAGCCCTGGGTGAGGAAAAGAACCTGATTTTGCTCTTAAATACAAACACTGACCTCATCACTCCTCACTCAGGCTGTAGACAGATGTGAGTTTACTGAAGGGAAGCAAACATCCAGCCCAAGACACTCCTTTTAATCCCTTATCTGCACTTCTTTCCTGCTTTTCTCTGATGTTTAAGGGTGTTTTATGCTCTTTGTGTGAAGTGTTGCCCCCTGTCAGAGGCAATCAGACATGGAATAGACTGTGGGCAACTTAGCTCATTTCTCAAGCCTCCAAAAGGTATCAAAAACCTGCTTTTTAAAAGTTGTGGTGTTTACTTGCTGGTTTAGTTTGCTCTCAATAATTTATTACCTACTAATGTCTTTTTTTTTTTTTTCAGTCTTGCCTATTCTCAGTGGAGGCAGCTGGATTTTATCTGAAGGCATGGTTACTGTGAGGATGTGGAGTAAAGAACCCATAATGGTTTATCCATTAAGGCCTGGAGTTTCACAGACTTGAGGGTTTGCAGCATTATTCTTTTCTTTTCAGTGAAGAATATATCTACTAAATCCATTTAAGCAGGTGAATGAGGAAATAACCAGGTTTTTTTCTTAGACAAATATATGTGATTTCTGATGTTTATTAGAGTTTTATACTGAGTTTGAATTTGCAACTTCATTTAAAGGTGCGAAATGCTAAGAACTGTCTGAAGCATGACCTGTGTGCATTCTGTCAGAGGATCACCAATCCTTATTTCATCATGTTAAGGAAAGACAGTTTAAAATTGCATTTTACAAAAGCCCATTGAACAATTTTAGGCAGGATCACCGATTAACTGGTTGATCTGTTTTCTGAGCTCTTGTTAGTACTGACTTGAAGTTTATACAGCTCTAGGCTCTGAATTAGTAAGCAAAAGTCAGAGATTTATAAATGTTCACCCAATCATGTTTATATTTCACCAACCCAGCCTACATTCCTAGTGAGATCCCTGCCTTTCTCCATGAGCCAGGCCTGGCCATAGTTTATAAGAGAGACATTGTTAAAATAATTTATGTTATTTTGATTTTACTAATTTGATAGATTACATGTTGCAGTGTCTATTGTGCAACATTGCTGAGCTGCCAGCAGATACTGTCCTCATATTGATATTGCATATATATGTGTGTGTGTATACATATGTATTTTTGTTTATGTTTTATTTATAAATTTTTTATTTTTCATATTTTGCTCATTATTTTTTGTTATTGATATGGCTATTGCATTATGGTGAACTCGTGTTTTGGCATCTTTTACAAGACCACATTTTCTTGGGCAGTAGTTTCTCTAAAGGCTAGAACTTCTAAACCTTATTTTTCATGTCCAGCGTTCTGAATTCAGATATACAGAGAAATACATCTCTGATGGAGAAACACTTTAACCGTGATTTCCAGTTTTCACCTTTCTGTTATTTGTATGTTCTCATTGGCACCTGGAGTCATGGCTGGAATATCTGGCATGTACTAAACATTAGCCCCCCTGAAGTCTTCACCTTTGTTGTCTCTTTCTACCTTCAGCAATTTGATCGAGCCAGTTTATGCATCTTGAAGGCAGAAATCCCTCATGGAAACATTTCATTTCAGCTCATCCATAATAGGTATTGATAAAACCTCTCGCTGCCTCTCCCAGGATTCAGAGAGCCCCTGCAGCATCTGCACGAGTTCCCCTCTGCAGCACATCTGGGGAGCGCTGGCCTTGTGAATAATGCAGGAGTGGAGCTGTGCTGGGGCTGGGGCTGCACAGAGACCCCACGGTGCCTGTGCTGGGCTGCCCAGGGCAGCTCTGGGATTCCATCAGGCAGCTGCCTGGCTTATCGTGTTAGAAACATTTGAGGAAGGTTTAATATCCTGAAATTAAACCTCTCTTGCTGCTCACTGCATTCTCGTTCTCCAAGAAACTCAGCCTTGGTGGAAAATCCAAATAAACCCAAGTTGCAGGGATCTCCTTTCCCCTGGAGCAGGGAATCTCTGTATCTCTGGAGAACTTTGTGGGCTCAGTTTTACTGATGCTGCATCAGCAGTTCATCCCCTTTGTGTTTCTGCTGTTCCAGTCTGGTGTTCAAGTACTTCCTCCAGCAGATTAATTAAATAGGAAATACCAAAGAGATTCCTCTAAATCCAAAGTACACGTTTTAACCTAAAGTGAATACATAACATTTCTACTCAGAAGGATTTTAATAGGTATAGTTGTATTTATCATGGCAGTGCAAAGTTTTTGGTGAAGTATATTTAGACCTTCAAGTTCTTTGTTGAGATAAACACAAGATGTAATAACACCAAAGCAATTTACACAAGAAGAACTTTGCTGGATTTCTGTCAGGAGAATAAAGGGTGTCAGGAAATGGTTTCAGTCTGATTTAGTGAAAAGAACAAGTGTGACCTTTCAAATAGACAAATAGAAATGTAAACTCAATACAGAAAATTAGCTCCACTGCTGGAACTAAAAACCCCTTGTGTCTGAAGATGTCTTGAAATCTGAATAAAAGCACAGTCCACCAAAGACTGGAGCTGCAAACTGAAACTTCTGCTAGAACTGAAGGACTTCCCATCACCTTGTCAGCAAATCCCTGTTCTCTCCTTTATTTCTAAGCCATGAAGATACCTCAAAAACAAGTCTCCCACCATTCCCCCCAGAGCCAATCTGCCTGTTTGAAGGCTGGCACATTTTGGTTATCCATAAACCATGGGAGTGAGCTCACAGACCCCACTCAGATCTCTTTTCCTTCCCATCCTTCTGCAAACCATGTCCACTGGTTTTGGTTTGATTCGACACAGACTCAAGGGGTAGAACAGCTCAGACAACACCTTTAGGACTGCAAAAGCTGCAGCATTAAGCCAACCCCAGTTTGGCAAAATCTGCTTATCCCCTTCTTGGGTCCTTGTTTCCCACTGGAGTGTGTCTGGAGCTCACAGGATCACAATCCTCATGCCAATGCTTTCTGCCTCACAGAGCATCTCCTGTAATATTTTTTCTTGTACCACAGGAATGCAGCTTCTCATTAATAAAAGAGCTGCACTGTGGCAGAAGGGGATGATTACTCTGATACCAAGTCTACACTGCTGAAGTTCAAGTGATGTAACTGGAGGTATTCCTGATTTACCATGCTGCACATCAGGGCAAAACCTGAAAGAACTAGGGGTTTGTTTCTGACATGGAAAAGTTAGCCTCAAAATTATAAAAATCAGTCTTGCCAAACAACCTCTAGATGGCTCTTGAGGCTTGCTTTGTCAATTAGCAGGCACATGAAACATGTCTGCATCAGTCTAGAAAGAGATTTTCCTTTTAATCTATTACTTCTTCTGCAAAAGATGAAACCCTGAAGTTTTTTCAGGCAGTGGGAAAGCTTCCCTTGGTTTTATCAAAAGCAGTGAGACCCCCTCAGCTGAAGAGAGGAAAAATGTTTGTTGTCTTTCTACCCAGAAAGTCCTGATTGTGGATTCCACCTGTGCATATTCTGCTGTAGTTGCTTCATGTTTATTCCCTCAGGTGTGCAAATTACCACTCTTGATTGAAGATTCTCAGGTAAAAAAAAAACAACACAGACACCCATTTCCCTGAGTAGAACTACTTGTAAGCATCTGACTTACCCAGTTTTCAGAAATTCTGTTTAGAGGAGTGCATCCCTTTTTCATTTGCAAAGGGCATCTGGTGTTTATTGCTGATTCACAAAGGAGTGGGGAAGTAGGGTGAGAAGGGAAGGAAGAAAAACCTATTTCTAGCTTTAAGGTGAATCACATCCCTTCAATCCATGTTTAATCTGAAACAGATCTTGTGAGTTCCTTGCTGCTCAAAGTATTACTGAGCAGATCATATTGGATGTCATACTTGTAATCCAAAGGGACACAAAGGAAACTGGGGAGTGAAATCTGTTAGGAACTTGGATCTGTCAGACAAAAAAATATTTGTACCAAAAAGTGGAATGCACAACTGAGAGCTCACATGCCTCTTACAGAGTTTGCTCCAGCACAGTAACCAGACATTTCTGTAAGCCAGATATGATAAGAGTTAAGTATCTAACTTCACTACTAACTGCTGGAAATTAATTTCTATTCTGGATCAAAATTTCATCATTAAAATTCTAGGTGAGAGCAAATATTCCTTCCTCCCTTAACCAGATAAATGGTCAAAACGTTAAAAAATATATTTGCACAAATTTGTAACCTTTAGTTGGAAAACCTAGTAGCCTTTCAAGACAAAGTCTAAAGATGCTGCCTGCTTCTTCCCTTATGTAGTAAGAGATTATATACTCTTTACTAACATACTGAGGTACTCCAGAATTGAAGAACAATGGGTTGTTTTAACATTATTCAAGTACCATGCAGCAAAGAAGAATTCACTGCCTTCTTTGTTGGAAAGGTTAATATCTTTGTGGGTTTTAAATTAAGAAAACCTGTAAAATATTTATAAGGTTAAACACAATACAGAAGTGGCCAGCAGAGACAGTTACAGTAATTTCCTATAATTTTCTGGGGAAAAAAATTTTAAAAATATATCTTTTTACATCAAATGTTCCACTTCAATCGGAGGGACAGATCTTTGGCTGCAACTCAGCTGCTGTCCACAGTGATGGAATGTGCCTCTGGACTGTAATGAGGGATGTGCTTTTCCCCATGAATATACTTATGCCCTGTTTGGCAGAAAATCCATGTGTAGGACTCTTCTTTGCAAAAGTTTTGATGAGAGGGCTATTTTTGAGCAAAGAAAGATGCAGCACTTGACCACCTTTCTATGCTTGGACTTTAGCTCTCATCCACCAAACAGCCTGTATCTTTTGTTATTTAGGCCTGAGTATGCTGAATGTAAGGAAACATCACAGAAAATACTGATAAAGAAATCAAACTCATAATCTGCATGTATCTTTTGAGATAAACTTGTTCTGGATTATCTCCAACTGGGAATACTACCCAAGCTGAGCTGGGAGCAGCTATCTCTGCTTAAAACTGAAATTCACGTTGGCATCACTATTTTGGCTTTATGTAAAAAGAATTGTGCCTTGCTAAGACATGAGTAGGTGTTTCATTCTTAAAACAGCATACAGGATTAGCCAGCAGATGCTCATCGAGAACAGAATCTCTTTTTTTTTCAAACATTGGGAGAACTATGTGCCTGGGACCAATTTAGAGAAATTCACTCTGATGTCACGTTCTTTTATAGGCTATATAAATAGGTAAGAAAAAAAACCCATGTAACAACAGAGTAATAACATGACCTGCAGATTACAAGATAATTAAACTTCAGGCTACCAAGTACAGGGCTCCAGGAACAATTTACCTGGTGGTGTGGGGAGCTGAGATGTTCTGATGTTTCTTGCTAATGCAAAATGAATAAGCACTGGGAGCTCCAACCTGCCAGGGCTAAGGAATTAACGGGTTCCCTACCTGTATCCCTCACTCCTTAACACTCGTGATGACAATCTAATTTGGGAAGCAGCAATAACCATGTGCTAACTGTCTTTAAGAGGCACTTAGATGTCATTTTATGGTCAGTGAAAAGATGGTGCAACTGATTTGAAGCAAACTGCCTTTGTTAGCTGGCTGTCACCTCCACAGGGACCGAGTGCATTTTGCTGTACGTTGGTACCGTTGGTTCCTGCCCTGAGCCAGGTGTAAATGGGAAGAGTTACTTGATAGAGGATTTAAACAAGATTTAGGCTGTGCTGTTAATTTCTAGGTGAGGAATCCAATCTCTTCCTCTCATTGCCCTAGGAAAAAAGACGCTGGAAGTGTTTTAGAGCATAAAGATGTGAACAAAAGAAGGAGCTGAAGCAACATAGATATATCACTGCATTTGGTAAAAGATACTTCTTGTTTTTCCCTTCTGACTTGCCTCTGGTCAGGGGCAGAACGGAGAGTCCAGTTAAAGCAAAATGAAGATGAAGGTGATTACACTGATTTGCTGTGATGTGCTCCTAGCTCAACTACATTTCATTGATTAACTGACAATTTAAATAAGCAGCAGTGCAGGCAGATGGCATTTAAATAGGAAATGGTTTTTTTAATCTTATACATGTGGAGTCTTTTTGATTGTAAATTGCTGATACCATGTGTTTGCTCAGGCTACAGCACTTGGTGCTGAAGCCACTGCTTTGCGTCCCCAACACCAACAAAGTAATGTTGTCTTTGACACCTTAACTCAAGAACAGCCAGTGGCTGTGTTTTTAACTCTCCCCACACTCAATGAGACTTAAATGAGTTTTAAGTGCTGTGTTGGCTGCAGGTGCTTCCTGTAACTGGGGCAATGGATATTTTTAGCTTTTTCGCTGTTTATGTCTTTGTCGATGTGTCCCCGAGAACAGATGAGAGCATTCAGAGCAGCTCTTCCCTCCATGCAATCCTAAGGATGCATTTAGGGGAGTGCTCATGAACTCCTCCTCAAAGATGGAGTGGGGCCTCTGCACATTGCAATTATTAATCTTCCACAGCTGGGTGATTTCTGCTCTAGTCTGCAACCATCGCTCAGCTGTGCTGAGTGCCTTTCCCCAAACCTTGCAGCTGTAAATGTCGAGAATGTGTAAACCCAGACTGCAATCTGCAGTTCCTTGACAGCCCTTACAATTAAAACTCAAAAGAATTTTGAAATAAGTGTATCAGAAGTGCCTAGCCTGAATGAGAGTAAAATTAGTAAAACCAGTCTGCATTTTGAAACATGCTCCTAGACTCTATTTAAACACTGCACTTCCAATCCTATCACTTCAAGTTCAATCATAGCTGGACATAAGCATGTGTGAATTCCTCTTTTCATGAAAAGCAATACAGAGAACTCATCAAGGTACAGCTGACCCTCATTGCACTGTGTGTAAGACACACAGAAGCACTAGAAAACCTAAAAATACTCATTGAATTGCTGCAATGATGCGTTTCTTCTAGGCTCCTGGAGAACAAATAAACGGCGCTGCAAGAAATAAAACCAGTGTTTCCAGAGGCACTACGCTGTTCCTCTGTGTCCAGCGACAGAAATTTGAGACCTACTTTATATAGATATATAGAAATGTATGCATCATGCATTTTTATTGTGGTGTTTGAAATTTCAGGACTTCTTTTGTAGTGCTGCTAGAAAAATCCAGCACTGGCCAGTTGTCTCTTCAATGTGCTGATGATCCCCAGCTGTTACCAGCAAGGTGGGACAGAGGGAAGACAGAGCAATGTGAAACTCAGCATTGCATCCCACTGCTCCCTGCTGCTTTCTGCTTGAGGCCAGGTGTTGAAAGACAAAAACGTTGTTGTTTTCTTTTCCTGAAATGGGAAATCTTTTAGGTAGCTTCTGATCCACAGCTGACAGGCAGAGGTGAGCCTGGAGAAAACCTCCTGATTTGAGGAGTCCCGGAGATGAGCCTGGGAAGTCACACCAGGGCAGAGATCGATCCCAGCAAGGGGGCAGATCTGCACTAGCCAATGCTATTTAATTAATTAATCTTAATTTAATTAGACTTGTGGCTCAGTGAAAGTGAATTTGGGCCACTGGACAAAGAAAAGCAATGTCATGGCAAGGGAAGAAATACCAATTTCCTCCTCGATAACCCCCTTTCTAAACATGAGTGTTTAGAATGGAAAGCTCCAGGAGACAAAGGTGAGACAGAGGCTGTCTCGGACAGGGGGAGCTGGACACTTTCCCTGCAGCAGGGCTGCTCTGGGGGATGAAATTTCCACCTCTATTTTCTTTTCCTATCCCCATCCTCAGGCCCAGCTGGCAAGCACTGGCAGCATTCCAGAGGACTGGCCCTTCTCTCCCTGAGGTCAGCACAAAATGCTTCCTCAACACAAACCAGGGCAGGTCCAGCCTCCTGGAGGAGTTTCGCTCCCTGCAGAGCAAATCCTGCTCCGAGCCATGCAAAGGCAATGCTGCCACACACATCTCCCTGCTCCCTCCTTTTTTTCTTGTTTTGAAAAATGACAGTGAATTCACACAAAGCCTCAATTACAAAAGATTATGGGCTTCAATTTAGTGTGTGCTGTAAAGTTGTATTAAACGATCAAATGCTAATGAGGAGAAAGGCTCTTCTAGAGAAATAAGGAATTAGCATAAATTAATAGAGTTCCATATGTGCAAGTTTTATGGGGTAACAAAGTATCTCATCATAAAAGTATAAATATTTAATTTAATTCTTTTTGGGGCCAGTACACAGCATTACAGTCAGCACAGAAGTATGAATTAAAGTGTGGGAGGGAGCAAAGTGCTACCCAATTCAGGTTCACAGAGAGGGCACTCTCAGGGCTCTGGTGTTCTTTTTCTCTGTTTTCCAGCTCACACAGCTTGAAGCCAGGTCCAAATGGCAAAGCAACATATGCACAGCCTCGTCTGCAGTCTGGGGAGCCTTTGTGTTGGCTTCACTTGGTGTGTTCCCAAGTTCCTCAGCTCTGCCCAGGAGGATATTTCCTGCTTAACACTGGATCTTCCTGCTCCTACAGCTGAGAGAAAAGGCTTCAGAGGCATTTGGGCAGTGCTTTTAGAGCACTTTCCCCAACCACGTGGAAAAGAGCTGCTGCAGGTATAAATTGAGTTGAATTTGTGATTTACATTCAGCCTTACAGTGTATTTCACATTAATGCCATGAATGAGTTGCTACAATTAAGATTAATTTTGCTGAGTAAAATGAAAGCTCAGTCCTATCTGTTACCTTTGTGAACAGCTGATTAGCACAGGCTGCTCCAGCCACGCTCTGCACACACAGGGAAGGGTCTTTGTGCCACTCTAATAAACATACAGAGGCTGTATGTTTCAGAGGCTGTATGTATCCATCTTGGGCTGGATTTTTCTTGTATAACCCGATTTGTAGGACCCAGGAGAAAAGAATGCTCCAGTTCTGCTGTATTTCTCATGTTCTGGTGCTGCATTGCTAGAAGCATCTGTCTTCAAGAGTGCACATGTGTTCATGGTGTGTATTTAGTGTGCTTATTTTCCCTCCAAAAATTGTGTCAATATGTAGGTGTCTAAAGGGGTAAGTTCATTTTTACCCATAAATAAGTATAGCTGTGTCCAACATTTGGATACATGTACTTTGCTGTGTTCCATCATCAGATAAAACTGTAATTCTAATCTGAAACTGTACATGTAAGTACCAGCATGCTTTATAGTTGAGACAGATAATTGTGGTTTTTGAGAGGATTTTAATTTGATTATCTTATATTTTGCAGCAGTAAAACACAGCAAATTGTATAAATCCATGATCACAGAGAGATATGTCAGCTTCCAAATCCTTTAGGTCATTATAGTTTGTCATTTTGTTAACAGGGGTTTTGCCAGTTTCCTATATGCTGGGCTTCAGGAAATCACGGTTTTTGCTAAGTGTTGCATTTTGAATTCACATCTGCATTACTGTGGTACTCCAGGACAGGGATCCCATTAGGCTGAAGGCAAACTGGAGACTTGTTCAGGAGAGAGAAAAGGCAACTTCTTTTGGAACACAGAGTTGTTGTTGTATATGGTGGATATAGATCTAAAAATCCTACTCAAACCTCTCTGCTGTGGTGCCTATTACATCAACGAGAGCTGATTTTCAATGGCCTTAGAGATCAGTTCTGGTATTTCTGGTGGTAACACAGAGACCACAACTTCTGTCTGATGATATTGTGATTGATCTGAGTTGCTCTTCTTGGCTTCAAAGGAGGGACTGGTTTTGTCTTAGCAGAAGAGAAACCAGGTCTGACATTAATGCCATTAGATCATGTGTACCTGCTCACTATCCGGTGGTTTTCTTCTTTGATTTTGGCTTTTTTGAACCAGCCCTGGCCCAGGAATGTCAGCGCTGTGTCAATGACACCACAGTGATCTCTCTGAACACACAGAGGTCTAGGAGAGCACGTTTCTCTTTGGGCATTCCAGATGAACCTTGCTGCCAACAGGCTGTGCATGTTTGCATCTTCGCCTTGCACCAGCTGAAACTCATTCAAATTAGTCCCTTTTGAGAATCATTATGTCAAGAGATCTGTCTCGATCGCAGAGCCTCGGAGGGCGCAGGAAATGTCAGTCCTGTTCAGAGCACGCTGCTGACACTTGGTGACTTCCTGCCAGGTTACATGTTTGACAGCTGTTCTGGGGTGTGTGTTCCCAGCCACTGGCCTGACAGCCATCATGAAGCCAATTACAGTCACAGGCAATTAATGTTCCCCTCCTCGGGTGCTCGTGGAAATGATAGCATAATGCAGAGGATCAGCGTGAAATTTGTGACCTTTGGAAATATAAGCCTGAGACGGGAGCTGGGCTTGTGTCTACATCAACTGTGTCCAATTAAGCTCTTAAGGCATGGCAAGGGAGATGGAAAATTACATGTTTCATAAAAGCAGTGTGACAATTTTTTCCTCTCACTTCCAAACACAATAGCTTCTAGTTGACCTGAAAATACCAGCTTTTTCCCCACGCTCTCCCTGCATCAGTAACTCAGATCTTGTGGTTGGTCTCCTCTAACAACAGCTGCAAATTGATACAGATTTTCTGTATTGCTGTTGTGCACAGGTCTGAATCCATCATGTTCCTCCTGCTCTGAGCTGTGTACAGGTGACTCGACAGGGCCAGCTCCTCCCATGGTGCAAACCAATATAAAGCCACAGAAATGAAGAGAGATGTTTATCTGCTACCTTTGAGCTCCTTCCCCATCATGGATTTCAGCCTAACACAGGAAGAGAAGATTCTTCCCAGGATGGGGTTTTGTTGCTCTATACTCCAGAGAGACACTGAAAACCAACCACGAGAAATTTCAGTTTAATTATGGGGTGACCCAATTTCAACCTTTGTTTTCCACTCCTTCCTGGCTGCACCAAAATCAAGGATGTTATTCTGGTTCAAGCTGAAGTAGAGACATCTTTTTCTGTCCTGGTCACAATGGATCGTGGTTTTTCTGTTTGCTTCTGTACATGTGTGTGAATGGCCCATCTCTCCTCCTGGCAGGAGCAGAATCAACCTGCAGAGGTCCAGTTTACTGTGCAGAAAGCCAGCAAAGAGAGGTTTGATAAAATAGCTTGAAATTCAGGGAGTTCATAGCAAGGAAATTTTGTGACAGCAACACCTAGAGTTCAGATGTTTCATCTGCTTTACTCCAGATGCAGAGAATTTTTTTATTTAATTTGAGAAGAGCAGGAAGTTGTCATGAAACACACTGGGATTTTAGGCCAAAATATTTTCAGGATAAGTGGTCTGAAATAATCTTGTCTGGATAAAGCAGCCTGGAGCTTAACTTGTCTAGTTTTAAGGCTTTTCCCAATCACATCTCACAATAAAATATGCAAACTGAGAAAACAGAAATTTTGAAATATTTTCTAAATTTCACAGCTTGCAGTTTAGCTCTGTAATTCTTAAGAATCATGCTTTTAATTTGTTGGGTTTGCTTTTATTATTGCTTAGTATTTGCCATTGAATATAATGGTCTGATCAAGACAGTTTTTAAATTAACCTCTGGATAGTCAGGAAATAAAGTCCCAGGATGAGACTTGCAAAGTAGGTAGTTCTGAATAATTACCCTTTACATCAGTGTCTTTTCGAACATGAGTGTGTATTTTTTGGGGGAATCTCTGAGATCACATTGTCTAACCCTCCCAAAATCTTCTCCTGCAGCATTTAAGACATTGTCTGCGCAGTGCAGGAGGTCTGTAGTACTTCAGGTTTCTCCATGATCCTCTTTAAGCCAAATGCAAAGCTGGTTGGCTGCTTCTAGCCCCCTTATACTGAAATATTTCCCCTTTTTAATAATAAAAGTGATGCCATGAGAAGGAGCCTGTACTACCAGAAGGGGCTGTCCGAGTGCCATTTGTGTGGGGACTCACTGCAGAGTGATGCATGACCCAAAAGACACTGCCAAGAAATCCCCACTCCACATTTCCACAAATTCAGGGTACAGGGAAGCATTTTCCCTTAGACCCGAGCACATCCTGATTTGGCAAGTCAGTTTTGCATTGATTGAGGAAGGGAAGTTTATTTTGGTGTGCCCACAATGCTGTGATCAATGAGGTTGCAGATATTTGGAGCGTGGATATTCCCACTGGTGCAGCACTGGCGGCTGCTTGGTGCCCTTGGGCCACAGATGTTTGGTCCTGGTGCTGATGTCCAATATGTCCAGCTATTGAGGCAGATGGTGAGCAGCAAAATATTCCTGAACTTTTGGAAATATACCACCCTGGAGCCCGGTGAGGGAGACAGCTGAAATTGGAAAATAATGTAATAGAATATTTTATTTTTCACAAAAGACTTTAAGGCTGGGAAGTCTGCCATTTCTGAAAGGGCACTTTGGCTGACTTCCCCATGTTCTGCACAGCTTTGCCATGACCCCCCCTTTGCACCCCTTTCCTCTTTCAGACTGAAACAGAGGTCTGCACTTCATTTTATACACACACACACACTCACAAGCCAGCAGACGGTGATACTGAATTTATAGAATTATTAAATGAAAAAGCCAGACTTCAGCTCAGTCTTTTTGCGGCAAAGGACAGAAATCACTTTCTGCCTTACTTCTGTGTCCATTCAGCCAGGGGTCCATCCATCCTCTCTCCAAGAGCAGAGGGGAAAAAAGACAGGGTAGAGCTACAAGGACCTTGATTCATCAGAAGACTCCAAGATTTGATTAAGTTCCTGAAACTACACAAAAATCAACAGGATTGGTTTCCATTTATTGATAGGAAACCTGTGGGTTCCCAGTAGACTTAATACTAACCTTGTGCCTCACAATTTTCTTCAGGGCAAATCTAATGGCATTTTAAGTCACTTACTTGTTTTATAATTAGCAGCTTTCTGGAGGGATTGAGCTTTTTCTTTGCATTGGGGGTGGTGGGGTTGTACTTCCTTCTCCCTTCCACAGTGATGTATTTATAGTGCTACTGGAAGGGGCTGAATTGCAGGCTTTTCCCATTAAAAAAAAAAACAACAACAACAAAAAACCCAAAAAACAACAACAAAAAAATCCCAAGCAAACAAACAACAACAACAAAAAAAACCCAACAAACCAAAACAAACACAAAAAAAAAAAAAAACAAAACCAAAAAAAACCACCCAAAAAACAAAACCAACCCCTTTATCAGTTTCAATGTTATGAATTCACTTTGAGGCAAATTCTTTTCTGAAAGTTAAAGCCGGATCTTTGTCTTCTGAAGAGGATAATGGAGAAAGAATCATTGTTCCTATAATTTCTACTTGTTTGGGGTTCCCGAGATTCAATAGTCAGGCAGGGTGGAAAGGGACATCCAAGCAAAACAATTATGATAAACAGCCTCAGTGGGCTTGATTCGCTTGGCAGGTGAATTGGCTGAGTTCTGTCCAGGGATGCTGCTCATGGGAGCTTGAGGATAAATAGCACCAATGGACAAACACAAAGTTCACGTGCAAAATGTATTTACCAATTCTGTTTCCAAGAAAAGTGAACTATAAAGTATTCTGGATAATTTCTATGATTTTGATTTTCAGAGTGCAGTTTGGGCATAGCTTTAATACCAAATTTTGGGTGAATTCTCCAGGACAGTTTAACTCATTCCATTATAGCAAAATACTGCAGTACAGTGAATGGTAACTAGATGTTCTTTGGAACAAAAAAAAAAAAAAAAAAGAAGAATGATGAAATGAGGAAAATATGTAATTTTATTGGAGTAGCTCTAGGAACACTCCAATAAAAACACCTCCTAGTTTCTAGAAGACTATGAAACACCCTGCTCAGAACAGATGTTTAAATATTTTACCTCTGGAGTGTTGATTTGTAAGTTTTCCCCTCAGAACAGACAGACTTCTCTTGAGAAAGAGAATCACTGCTAGACGGGTCACACACCTCGTTTTGAAAGGTATCTTAGACCTTTTTCACCTGGAGCTGCAGCGATGTTTTTAAGTTTTACAGATTTTTTTAAAAATTCTACTACAGATAATATAAGCATGCACATCCATAAGATGTTAGCACAGTTAAGCACTACGTTTAAGCAGACCAATGCCTTCAAAGTGCATCCTGAACATTAAAATTTTATCCGAGGCTCATTGACATACATATAACTGGACTTTCCTGGTATTTGTATCTGGGAAGGTGTTGCTGACATGAAAGGTGTTGTTTAAATAAAAGATAGAACATAAAAAAATCCTGCTTTATGCTCAAAGCACCAGCAGACCAAATAGTTTCTAACTGCAATGACTATCAGCTATTCTTGCACATAAATGCTTTGCATTAAAAGATATGCTCATTCCAGTATAGAGGGATTTACATGTGTATGAAAACTTCCAATAAAAGTTAATATGCATTTGTAGAAATCCCTCTGCATAGGGATGAGACTATATTTTGAGCCTTCACCATCTGGTCTGTCCTCTAATGATGAATCCAGCATCATAATATTCAAAATCCACTTCTTCAAATACAGCTCTACCTGCATTTCTCCTCTGTAGAGAAACTTGCCTCTGCCTTGTTTACTGAGAACAAGGTACCCTGAACAACACTGAGAATTGCAATTTTTCCTCGGTGCTCTGATCCCAGAAAGCCCAATGACTGTTGCTGCAGTTGAAATTTCAAAATTTGAGCTCAGTGTCCCTCAAAAATGGAGCACGAGTATTCACCGAGCTGTGTGTTTAAGAGCTGCGCCATGAGCAGGGCTCTGTTAATGATGTGTATTTTGTTCTGACACTGCCAGCCTCATTTCCTTACAGAATCACAGAACCTGCTCTGTTTTGCCGTGATTCTGATGATAATACAAGTTTAATGGCCAGTATGAAATGGTGAGAAAGGAGAGATTTGTTTAGCTCCTGAAACCTTATAGCCTAATATTGCAGCCTGATGCCGTGCAAGAAGCAAGGAACTAAGCGGCATCATTCCAGCGCCTGCGACTGTAACACACAGCGACAGAAATGCTTAAATATGTATGCACACGTCAGGGAGAACTCATTTCATTTTTACCTCTCGCTCGGGTTTTTAGCAAAATTGTCAGGAAGGAACAATAGTGAAAAATAGAGCTGAAGCAAGGCAGCTGTTTGTGGAGCTCTCCCAGAGGTGCAGCGCTCCCCACTCCCCTCCACGAGGCAGCTCCGCGGTGGTGTGGGATTGCTCGCAGAGGGAAGTGTATTTTTAATGTGTTCAGAGCTGTCTGGAGGCTGTTATCTGTCATGCTGACAGAGACAGAGTGATCTCCCAAAGCTGCGCTGAGCACCTTTCCGAGCGCATCACTCCCTGTCCTACATGGCGGTGTGGCACTTGCAATAAGGCTGGTGCTGTTCCGCCCCCCTTGCAGTAGGTTTAGGAAATTTGGGGATGAGAAATGGAGAGTAGGTGGCTTGGAGTTGCTTTAAACATCCAGTTAGCCCCATCTACTGTGAGTCCCACTGACCCTGGCCAACAGCAATTGTATCGCTGCCTCCTCTCAGGAGCACAAAGTCAGGCTGGAGCAGTGCGGATAGAAGAGATAGATGGCATGTTGCATGCAAGTAAGGTGCAATTTCTCTTTTAATCTTCTTTTCTTTACCTCATCTGTTAATCTTCAGAATCAAGAGGAAGCAGAAGTTGCCCAGCCCTGTCCCCTGTAGGGACAGTGATGGATTCCCAGTGACTTCCCCCAGGACTGCAGGGGAGCAAAGGCAGCCCATGACCAGTAAAGCTGCTCAGGTGAGTAAGAGCTCTCCACCCAAGTACCCCCAAAACTCCTCTTGATTTCTGTCCCCCTGTCTGCTGGATGCAGAGACCACCCTGTCAGTTGTCTGGCTTGGAAATTAATATTCAAGCTAAGAATTTTCTGAGAGCGCTGAGGGATTTAGACACACACTTTGCATTAATTTTAATGGACAATACACCTAAATTACCTGCTGTGCTTGGGAGAGTCTCAGCCTGAGGTTTTATTTATTATTTATTGAATATTCCCTGAGTAAACAGAACTTAGTAGCACAAAGATGATCTGGCAGGAAGAACACTCTTAAAATGCAAGCTATTATTCATGCAATTATACTGCATCACTCATTCTTTTTTATTATTGTTTATATTACTGTAGCACCTTGAGCCCCACAACAGAGACGAAAGTCTCTCCATCTCAGCTTCTGTTTGAACACACATTAGGAGCCAAACCCCATCCTAAGTGCTTCCAATTTAAATGGATAAGACAAAACAAACTATGAGAAAAGCAAGTGTGGAAAGAAAAAGTTTGCTTGTCCAAGGTCATACAACAGATTGTCAGTAGAAACAGACCTAAAACCCAGACATCTTAAACTCTTTGGCCAGTTAGACCCCACTGCTTCTCTTCTTTCTCAAATAAAACAGCACATGAACTAATTCCTGCTCTCTGATACTTGATACCCAATGGGTTTCACTAGCTTTACTAAAACCATCCTCCTTTTTGACTCCTCAGCAGACTCATTTCCAATCCATCAGTTTCATTTTGGCAGGCCTAATTCTTACAGGGTAAGAAATATGGACATGCTCACAACACAAAACTCACATGTTGTAGGATATCCTTAACTGGCCCCATGGAAACAGAGTGCAGCCTGACAGTTTTATGAATCATAAATCTTTAGCAACCTCTGCAAAGAACCAATTGAATAGTGAAAGCCCAAAATTCAGCATAAGAAATATAAATATTATATTCAATTTGGATCTAGTTAGTGACTTAATTACTTCATTCTCACTTGTGATGCTGGTGTGGGGAGACTGGGTGTCATCCCTTCCTTCCTCACAATACTCCAGCCATTCTTACAGAATCCCTGTACAATGCTGTCCTCGATCAGGCAATGAAACTCTTGGGGGAGAGACCATTAACTGAGGCAGGAGGAATTGTTCCCTGTGTTCTTTTTTGGGGCAGTCAGAAAAGAAAAACAGTCCTTCCTGAGGCTCTTGCCTGCTGGTTCCTACCCAGAGAGCCTTAACCTGTTTCCGGCTGTGTGGATATATTCTGCACGTCAGGGTTTACGGCACCGCTGGCGCTCCGTGCAGGGTAAGTGCCCTGCCAGATTATTGCCTCCCTTTGCAGATGGAGCCCTGCTGAGGAGGGGAGGCTTGGCTCATGTCCCCTCACCTCCCACAGGGCTGCTGGACGTGGGTTTCATCCCCTTCCCGTGTCACTGAGTGACACAGCATCTTGTCACATCCCCTTGCCACGGGCTGGGCACCTCTGCAGGCACAGCCTGAGGCTCGCAACAATGAAGTGTGCAGGAACCTTTTTCTCATTTCCTTGTACTTATTCCTTCTTCTGCATTCACCAGTGGAAATGTGACTGTTTGGCACAGGATGTGCCTCAGCAGGGTGGTGATTTAGCTGCCACAATGTCAATTGACTGATGTTAGCACTTGGGTCAGGAGCCTTGTGCTCCTCCTGGGTACAGACGAGTTCTCTCTGCTGTACAACACCCCTGTGTAAACAGAGGCTGCACGGGGCCTTTTTCCTGCTCGCTGGATAATGTACCCTGGGAAACAGAGGTGGTCTCATCTCTCTCTCAGGTTTCTGGTACGATATCAGTCTTCTTTGGGAGTTCTCTGTGAGCTCTGTCCAAGCCTTTCTCATGGTCACAAAGGACATCTGTGCTTGGGGAGAGCTGTGCATTCCTTTCCAAGGGCAGCACAGTGCCCTTTAACCCATCCTTTTGCTGCAGGGCTGAATGATGGCTCGAAAGGACATGCTCAAAACCTTCCTTCCATCAGTCACCTTTGTCTAGAGAGTTTTCAGGGCTTTGTGGTGCTTTCTGATGTTATCCATTAGGAATCATGAACAACTGCCTGCTGGAGAGGACACATGTAATTCTTTTCACATCCACATGCCAGAAACAAGTACACATTGACACAGTTATTATTTTCTATTTCCTTGTCTGCAGATTTTGGCTGGATAACTGAACACATAATTCTTTGGCTACAAACAGATTTCTGCATGTGTGTGTACCAGGATAGGATTTGGTACCTGAAGTTGTTGAGTTCTCTCCATACTTTCCCACTCATCCTGCTGCTGGAATGCAGAGCTGTGGGATGGCACTGCACCCCGTTTCATTTGCTGTGAGTGTGTTCCATGTCTCGAGGATCAAAAGGGGTGAGATGCAGTTCCCCTGCCTCCTGTATTCATTGTTTGTTGAACGGGGGTCATTCACAGAAAGCCTGTTTATATATCAGTGCGGAGCTGAGGGAAATAAATTAGGTAGAAAAGCTGGAAGAGAAGGAAACAAGAAAAACATTGCTGGAGGAAAGGAGCTTCTAGAGGCAAACCGGGCTCTTCCATAACCCTGCTAAGCCATTTCTGAAGCCTCCTCTGCTTTTAGCTGACCTCTAATGTCTCTACCCTGCAAGAGACACAAGAGCAAAGGGTGCTATTACTATTCCTGAAGGTGCTGAGAAATCTCAGTGTCGCACTGCAGAAACTTAATAATATATTTCCAAATATCAGTCGCTGAGATCTCATTAAAGCCATTCTTTCCCAGCTCTCCACCCCGTTTTCTATCAAATAGTTATTTCTTGAATTGAACAATTAATAAGTAATGGTCAGATCCGTACTGATCTCATAATACTCTGTAAACTTCTGAAGACTATTTCAATTTATATTTCAACAGTGCCGTGGGAGAAGGTTTGGTCTTGCATAGAGACAGCCCTTTGATATGAGGAGAGTCTCATCATCAGGCAATTAAATCGGGTGACCAGTGCCAGGCAGGAAAAGGACAGAGGCTGAAACAGGTAACAATGGATCAAATCAGACTAATTCAATATGGGGCCTCTGCAGGACTGCTGCTGGATTAAATGGGGATCTGTACCCTACAGGCATCAGAAATTTGGCAGAGCTATGTGTTTAAAAAACCCTTCAATACCTGCCCCTGGTCCCGGTCAGAGGAGACCTGAGCAAACAGTTCAGAACTGATGCTTTTTGAATAGGAGAAGTCCATAAGTTACTTAAATCCTTCCAACTGTCATTTTACCTTATCCTACAATGGCCCAGCAATGCCAGGGATAACCTGAAAGCCAAAGCTGCCGTGCTGGGCTCCCATCCTCCTCTCCAGCTTGCCCTCCAGCCTATGGCTCAGAGGAAGCCTGGCTTTCAGCTCTGCTGCCTCACCAGCCCAGATTTCTGCCCAGTTTTACACAGGGAGAGATGAAAAATCATTACACTGAAAGTCCCACTGAACTTCTTCCTCTCCAAACAACATCTCGCTATTCAGGGAACCATTGGCATGAGGAATGGAACTCTTTTTCCTACTGTCATTTTTTTTTTGGCTGTCCCCAGGAAGCACCCATGTCACAGGGATAATCTCTCTCCCTTGGTAAGAGAATAATGTTTGGTGTCATTTCTCTCATGTGCCCTGCAGGAAGCAAGAGCAGGATTTGACTCAGATAAAAGTCTCAAATGACCCTTGTAAAAGCAGGGAACCATGCTGGCTTTCAGAGTAACAGCAGGATGGATAAAGTGCATGTCAATACACCAGGTCTGTGGATTTCAATATTTCTCTCTGTCTTACAAATCACTTTTCAGGTAGGCTCAGCACTCTGGTATAGGGCAGAAATCACAGTGAGGTCATGTAAGCTACCAATTACAAAACCTCTCTGAACTCCTGTATGGAAAAACCTACTCTTTTTAAAATGTGCATGCTCAGAATGCCCTGGGTGGAAGTCCTGTTTCACTTCACTGCGCTGCAGTACACAGAAGGGCAAAATATTTCTTTGTGTGAATTGTCTCTTTTGGAGGCTTTGTGTGCCATCCCCGAATACTCTGGGTTTGAAAATTAACCCCTCCTGGTTTGGGTGTGCGTGTGTTTGCTGTTTCTTTTACATGGAACAGAGAGGGGCCTGTGCTTAATCCAAATTTCACACCAAGCGTGATAGCAGGAGGCATAAATCCTTTATCAGTGATAAAGGAGCCAAAATAAATGGAGCTCCAGAGAGAATGGCTTGGGATTGGGGTGAGAGTGGAACAAGGCTCACTGCTGGGACTGCTGGCCCACAGCATAAATTATGAAAGCCTTGCTCTTCCTCTGCCATAGACTGGACCCCGCGTTCTTTTTATTGTGTCCATTGTTCTCTTCATATCTTGTCCTGCCCTATATTTTCCCCTTTTTTTTTTCTAAAGCCTTGCTAAAAATAAAGTATTCTCAGTTTTATAAGGGAAAGCAATATATGACAGTTCTATTCCAACCATTATCTCCCAAAATAAATTAGAAAAAAATGCCTCCCTTCTGTCACACAGCAACTTCCAAACTGTTACTAACAGCAGACAAAGTCTATAAATCATTCCTAAATTGCCTATCAGGCCACAGTTGGGCTTTTATCTATAAAACAAAGTAGGGCAAATATATAAGGTCTATAAAGTTTAAGGACATACTATTTACCATTGGTAATTAAAACCCAAGTGCTCTACAACCAGCACGCTGTCACTGTGGACTCCAGGCTGATGTGAATGGGCACAGCTCCATTAGGCACAACGAGGCAAATCACATTAATTTCAGCTGAAGATTTGTTCCTTACACATCTTATTTCGCTACCAGAAGACCAGGTGGCTCTTCCCTTCCTTGCATTCCATAATCCCAAATTGATTTCAGTGGGACTATTTGAGTTACAAGGCACTCCTCAGTGTGAGTGGGGATGGTTGCACTTGGGGCCTTCGTGTGCAATAGATTTGGTTTTAAAGCCTATAAAAACAGACATTTTTCTTCCCATATCCTCTTCAAGGACTGTAATGCAAATAGTTATAACTCTTCACACCATTCGCTGTTCTTTTATTTCAGTGGTAATGGTGACAAAACAGAAATAGTCCTAATCATAGAATTAGCTGGGCTTCCTCAGGCAAGTCATCCCACAAAAGGGTTAAGAGAGTGTGGTGATCCCTGTCCCTTGCTGGGACACATAGCGTGCTAATGCTGGATTTCTGAAGTCACACTGCTCTGTCAGCTCTCTCCCTGTCAAGCAGGTGCTGAGTGAAAAGTTATTCAAGGATGGTGTTATGTACCCTTCATGAATTATGCATCTTAAACAAACTTACATGATCTGAAGCACTCGAGTGGAAGCCTTTTAGCTGGAAGCAGGCCACTGGAGAGCTTAGCTACAGATCTCCAATAATGGTTTAAAGCAGCTCTCTGTAGTACACTGCTCCCCTTCCCTCTTGGACTCAGTGGCCCATGCTTCGCTCCATTGGCTTCTGCAGCTGCAATGGAGCTTCTGAAATCCCTGTAGGAAAAGTCCAACTTAAAACATCTTCAGTGGTAAAAAAGGCTGCATGGCTTTCTGCTGGGGCTTTGTCTTTTGATGGGCTTGGGGGAGAAGTGCTGCCTTGGCTGGGTTTTATTTTGAAAGAATGAGAAGGAGAGACAAATTCTGCCAAGGTCACTGGTTTTTTTCCCTTTCATGAAAAGATAATGAATGTTGTTTTAATATTTGCTTTCAGTGAAAGGGAATCTTGCTGTGTCTTCATTGCAGCTCTGAGCTGGTTGGGGAAATGTACTGCTCACGGTGTCACCTAATCAGCCTGTGACAATATTACCCGGCACTAATTAATTGTTTCCTCTTCAGAATGGATTACTTGGGTGCAAGATATGGCATTTCATTTCTGATCCTCTGATGATGTTAATCTGGTGAGAAGATGTGTGGACTTGCCTACTTACACTCCATAAATCACATATTTTCAGCACCTGATGTTTGTCAAGGAGAGAGAAAATTTAACTTTTATTTATTTAATTCAATTTAACTTCATCACCCTGTGAAGCCAGGCCGGAAGAGGGCTGCTTTCTCCAGGCACCAAGCTATGGTTTCATTGTGGATACACCACCAAACTTGCACTGGATAGGGCTTTATTCCACTTTATTCCACTCAGGGTTCCTGAGGCTGATAGAAGGTGCTGCACACAGAGCAGCAGCACACAAAGCAGGACATTAAAATACACCTTATTCCTGGCCCCAGGAGCTCCAGTCCCTTGGCACTCGGGCTGTGATAGTGGTGTTAATCCTACATCCGGCCTCTCCTGTGGTTCCCATGGATTCCCTCACCCCTCTGTGCAGAGAACAGCAGCACCTATTAACCAAGGACACATTTATCCAGGCTGTCCCCATCCTGTGCAATCTCAGGCACTGGGAGCTCTGCTGTGACCCCTCAGGGTACAAGCAAGTCCATGGGCATCGATCCCACAGTGGCAATGTCACAGCTGCTGCCCCCAGAAGCCTGGGGTGGGCAATCCCTGCTCCTCAGGGGTCAGTGTTAGGGGGTGATCTGTGATCTGACCAATCCTGTGGGGCCAAATCCCCCTGCCCCTGACCACTCTTTACCCTAAAAGGGTGAAAAAGGCTATGGGCATCTTCCCTTTGCTTTTGGGTACCTTCCCTGACCTGGTGCCTGTCCTTGTTTGTGTCTTCTGGCCCTGCTTCTTCCTGCACAATGGAGCAAGAGGCGAATTCTGGTGCAAAAGGTCAGGTTTTAATTTGGTTCTGTGGTGCTGTGGGTGAAGGTCTTTGGGATCCGTGTGACTTTCAGTGCTGAGCAGTCAATAACCCTTGAGCAGTGGCTTATTTGGCAAAGCAGCATTGGAGGGACATGAGAGAGTACAGTCTGCAATCTAGAGATGTGAAACTTCACGCAAACAGCATTGCATATGCACAGGAATAGGTATTCATGTATTTAGATATTGTTCAGAATAATTATATTCTTGCATCGCTACATTATGGGACCTGGTATTTGTAGGCTAAACTGTTACAGAGACTTTGTGAAGTGGCATCGTTTCCATCTTGACAAATGTTTTTTGAGCAAAATTTTCATGTGCTGTTTTCAAACTAATTTTAACATTTCTTTCCAGACAGTGCTAGGTTTTTTCGGTTTTTTTTTTTTTTAAACCAAAGAAGGAAAAATAATCAATTTTCTTTAATGATTTGTACTGCAGTGGGGTAATGGGGCCTTTCCACGTTTCATGCTATGTCAGAGATAATGTTTGTGTAAATCTGACAAAAAAAGGAAAAAAGAAAACAGAAATTTGAGACGCCTCCGTGGGAAACGAAAGAATTGGTTAAAGTTTGCAAAACACATTGTTAAAATGATGAAATATACAAAATTTTTGTATGCCTACCGGTAGGGACTTTGTAATGTGCTCTCTAACAGAACTTCAGAGTAAGCAAGGCTTGTTAGCCCCTATGAGAAAACCTTGTCTTTGGGAATCTTGGTAAAGAATGTGGGTTTGTGTCTGAGTTTCTGCCTCCTGTACCTGACATCTGAGTGCTTGGGGCAGGTTAGGTGGGGCAGGGCAGCAAAACAGGATTGACCAGGCTTAGTTGGTTCATTCCAAAGGATGTTGCTATGGCTTAGCAAATTTAAGGTTGTGGTTTGAGAAAAATACTTTTGGAAAATGGGATTCATTTCTTATATTGCGAAGTTGGTGGATTGGATTTGTTCCTTCCCCTTTATCCTTGGGGAGATGTCAAAGTTAAATGATGAAGATGACACTTAAAAACTGATGTTACTTATGAAAATCACAACTTATTTCCTGCCTCTGCACACATTACCAGACCTGGTTTTGTCTTTAGAGTTTGTCTAGTCATAAAAATTATTTTCCCTTCTGGTAAAGCTTTCTTGGAGTCAAGTTTTTGTGGGTGCCGCACCCTCGAGGGTGATGGGGACTGCTGCATTTCTGGTGTAATCAGCCTTTGTGTTATTGCAGTTTTGACTGAAGGGCATAAAGAAATTGTCTAAATGTTTATAATGAGTGTGCTGAGTGGCTGAGGAAATGCATTCTTTCATTGGCTTAATTGCATATCCAGCCTTTATGGAAACGTGACAAAATGAAACCGCAACAGCTTGAACAAAAGTGAATGACACGGAGAGAATTCGGGTTACAAGACACAAGACGCAGCACTTTCCTCCATATTTCTAAAGCAAATCTGAGCTGGTCCAGCTGGCCAAGCAAGGGTTTAATTGCCAACATGTCCTTAAGAGAAGAGTGAGCTTTATTGAGCGCAAATGTGTTTTGAAAAAATCAGAAGAACAAAGGAGCCCTGTTTGACCCTGCAAGATCCCCCTTTAATCAGAGCTTTGATCAGCCTTTTCCCCACAGAGCTGGCAAACATCCTCCTGGCACGCAAGCCAGGCTCCTTTTGGGCTGGAGCTCAGCACAGACACCCAGAGAGCATCTGCTCTGGGGGGCTCTCGCTGCACCAGCTCTGCCCTTTGCCATTTCCGAGCGCTCACATCCTCAGACGAGGATTACAGCTATCAAATCTGTGTGAACCAAACAATTTGGATAATGAGCCTGGGAGCAGAATCCAGGGGACTTTGATAAGTCTGATTTTCTCAACAGTAGTTGTAGTAAAAATACAAATAAGAACTTCGGAAAGCAATTACTGCAATTATTTAAGAGTGGCGGTAAGTTGGCAAGCCCTGACTTTTTTGAGCGGAATCTGCTACCCATATTTTTTAAAAGTGTGCTTACTTGGAGAAGGGGGAGCCAAAGAAATGGCAGTGTTTGTCACTGTGAGTGTGACACGGCCTTGATGTCCCTCCCTCTGTCCCCCACTGCTCACAGTTGTTCTGTTCTGACATTTTGCCTTGGATGCTGTTCATATCTGCCTCGTGCTGGACACTTTTTCAAAGGTTAAAGTCATTTCTCCAGCTGTACTTTGACCAAATTCTGTTTGGAGCCTCCACGAGCCAGACCGTGGCCAGAGCCCCTGGGGGGGAGGTTTGCACCCAGGTGGGAGCCCCAGCAGCCCTGGCTTTGCTGAGACCACAATTTGACCTTTTTGCAGAATGCATCGTGTCCGTTCTTATTTCATCCTGTTCCCAGAGCTAGTTAGGACATTATGACAGACATTAGAAAGCCGACCTACAGCTAAATCATCACAGCAAATAAAGGGAAATTATAATTATGTAATGAAATTAAATCCCAGTCCCCAGCTACCTGGATAATCCTGTGGAACAGTGTGGGGCTGTCCCTCCCATCTCCTTTGGGCATTACTGAGAGTAAGCCTGAAGTATTCTTCTGAGTGTTTAATTAGGGATTTTCCTTCAGATAAAATTCTGATTTAAAACCAGCTATTCCAGTTTTATATGGTAAAAAAAAAAAAAAAAAAAAAAAAAAAAAGTATCCAAAAGACAAAAAAAAATCATTCTTAATTGTCACAAAAGGGTTTAGGTAAATTTTTAAGTATGTGTAATATCCCTTGTCTAACTTGGAGGCCCTCAGTAAAACCATTCTAAAATATCTTTTAAAACCACCTTGCTGAATTGCATTAAATCACTGAAAAGACAGTCTTGTACAGAATTTGACTAGATTTAATTGAGCTTACCTTAATTTACTTTGGAAACAAAAATCAAATTATTGCTCTTTTAGTCATGAATAATGATCCCTACAAAAAAGTAAATATGATTCAACAAATTCATTTTACACTGGTGTCTACTTTTAATGTGGATACATTTCCCCAGTTTTGCTATGTAGACAAGCTCTACACCAAGGTAAATTTGGAATAAATCAGAAGTTATTTCATGATTTCAAGATTCAGCAAGACAAACATGCAGCTGACCTGAGCTGTGCACATTGGCTCTTGCATGGAGCAGGAGTTTGCTCCAAATGACCCTAAAAAAATCCCTCCCTCTCCAAAATACTGATGTGCACTGATGTAACCAACCACACTGTGCTGTTTTTCCCTCACTGTCAACTTCTTTTTAGTGCTGAATTTTTATAATGGGCTTCTTAATATTTAAATACAAGTACAGATACATTTTTTTTAGTTTCCAGAATTATTCTTTTTAATAGAGAGTAACCACACATAATTATGGGAGCAAAATGGCATTCTATCATATGATGATAATATCCCAGCTAGGTTTTGTAAGGTCTGAACTTTGTTTTAAATTTAAGCAAAATTAATCTGTCAGAATAAATCTGCTTCATTATGTATAGTGATAATGTTAAAGCCTTGGCTTTGTTTGGTACATACAAATAAAAAACTGGAAAAAAAAGTCTTGATAAGCCCTTTAAAGTGCTCTGGGAATAGCACAGTCCATTTAAATCAATAGGAAAAGAGTCACAAAATCTGATTTTTAGAGGTTTTGGGTTTACAAGAACCCTTAGGGAAGAATTTTTGGTAGCGCTCTGTTACTGAATTACAGAAGTGCTTTATATCTCAGCTGTTATCTCCAGTAAAGTCTCACAAATGCAGGCTGCAGGGTTTGATTTACCCAGACTGGCTGGATTTTACATGGATTTTTCACAGGCATTTCCTAGGAAAGGCGCTGAGCCCTTCCTTGTTTCACAGGGTCTCCTGGAAGGTGGTGACTTTGAGCTGCTGCTTCTCCGCTGGGCTGCCTTCAAATCCTCTTCCTAAACCTTTATCCCTCTTCAGTGCATGAAATGATTGATTATTTGAGGTAAAAACCTGTTTACCATTCACCCCAACGCAGAAATGTCCTTCAGGGTCAGCCCAGGCCAGCTTCCACCTGGACAAGACCCTACACCACCTTCAAACTCACCGGCCCCACAGGACCTGCCGGTTAAATGTGAAAGTTGAACAAAACCATTGGCATTTCACTGAAACACTTCAAATGATCTAGAGAAAAATAATTAGGTTGCCTTTCAGGTCTTTTATGGCTCTCTGCAAAATGCCTTGAGTTCAAGCGTCAGATGTTGGTTAGAAACAAAACAAATAACAAAAACCAGCCAGTTTGGGACCATGAGAGTTCTTCCTGGGGGAAGAGCAAAATTTCTGTCAAAACCTTTAGTCCAATCCTTTAACCAGGACCATTTCTATTTTGTGGCCTTTGGGAAAGGAGCCATCTTAAACAATACATGGCGCAACCAAGAAACCAAAGAGGACGTAATTTCCTTTACTCCACTGAAAATTACCCTTTTGTGCATCCTCAGAGGATCTGACTTGCACTGAACCAGTCTTTTCCAGTGTCCCCCTAGAAAAATCATTAAATTTGGCTGACCTGAATGAAATAGGACATTAGATTTTTACCAGCTGAGAATTCCTTAGATTAAGGAGAAATCTGTACTTAGAATAATCTTCCCACCAGAACTCATTTATTCCTCTCAGAGCACACTGCACCCATTTTTAGATGCATTGAGCTGATTATCTATTTTTTAATTGCATCAGTAATATTTTATATGTGCTGAAGTGGTATTAAAATTTAAATTATTTCAACAAGCTAGTAATTTATTTTCTACCTGGCAGACAGACAGTCTCTCATGCATAAGAGTAGACAAGAAGAGCAAGAGATGCCATATTAGATGTACTTTGAGACTAAAGCAACTTCTGCAGTCCTGGAGGGTGAAGAACAGACACTTTGATATAGTCATTGTGGTTTATTGATCCTATTAACATTATCTTGTGGCAAAATCAATGCTGGAGTTTGTCTTGCAGGAGACATGTAAATGAGAAGATGAAAAAGCATGCCAAGGCAAATGGTTTCCTGATGGAAAAAGAGATATGAAAAGAAATAACAGGAGGAAAGGGTGCGTTAAGCAAAAATAGAATTTAGGGACAGGGGAGTGAGCACAGGACCTTGCCAGGAGTTGTCCTCGGGGGTTGGATGTACCTTGCAATGGAAATGTGCTGTTCCTCCCTGTCCTGTGAATCCCCCAAAAGTCTTGGACAGGAGAGACAAAAACATGAAAGAAAAATATTGGGAATACCTTGCACTCCTTTTAAGTGTTTTAAAGGATTTTTAGAATCAGATTTTCAAGCAACTGAAACCAAATCACAGCATTGTCTTGGAATTAAATAGCTCTCACTCTTCCCCAATGCAATTATTGAATTTTTTGCTGGTTTTTTTTTTTTTTAATATGACCAACTCTTTGCAATCATCGCGAATTTGTGCACTCATACGACTGAAGGATGCTGCATTTTTAAAGAGAACTTTAAGAACTTTAAAGGAGCACAGGATGTACACAAGAAATGAAATTTGGAGGTAACTCTAACAGCGTTTTTACCCTTGTGCGTGGCTGCAGCAGGGCAGCATCACTCACAGACAGCAGTGGAAGCTCAGAGATGCACCCAAAGTGACAGGGCCAAAATAAATCTGTGTTCTGTGATAGCTGAGATTCAACATAATGAAACATCAACTTCCTTTGCCTTCATTTGGAGAGAATGGTGGTTTCTTTCTTGCAGAAGTTTGGGAGTTTTGTTCTTCACACACCAAGAAGCCCACCTCTATAACAATGTGTTCCTAACGACCAATTAGGGAATTTCCAAGCCACAATCCATATTACAGCATGACAAATTAGAAGTTTGGTGTTAGATCATTTTCCCTCTGCAGTACATTTAAATTAGTGTGGCTTCATTTGCTGGGCAGCTTGGTCAGATGAGCTGTCTTTGCATGAGTGAATATATAACTGTTGGTTTTTTTAAACTTCATTTGGTCTGTAAAATATGAACTTATCCAATTCTCTGCTCTACCAGTTCAGGCAGGTTATTAATGAAAGGTAAAATAATATTTCTGGTAGAAATTTCAGTGATGATGCACTAGTTGTACATTGAATCCTCATCCCCCAAGCCTCTCTTATCAATATTTACCAAACCATCACCTAAAAAAAGAACCAAGGAAGAAGAGAGCAGCTGTACTGAGTGTGAAAATTGTCCTGGTCAGCAACCAAGTGCAAATGCTTAAGGACACAAGGATGGGCAGGGCCAGGGGTTTGTTCTTTGCTGTCTTGGGCCACCCCTGTGTTAGGAGCTTCACCAAGCTGGAATCTGAACCTTTAGGAGAAAACCTCTCTATCAGTGAGTGACTGTTCCCTCTTTCTCTTTTGAATCAATTTATATTCTTGACCTTTAAAATATCTTTTTGTCAGAAACTTCTGTGGGGATGTTGCTTGAGGTTGTATCACTTTTGGCTTGTTTCATACCTGCCCCTGATACATTTGTCAGATTTTCCAGAGCTCTCGCTTTTATGAGAAATAGGGAATAATCTTTCCAGCTTAGCTTTGATTCACCATCCATTGTAGATTTATATTGTGTCCTCAGTTACTTTATTTTAATTTTTAATACGTAAGCAAGGGAATCCTTGTGCTGGGCTCCTGCCTATGGCTCCTGGAGATGCTGATGGCCTCCAGGGTGTTTATTTGGGATCTGGAGCTGCAGCCTGTTGATCCTGGAGCAAACCTCACTGACCCTGTCCTCTGAACCCGTACCCAGGCAGGATGAGGCCATAAGAACATCTCTGTTGCAGCATCTTTCCAATAAAAGACCCACGAAAACCCCATAGTTCAAAAACCACACAATAACTAAACAAATAGATCAAGACTCATTAATAAGCACAGATTCCATTGCCAGTTCAACATGAGGAGCAATTTAATTGGGACCTAGACTGCTTTGTGTAGCTTCGTTAATGTAATTGAGTAATGCATATTGATTTTTCATGGGGCCCAAATCTTCTTTTCTTCATCTTGTCTAAGAAAGCCTGTTAAGGAATTATTAATCACATTATAATTGCTTTAAGATCTATGCTCTAATTAAAACCATAAATTCTTTATTACATCTTTATTTTAATTAGACATCCAGAAAGACAATAATTTTTACAAGAAAACTCGTGCAATAAAATTACCCCGCTTAGCAATGCTTCAAAGGGCCTGTGCTTAGGACACACAGGCTCCAATAGGACTTTCTAAATGAAGACATGCATGATTCTAGTCATAATCAGAGTTGGATGTCCCCTGAATATAATTAAGTAACTTTACAATAAGATTTTCTCCATGCAACAAAACTGGGTTCATCCACAGGACTCAGACTTTACTTTGTTCTCTTGTTTTTCTTTTGTCTTTTAAAAATGTAGGCTCGGAGAAGCATGTTCTGAAATTTTAAAAGCCTAATGAAAGGTTTAAAATATAATCCTGCTGTAATGAAAATAAGCTTATTATAATAACCTCCTTCTGGTATTTTCTTCTGGGTGTCTTTGTTCCAGCTGTGGCCAGTATTCTTTACTTGCCAGGAGAAATCAAAAACAAGCATATTTCCTCATCTATGTGGAAGGACCTGGTATTTCTCTCATTTAGCATATTGGGAAACTAAGTCCTGGAGAACAGGCTCTAGCCCAGAACTGGTGTGGTTGATTTTTAGGTTTTCGAACTCTGAATCCTGTGTCTTTTTTTACTAGAATTTGAAGATGTTTTAAAATCACACAGTTTCACTTTTTTTTTCTTTTTCTTTTTTTTTTGTCCTTTTTTTTTTCTTTTTTTAAATTTTATTTTATATTCTTTTAATTAAAGTTGTCTCTCTAATGTGAAATAGCATTGTGGTTTGAAAGAACAGCTAGCCCACAAATTCCTTGGTTTGGAGTCCAAAACTCTATCAGACAGGTTAATGACTCAGTCTGTAANATGTTTTAAAATCACACAGTTTCACTTTTTTTTTTTCTTTTTCTTTTTTTTTTTGTCCTTTTTTTTCCTTTTTTTAAATTTTATTTTATATTTTTTAATTAAAGTTGTCTCTCTAATGTGAAATAGCATTGTGGTTTGAAAGAACAGCTAGCCCACAAATTCCTTGGTTTGGAGTCCAAAACTCTATCAGACAGGTTAATGACTCAGTCTGTAACATTTCTTACTATCTAAGCATGACTGAGAGTTCACCTTATCCCAATGAGGGATAAAATGCCTCAGCGTATTCAAAATACTCACAGAGAAAATCTTTTGGGGTCCCCACTTGAAGGTGGACTTTGTGCCAGAAATTTTTATCACAATTCTGCAATCTGTACCAGCCACGGGTGATTTGGTCATGGTCAAAGTCTCATTGCAGGAAAGGAACCTGGGCCAAACAAAAAGTGCTTTTATCTATATTTACGGAGAAATTTGCTGGTTGATTCCTTATTGCAAGGCAGATTTTAAACTGTGGCTACGAGCAAAGCACCAGGTGTAAACTGCAGCGATGTGCTTGTAACAGAAATGAACGCCCATAACCCATTTTCCTTGAAGGATCTGCTGTGTCTCCTTTCAAATCCCAGAACAGCCCTTCAGAGTGATGTGTTGCTCTTTAGGCGGACAAGGTCTGACTGGAAAGCCAGCTCACAGCCTAGCAGTTGGTAAATGGTAAAAAGAGAGGTTTATTTGCTGCTAACTGCCCCACTCATCACCGGAGGAAGCCGAAGTGCGCAGGCAGAGCATTGCCAGACGCATCACCTGTCAGGTCATGTCTGAATGGTCACTTGATGCTCGTTCGAGATGGATGCAGTCAGTGGTGCTGGAGGTTTTGTGATGGTGCCAGTTGGATGTGCAGCCCTGGCTCGGGGTGATCCTCACCAGGGCTGGGCACTGCCCGTCCCAGTGGTGCCACGGAGGAATTCGGGGGCTGCAGCCCTGAGACACAGAAAGAGGAACTTGCAAACACATGGATGCTGCCTCTCATCTCTTCTGCCTGCCTTTTTGTACACCTACCACTGTTTTGCAGCATTTTTTATGGTTCTGCGTGGCTGTAGCTTTAGTTTAACCTCTGATTATTTTTGGACTAAACCACTGATGGCTTCATCATCTCTAAGGCATGGCAGAGTAAGTGAGCTCAGGGTTTCGGTGCCTCATCCTCAAAGTATTGTTTCCACTTGCAACCTGAAGCCAAAGCCACTGTCATGGGGACCTTTCCCTTTGTTTTCGTGGGTTTTGAATCAGCATAGCTTGGCTCAGTGGAGGAAAAAAATGCGAAGGGAAATGTCTGAAAAATGTGACCATATTTCCTAGAAACACCTGGCTTGGCAATGCAGACCAGTCCCTCAGAAGGATGATAGTACCAGCTTCCATTGGAGTGAAAATGAAGTTCTGGGGGTGCGAGGATGCAGGAAAGCCTGCTCTCAAGATGCAGAGGGCTGCCTGGCACAGGTAGATCAGCAGATCGATCAAACAGCCTTGCCAGGTGAGAACTCCTCTGCCTCAAACCTTTTTTGTGAAGTTTGCTAGACAGATCTGCCCTGGCTCCTGCTTCAGAGAACGGGAACATGATGGAGTCTCTTTTTCAGACTTGAGTTCTGAGGTTTTTCTTTCCTGATCTGTCTTTGCTTAGGCTGAAAACAGCTCTGCAAGTCTGCGGGAGTTAAAAGCATGATGACTACAGGGCTGGAGGATGTTCTGAATCCTTGAGTTGAACAGCTGTAGTAGGGATGTGAAGGGATGTGCCCCACCAGAGCCCAATATCAGCTCTATGTCCTCTGTGAGGGAAGGTTTGCTGCATTTCTGCTTTTATTTTGGCTCCACGGGCAAGCTGATGAACAGAATATGACATTAGCTGTGGCAATATCTTCTAGCTTCAGTTATACAAGTAGGGGTATTGTAATTTATGAACCAGCGTTTAACGAGACTTCCCCTCCCAAAAAAGGACAAAGAAGGACAAGGTTTATCTTAGAAGCTGCTAAGAAGCAGAGCTGAAAGGCTGTGGATGGAAAATATTTAATAGCCTTAATTTATGAATATATTTAAAGTTATTAAATTAATAGTAGTTAATTTATAGAGACCAAAGTACAGTGAGACACTCAGGAAAAATTGTGAACAGTGCCTCTGGAAAGCATCCTTAAATATGGGAAATTTTAGATGTGTCTATCAGATCCCTATCTGATCATGTGCTGCCCAAATGAAAATCAAAGCAATAAATAGGCTTCCTGTCATGTAGGAAATGATTTAGTCTGTAAATACATTTCAGCAACAAATCAAAAGAGGTTTTTGACATGTCTGGCTTTTGAGCTCCACTAAATGCTAAAGACTGCTATTAATTTCCTGGGAATCCCTGGGTGGATATCACACTCTGAGATTCAATATCTGTTTCTTTAAAAACCAAAGAACATACATTAGGCATCTATTTATTCAGATAATTTATATGTATTTAGTATCCCTGAGTCATCTTACCTTATGAGTGTCATCTGTTTCCCCTCTTTGAGAAGCAAATAGCCTTTTTTGCTATTAGAAATACCAGGAAAATTTATTCTCAATTTTTCATGAATGTGACAAAGGGAGGGAGATACCACACAATGATACTCAGCAGAATTGTAAAAGAGGGAATGCATAATGAAATTGTGGAACTCATGGCTGCAGAACCAAGGGAATAGAAAAACAATCAGAAAATTAATTGGAAAAAAAGTCCATTGGAGGTAATTTAATAGATCTTTAGCTTTCAGATTTCTACGAACTGGGAACATTGGATAATTCAAGACCATTCAAACTCCTGTAAATGAGCAGTAAAGCAAGAAATGTCCAGAGCAAGAACTTATTTAAGCATGGCCAGCAGAACTGGGAGCACCAAACCTGGCCAAGGGTCTGTGTCCTGTTCTGATTGAAGAAGAGCATGGCCTTTTTCTCCTTCCTCTCCTGACTCTGCATGTGTGATGGGAGCAGAGCTTTTTAAGAAAATGGATGATATTGAGGCCATTTTGTTGTCCTATTAATTTAAATTTTTTCATGTAAATAACCCCAAATTCTTTGTTCTTAAGAAGTTTCTCTGTTCTGGATCTGTGTGTCCGAAATCCACCCTGGTTGCTCCCGATCTTGTGGGATTTGTAGAAATAGTCTTTGTGCAGCTGCATCCACCTGTCCTGTGGTCCTCCAAAGTGGGTGACTCCACACGCTCTCCCCCCAGTCACACATGCAGATTTTAGGGTGATATAAAATGCGTTTTTACTCTCCCATGGGGTTACGCCGGCTTCCAAACTCCTGACCTGGAGCAACAGCCAAAACACCTCTTCTCCCTTCCAGTTTGCTCCAGCAGGAGCCAACTTCCCTTGCCATTAGAGCTGAGTAAGCCTTCAGGTACCTGAGCCTGTTTCTGCATTTCTTGGGAACAGTGTGCCAGGGCTGCAGGGGAAATGGACTGAGACATTTCCCCTGCATTATTGCAGTTCCTGTCTGCACTATGGATCTTTGTTGCACAATCCCTGCTTGTTCTGCGTTCAAAATGTCTCCACGGATGTGGATGCAAATTCCCCACATTAGAGCACTGACAGGTATTTAATATGAGCAGAGAAAGCCAAGTGAAGATTGAAGTCCTCAATCCTTCAGGCATCCATTCCGGCAGTGAAACCGCTAACTGTTACAAATGCCTGTTGACAGTGCAGCTGAATCCCAGGTTTATAGCAGTAAAGAGGCAGGAATTTTATTGCTTCTGTGGTCTGAGAACACCCCAAAGGCTGCTCGTGGTGGCACAGCTTGAGTAATACGGATTAGAAAAAATCTGGGAAGCCCATGCTCCACCCAGCTGCAGCCAGCAGCTCTGGCTCAGGTCTCCCTGCCTGCCCTGGGTTTGGGGTGCACACAGCTATTTCAGCTGTGAAACCCCAGAATTGAGCACTTTGTGCGTGAACAAGCCCTCAGCTGTCAGCTGGACGGGCTTGAGGTCCATAATTATTCCCAACTTTACCCTGCTGAGGATGGGCTGCTCACAGAGGCTGTGCTGGAGCTGAGTGGAAAACACCCAGCAAAGGCAATGAGAGCGAGAGGCAGCTACAGTGCAGCGAGTGTTTTGCTCATCAATTACCCCCAATTCTTCATCCAGAAAGATTAAAGGCTGTTTGTTTGCAGTTATCTGTAATGTCATGCTCTGTTTGTCATCTTATGAGCTCTCCTGGGATCACAAGACAGGCCTAAATGCTACAGTGCCACCTTTCAGAAAACAGCCCACTAAAACTAATTAATAGTGCACCCTAGTTAACACATGCAGACTTGGCATTATTAGTCTAATTAAAAGGATTTTAACAATCCGAGTTTCCTTCTCTCTCTCCCCCTCACAAATTCCAACATATGTAAGTCAAGTAAATTAAACCCATTAATCACCATTGGTGCAAGTGATATAGGTGCCTGTAATGTGGGCTCCTCTCTGAAGAGAGGCACTAACAGAGCTCGTTATGTTTAATTTCACTCCTTAGCAAAGGATAATAAATACAAATTGTAACATCACAATAAAATATTTAATTATTCACGAGTTTGGTAAGAAACATAATTAGCTGGCTGGTATGTGTCTTCATTTGGGTCATAATGGATCCAATTTAGGAGTTTAACTCTTTCTGGGTAAAGGCTGAAAATGTGAGGCTTGCCAGGACATTATTGCTTAAACATAGAGAGAATGAGCCTGTTTCCACCATCTTCATGACCTCCTGTGGAGTTTGCTCTGTGGACATCCCAGCTCAAAGGGCTGGAAATGTGCCCCAGGAACCTGGAGCTCTCCTGCTTGTGAACAGCTTTGGGTTGATCCCTTCAGCCTTGTACAGATAAGGAAAACTGAGGGTTGATTGTGTTTCCACAGATGATGCTGGAGTAATCCCAAAGAATAATGTTAGTATTTTAAGCTCAATAATGGTGTATTTTTAATGTGCTGCAGAAAGACTCTGCTTTGGGTTTTGTGGGCGATTTGAAATTCGGGTGTTTCCATTCCGCTGCAGGAAAGATGAGGCACAGTTGCCACAAGGGGTTTGGGATATGTCCCATTTGCAAAGGGGAATGGACGGGATGGAGAGCGTGCTTGTCCCTCCTGCCTCCACCCCTGGACATAATCCTGGCCATAATGAAAATATCCCATAATGTGGGTGGGTCTGTGCCTTGCAGAGGTGGTGCTGCTGCATTTGGGGGTGCAGGAGTTAAGCTGGTGTAGGAGGCACCCAAGCTGGCAATTTAGCTGCTGCTGTTTGCTTTTATGGGATCCTAATTTTATTTATTTTATGTTCTCCTTATTGCACGTATTTACGTGACAGATGTGCGCGTTCCTTAATCTCTTTCTCATTACCCTGTGAAATTGTGGCTGCGTTTTGACAGCTTTCAGACAAAGATAAAAGAGGAGAGGAGAACTTCAAACATATGGAAATTCGCAGATACCCTGGACTGACTCCTGGTGAGGAGATCACTGAGCACAGTTAGAGGAATTAGTTCAGACTGGTGGCCTTTGAGTTGCTGGTGTCTGCCTGCAGATGTGAGGGGAAGCATTTTTCCAGCAGCCACGATCCCAGCTTTTGATTTTGTATCCTACAGGAGCGAAGGGATCTTAGGAGTGGATTAATGCTCTGAACAGATTAGTTCAAAATTGTGTTTCCAATGTACTTGCCATGCACCCCCACACTGTAACCTTTGCTTAAGAAAAGAAAAAGCCACCAGGAAACCCAGGATGTCTGAGCACCTGCGTGATGCAGCCAGACCAATTCAAACTTCCTTTGCAAAGTAATTAACAGTGGATTGCTTGGTTTGGCAGAATTTACTGTCTTACCACAAAGGGCTGGGGAGATTTACACCAAAATGAATAAGAACAAAGCACTGTATTTTTGAGTCATCTGAATTATTTGGAATTATTTACCATACCTATTTTCCTTACCCTATCATGATGTCCCCTTCACCATTTCCAATCTAACCAGATTTTCAAAGAATCCCCCAACCCATAAATTAGATCATCTCTCTGAGAAAGACATTCGAATTAGTGCCAGAGAGTGTGAATATAAACTTGCAAGCAATGTAATAAATGTGGTGTGTTATTTCTTTCTCCACTAATTCCTCGGAGCAAGATTTACTGCCTCGGTGAGGTTTTTTTAAATAAATTAAATATAACATGAACTAGATAGTTGTTCACATGGAGCTAGAGTTGGAGAGGCTCATTAATCACTAGTTTAAATCCCAGAGTATCCAGTCATCCTAATTAATGATTCAGTGCTGAACTTTACTCTGGCAGTGGCAGCAGCACCAGGCGATTTCTGTCCTCAGCTGAGAGGGGCTGGGTGAGCAGAGGGAGCCGAGCAGCTCTTTGGGCTGGAGAGACCGAGCTGCTGCTGCCCGGGCAGCTCTGCCCCCACTGCCAGGCAGGGCTGGCCACTGCTGCTGCCAAAAGCAGCTGTCCCTGTCCCCAAGTGCCACCTTTTCAGCAGCTGCAGGGCTGGGGATGGGGCTGAGCTCCACACCCTGCCCCTCTGAGCTGGACTGCTCCCACTCTTCCTCCCCAGAGCAGGGGCAGCAGGGATGATGCTGCGGGCTCAGCTGGGAATTTCTGTCTCCAGCAGGTGCTCCAGGGGCTGTTAAAGTGGAATATTTATGGGAAATGAGGGTTTCTAGCCCCCTGCATTCCTGATAAGCTGCTGGCTGAGGTGTTTTTGGCAGAGGTGCAGGATTTCAGGGAAGAAGCCGTGACTATTCCTGGTGTCTGAGGTCTCCCCTGAATCCTGTCTGGGGTCCTGGTACTCCATGCACGGGAACAGAGCAGCTTTTGTGCAACCAGTGCATAAATAAAGGTTGTGGAATTGAAGCTTGCTCTTGCAATAGGGAAATCATAAATCATAATCCCATTATTCAAATGAATTTACCTGCTCTTTAGGGTTACATTAGTTCTGTATTTCACTTATCTGTGTTTCTAAGGCAAATAATTCACACTGTTCCAGTACTTTTTTTTTTCCCTGTAATGTTTTAGCATGTAAATCCTTTGCATTCCTTGCAAATTCTAGGGAAAGGACATTGCCTTTTGGTTTAGTTGTAGGAGTTTATTATATATTTGCAAGAAACTCCACTAGGAAAGCATTTCATCATGCCTTGGAGAGCAAGGGACATACTGAAACCCTAGATTAGCAAAACAACAAATTACCAACTCCTTTGCCTTTCTGCAGCCCTGCTGCCTGCAAGTTAATTAATTAGGTGGTCTTGAAGAGTTGAACTTTGCTGACTTTGGGGATAGCAGAGAGTTTTGTTCCTTTTTTGTTTTGTTACTGTCAAATTCTTACAGGAAAAAGTGAGCCTGAATGCAGCCTGAGCACACAGAAAATCCACATATAATGGATTTTGCTGTTGCATCATTATTTTAGACTTCTAGCTTTTGTCAACTCTTCTTATAATTAACTTAACCAGAAGAGCTCTTAGGACTCTACTTGACTAATTCTTAACATAGAATCAGGGGACTGCAACAGCAAATGACTTTTTTTCTTGTTGATTTTTAGCCTGGCTAGTAGAAGCTGGGAAATTTTAACATATGTAATTTGAATTATTTCATGAAACATTTAACAAGAGCCTATTTCATTCTTCAGTAAGGCAAGTTGATACAAGAAGGATGATGTTATGGTTAATGTAAATCATAATTATTACCAGGTGCATCACTGAACTGGGAAATTGTGCTAAAAATGTAAGTTTTGCTCCATTTCATATTGAAAAATTACTTTGCAGCCTGACAGCCATTAATCTCTGTTACAGGAATGTTATTCCTTATTTTGGTAAATTACAGAGCTGAGGCATAACAAGGCATAAATTATCAGGCCACAGGAGGCTGCTGGGCTCAAGCAAACCCTGATGTTGAGAAGAACAAACCCCCCCACCCCATGTCCCCACCCTGGGGCACCCCAGCTCCACTCTGAGCCCTCAGCAACTCTGCTCCCTGAAACTTTTCTCTTGGACATACCTGAAAGGCTTTGTCAGAGCAGCATTCCATCTTTGTAGCCCCGATCTTTGTAACCCAGGAGAGATTTGTGGGCTGGGTGCTGTTCTTCTGTTTGCATTGCTAAATCCTCTCTAAAAATAGTTTTTCTCATAAAACAGGGCTGAAGGAAGAATTCTCTTTTATTCCAACAGCTTCACTCTTAAAGCGAGATGGGATATCCGTGTTTGGTACCCAGCTCTGAAGGGAAGTGCAAAACTGCATTTCTTTGTTTATTCCCTGGGGGTGAATTTGCTATTCCATGGTAGGAGCTTGAAGTACATCCTAACTTGTAATAAAGATGTTTTTCCAGAGGTGATTATCTCTCTGCTGGGCTTGGTGGATGGGGAAGCACCGTGGGAAGCAGGGCTCTAATGGCACTGTGTGTTGTAAGGTCTGTTCTACTAACAGGGAGAGCGTTTGTACAAAGGAATTTTTATTGGAAAATACCTTAACTTCCTCAGAGCAAGGTGCTGCTTGTCTCAGTTTATGCCATAACACCAGAAATATAGAGTCCTAGTAGTTGGTGCTTTATAAGCAGAAGAAACAACTAAACATGAGTTTCCGAGCACTGAATTATTCAATAGCAGTGTGTAGGTTTTTGAGATGATTCTCCACAAAGCTTTTCATCTGCCTCCACTGAAGTAGTTTAGGTTGACCCTGCTCCATTTACATTGAATCCAGCTTCCAGGCTACTGACTCCATGAATGGGATGAAATTCAGAATACACTTTACTTTTAGATAGATATGTCTTTCTGCATACAAATGATACCTCTTCTTTTCCTCTTGCTTTTGGCAGCTATTCCAAATCAGTGTAACCATTGTCACTCCTCACAGCAGTGTTTTAAAAAACAGCACGGGGCTGTCCATCAGCACATCATCACCTGCCACACAACTCTTAAGCCTAAGCAGGTGAACCTCACTGCTCCCTCTGAAATGCCTGTAACTCCCATTTTGCTGAAGCTCACCTCCTAATACTCAAATCACTGTCCAAAAGCCCTCAGAGCCCCTCCAAAGCTTTTTATTGATTGTGCAAGCAATATTTCTCAGAAGAATCTTTATTAAATCCACCCTCACATTTGTTCTGCACACTTCATCTTTGACAACTTCCTGAGGCAGGATGAGCAGTTTCAATAACATAACTGAGGGATAGACCAGAGCAAAGTCTGCCTGCCTTTAGTGACCATTTGTAATTTTGGTTGTCATCCTCGGGCTGCCAGGGACAGGGGCTGGAGTGGACACATCTCAGCATCTCTGGTCTCCTCACTTGCAAAAAGCAATATTGAAAGTGTTAAAAGTGCACAGCAAAGCTGAAGTACAGCCTGTGAAAATGATGATAACAGCAAATGGGAAACCATTTAATACAAGAGGTGTTGGTCAGGTTGACAGCACTGTGAGAGCCTTGCCAAGGCTGAAATGTGTGCCCTGACAGCTCCAAGTCAGCAGGAAAGTCCTGAGCCAGCTGAATCGAGATGGTTCTGTTGAAGGAATGGCTCAGCAGATGCAGCTCCTGTTGCATTCAGGAACGTGGAGCTGCCCTTACCTTAGCAAGGCAAGAAGGGAAATTAAATACATTTCTGAAAAGCTGGTGCTCAGCCCAAATGGTGCTCACAGGCTCGTTAGGAACTAACCTGATTAAATTTGGTTTGCATAGGAATGCAATTCTGGGCAGCTACCTTCTAAATGATTGCTAAAAAATTATGGGTATTCTCCATGCCTTAGCATCTGGCATATTGTTGTATAGGAGGCTCATTTCTCCTGGAAAATGTTGAAGTGAAAGTGGTTTTAGTAGGACCAGTGCCTGTACCACAAACATTTCTCTGTGTGCCATTTTCTGGGCTCTTAAGAGAAATGCAGTGTCTCAGCCAGAAAGAACAGATGTGAGAAAATTGCAAAATGGTTGCCAAGCATCATGAATTAACTCTGCTGGTCAGATGTTCAACACCCCTGGATGATTGTGTGCTAATCTAAGAGTAGAGTAAATCAATCATTACCCAGGCTTGGGATATCTAGGTAGACCATAGGAAGCCTCTTGATTAATATGCACATCCTCACCTAGATGATGGTTGGCTCTGCAATTCATGGTTAAAATGAAGGCAGAAAGAATTGCTTTTTAATAACCTTGATAATAACCCTCCTGATAGCTCCATTTAGGCATCATTATTGAATAATAGCCTGTGCATGTCATCGAGTCACTCTGACATTAGAACAGAAAATACACAAATATCCTGGTCATGCCACTGATCAAAACAAGAGACAAATCCTCTTCTGGGGCAAATTAACACAGTTCCCCTGGTATTAACAGGATGGAGTAGAATTTTTAAGCAGACACCAAAGCAAAATGATGCTTAAAAATTTGATGCGGTATGTAAAAGATTTTATAAGATTCTTTAAAAACACCTTAATTTCCTCTCTGCTGTTGTTCTGGCACTGCAGCATCAAAAGCTGTGCTCAGGGTTTGTGATAGACTCAAGGTCCTGAGCTGGGGGAACCTGAGCCACTGCAGAGCGCAGAGCTGTGGGGAGGTGTCAGGGATGTTACAGGGTGGTCAACCAAAATTCAAAGTTGGAGGTTTTTGTTTGCTTTTTCCTCCATTAAACCAACTACTTGCTAATCATTTTGTGTAAAATAACACAATATGACATTAAAAGATCTGATCCATGCAAGTCCTTCATGTATGACAGCCTTGGTTTAATTTCGTTTGTAGGATTAACAAACAAACCGACCTAACAGCAAAACTGGGATTAATGAAAACAAAAATGAAGACAAATAATTGTCACCCATGATCAAGCTGTGTTAAATTATGTAAGTTTTATTTAAATTTTCAGCTTTGGTGGCATGAACCTGGAGGAATCTTCTTCTGGGTGCCTTGCACACCAAAGGGCTGCTCTGTCCCACTGCCAAGGGTGAGCAAGAGATGGCAGTGAGGAAAATGATGAAAAGGGACAATGTTTAAATCACTTTACCCCTTCCAGATGTTTTTAACCGGGACAAGAGATACTTCTCCCGATTTAGGAAATGAAGGGTGTATTTACACAAAGTTCTGTCCCGACTTGTTCCTTACAGGCTGTAAGACTAAGATGGCAAAGAAATGCTGCAGGAGAGCCAGATTTTGTGAAGGAAGGTTTGAAAGAGCATTTGCAGGGTAAACATTTCTTATTGCCCTTGGTCAGGGCACTCTGGCTCTGTGGGGACGAACAACAACAATGGCTCCTGAACTGCCAAGTCCTTCACGACTTGCTGTGCTCTGGTGCTTTGCAAACACCAGTGCAACAGTCCCTAAAGAAGCAAATCCCAGTCTAAGTAAATTAAAGATGTAAACTGAAAGGTGCCTATAAATCACAGCATGCTTTCATAAATCCATTCATATGTGAACAACACTGAGGGCCCCCATATTAACAGGCTGAGGTGAACAGCTCTGTGGACAAGTGTGCATTAGGTGCCAAGAAAATGTGATTTATCTGAAAACTCTGCAACACAGAAAACCGTGCTCTCTCCCAGGTGGCTTTTTTCCCCATCCCTATGACTTATGGCAGAAAGGAATATTTAGAGCAGTCTGACAAGCCAATTAGCTGTCAATTAGCTGGTTGATGTGCCCAGCACTGATCACTGTGCAGCTGGACAGGCTGTCACAGGTCTGGAACCAGGAGCTCGTTTTTAGCATTTACCTTCCTGCTCTGCTTCTTTCTACGTGTCAGGATTCATCCAGGGGTAAAAACAAATTTTAGTGAAGAAGGGCCCCCTGGGTTTTGCACCTGCACTGCCCCCTCAGCCTTGTGTTGGGGTGGATTTAGAAGGATTTTTCCTTCTCTAGGTTTTACTTTGCCAAACTGCAGAACCCATGGTAGCCAGAGTGAGGATTTCAGCATGAACCCATCACTGCTTGCTGGGCTGGGGGATTTTGTTCTATTACCTCTAGTAATGCTTAGTTACACCTACATTTATTCCCACAGCTGCTGAGGCAAAACAACACAGTTTGTTGAGAAAAAAAAAAAAAATTAGGTTTTTGTAAATAGAGTACCTCAAGTTCTTTATTTATCTTCTCCTGTGAACACACAGTCAGAGCTGCTTCTTATGCATTGCTTATACATTACAGATTTCTTATTCCCTATTCCAGTGGCTGTTTATTCAGCTACCCTGTGGAAGGAAAAGGGATGCAAATCCACTAATATTAGCATCACAGGACCTAAATATACTCCTTTCTCGCTCCCTTTCTCTCAATGGAAGCTGACTTTTAATTTCCAAGCTTCATGCCTTCAGAAAGCCGGATGATACCCATTTGTCTGCACACTGGCATTGTTCAATAGCTAAAATAATTTTTCTCCTTCTCTAGGACTTGTTCCCCTTACACAAAGGGCTTTAAAGTTTTCCAGTGGTTTAAATCAGTAATTGCTGCATTAATTTTTTTTCACATTTGCTAAAGTTTCTCTTTAAAGGTGAAGGCAAAAATTAATCCTTCTCAACAGTCAGTGGGTCTCTTCTCTCACTTATTAGTGTGATGGTTTTGAGGTGCTGATAGAAGTTAATCCTTAAGGGAAGATTCCTTCTGAATGTCGCTGGGTCTGTTCCTCAGAGTTCTGTCCCTTTCTGCAGTGTCTGGTGGAGCTGTTTTGCAAAGCAGTTGTGTGGTGCCTCCTGTAACTGTAAAATGCAGCCAAGACAAAAACTCGAATTGGTGTCTGTGCATCATTTTCAAGGCAATATTGGATTTTAAACTCTTATCTCCAGATGTTAATCCTTAATGGGAACAAAGATGGAGCTTGGCTTCCACAACTCCATTTGTAAAACAGCAGCCACGTGTTCCCTTCATCCCCTCATTGCTTTTATTACATAAAATACAAAACTGCAATTCCCCTGCTTAATTTTTTCTCCCATACAGTCTTACCATTTAAAAGAGTTACCATCCAAAAACCCATTAAGTAATGTTTTTCTCTCTTACATGAAGTCTTACTGCAAAGGGTTACAACTTTCAGAGGGTTGAGTTGGCCTCTGATGGTTCATTATGAGTTTAAATTTTTGATTAATTTTGACTTCTAGAAGCCAGATTCTCCCCTGACAGGGATTAGGCCACCTCTCAGTACAGCCTGAGGCTGTCGTGGTGTGTTCTGGCCATCCACACATCCTGCCCTGCTGCTCTGGGCACCGGAAGACAACTTGTAGTCCTACTTGTAGTCATTACAACTGATTTTGCACATAGCTGCACAAGGACAAAACCCCTTTTTATTTCCATGCTTCCATTTTAGAGGATTTTCAAGTTTCATTTAGTCTGTGCAAGGAGAAATGAGCACCAATGGATATGCAGGTGTCTAGTTCAGCTTTTCCTCCTTGTAGGGCTAAAGGTCACACCCTCATTTGTTTGTGTGTACCTGGGAAAAAAAAATTGCTTCTCTGCCACAATGGCAGCTATTGAATTGGAGGGAAAGAGGATTAATAAAAAGTGGTAAGCAAGAAATTTGGAGAGGATGAAGAAAACCATTCAGCACTCAAGGGGAAATGATTCCGAATCCATCCAGTCTGCAGGGAAGAGCAGTTGGATGAAGGTGGTGAATAGTAAATCCATTTTCCCTCTGTGGGACTGACAGTTCCAGTGACAGGGTGACAGCGGTGACGAGAGCGCTGCCATCGCGAGCCTCCTCGCCATGTGCCAGACGGGACATCTGCTCTCGCTGGACAGGAGGCAGAAACCTCTCACTCCCATCCTTTCTGCTTTGGTTTCCTTTAGGGAAGATCTGCATTTCCCCCAATTCCTCCAGGGCCTGAGGAAATTACAGGGAAGACAGAACGAGGCACATCTGGAGCGGTGCAGCAGCTGGGAAATGCCCGGTGCTGCAGGGGATGGTGATATCGTGTGAATGGCTGTGACCTTTTCAGTATTCCAGATTTTGATTGATTGGCCACTTCCCCTCTTTCCCATGCTGTAAACAGGGGAGCTGTGAAATAGGTGGCCAAAATAAACACAGAGTTACATAGGCTAAGACAAATTTATATTGAATTTATGGGAGAGAAAATTTTGCTAACTCATTCTACCCATAAAAATTATAAAGAGGAAAGAAAGTGACATAAAATCAATCCATTTCCATGACAAAGATCATTATGAGAAGAGAAAATATAGTCCCATACTAACTTGTTCTCATTACTGTTCTAAGATTTATCATGTCAGGTGCAATGTGCAAGGGAGGAAAAGAAAACCTTCCTTGCCCTTACCTTAAAAAAATCCAACAGACAAAATAAGCCAAACTACCCTCATCATGTTCAGTGAGCATGTATTTTGTCAAGCCTCACAAAGGGCACGATTAACTCAAAGCAGTGATTTGAGGAGCCCTTCCAGGCTGGATGCTCCAAGGCAGGGCAAGTCACCCTGTCCTGGCTGTCAATACCAAAGCAGCTCTTCCCTTGGTGTCAGGAAAAACTGGCACTGTGGGAGGAAGATGCTGCTTGAGGGCTTGACAAGATGAAGGAAATCCCAGTTAACACTGCCTAGCTGGTGGGAATAGGTTTTGAAGTGGGAAAGATCTGATGGAAAAATAACAGACGTGGGAAAGGGAATTGCTGCACTCAGGCCAGCCCCAAGGTGGGTTGTTTGTCTGACTGCTGCATTTTACCTGCAATTCTCATTCCCAGCTTAAGCAGAGCAGCAAGTCCTAGGGCAGAAGGCCAAAGCTGCCTTTGCAGATGGACTCGGTGCTGCATTGGCAACACAAACCCACAGCCCTGGCTCCGAGGGGCCATTCCGGAGTCCGGTCTCATCCTCTCATGCATTGCTCCTCGTGTACTGCTGAACAGATGCAGTTCATTTTGGAGCTGACATCTGGTGCTGTCAGAGTACATAACTGGTGCTGATTTCCAATGCCAGCTGGGTACTCTGACCTTTTTTGGTGCATTCATAAGAGACGATAGTCTGTGTGCTCTGGATACACCAGGCAGTGTGTGGTGAGGGTGTTTGTTTGCAGGGATGACAAGGGAGAAGTAAATATGCAAAACAAAGCCTGCCAAATCTGGCCAGAGTGAAATCCCACTGGTCAGCTGAAGAAGGGAAGAGATGACAGATAAATGGAGGGTGTAATGCCCTGATAAACATGGGCATTTCCTCAAATCAGGATTACAAATGTTGCTTCTCAATTTAAGCAGTCTCTTCCTTATCCATGCAAAGAACATTCCCAGCCCTCTGCTCTTCCCTGTGGAAGATAACAGAGAAATACTGTGATGCTTTAGTAGCATGTTGCCTTCATCCTTCCAAAATCTGGGAGAGCACTGTGAGGTACTACTGAGGCTGGAATAGAGTCTGGGATATCCATACTTCACAGCATAAAATGAATCCTGAGCTATCCTTGAAACCTGACCCTGCATGACTTGAGCAGGGATTTTATATGGGGCAAAGCAACACCTTGTAGAAAGAACAGCTCCAGTCTGGAAGCAGGGGCTCTCAGGACAGGCTAGGCTTGCTTTCCCATAGGTGCTTCTGGGATTTATATTATTGTATGGCTGGAGCTGCTTAAGGTCTTTGGTTTACTTATTTTGTCTCAGTTTTGTGATGTGTTCAGACTGGGACCTGGAGAATGGAGAGAGAGGCTCTTTAGGGAGATGCTTTGCTCTACTTGGCTGTTAGCATCCAACTCTCACCCACCCCAAATTCTGCTGGAGCAGGGAAATGCAGGATCCAACAGCAGAGACTCAGCTGAGACAGGTGCCTGATGCATCAAGGGGTGGAAACTGAGTGATCACAGGGCTGGGGTGGAACAGCAGAGCAGCTTCAGCAGTGTCAGTGCAGATAAAAATGAGGTACAAATGTTCATCTGCCGAGGCTTGAGCACTAAGTGACAAGTAAAGGGAGAATTGAACAGAGCTGTTCAAAGCCATAAGTCAGAGCAGCCTTCCTCCACACAGAATCAGGGTCCCAAAACTGTCTAAAGACCAACACATGCCCAGGGAAGGCAAAACCTTGTGTTGGGGTCCTTCAGTTCTTGGGTCCTTGAGCCTAGAAGAGACATAATGTGTTTCTTGCAATGGCCTTGAGATCTGTGTCTAAAAGTCAGAAGTAAAAAGCTCTCTCCTTGTAAAACTCACTCAGAAAAGCTGAATTTTCTATGAGGCATTCCTTCAGCAGTGGGACTAATAAAATCTGATTTCTTCCAGTTGTACTCTGCAGTTTGATTTTCTGGTGCCAGGAAGGAGCAGACTCCAGGTGAACATTTTCCTGGGATTTGGGTGCTGATAACATTTTTCCCTGTGTGGATTTTTCCATGTCTGAGTGAGGATGAGGTCTAGCTGCAGCCTTTCCGCCAGGAGGAATAGCAGTGCCTGTTTTCATGACAGCCAGGGCATCTCAGTTGTCTTTAAAACTGCTCTTCCCTTGGTGCAGACAGCCCCATGGATTCAAAAATTACCCATGAGGAACAGACATGGACACATGGAGGTACATGGAGCACAAATTGTGTGAACCTCACTTGATTGAGAAAATCAGCCAAAAAATAATAAAATACAGAAACCTTGTTATTATCCCAGCTGAACAGCCCTCCCTGGCATATTCTATTAAGTCACTTCTGTTTCACTTAGGTTTTGCACTACTGGCTCTCCTTTCCACAAATGACCTTTTTCATCCCAGCCTCTGTAAAACTATTGCCATTCTTCATTTAGAAATTTCTAAAGTGTGTTTGCAGAAGCCCTAGATGGTTTTTCTGATGAATCATCCCTTTTGTGGAGAAAGGAGCAAAAAATTGTATTTCTGACCTTTCTTTACATTTAACAGGATCTTTTTGCAAGTTGAATATCACACCATCCACTCTAGGTAGGAACCGCTCTTCCTGTTCTATGTCAGTGTTTATTCTGCCATTTCTCAAATATACCTGTAATGGTATTTATAGCACATGTTTTGTGGGAAAGCCTCACTTTCTCATTCCACATGAAACTGAAAAACTGAAAGATTATTAAAACATTTAAGAGGACAGGGATAAGTTAATACAGTGAAGCACTTGGTGTCCTATGTTTTGATGAAAGAGACAAAAATCTACCCTTTATTCAGCCATATTGCAGCTCTTTTGCATCTTTTGGGGTGTATTCAGTTTTATTCTTGAGCACAGCACCACTGTGTCCCCACAGAGCAGGGAGGGAGCAGGGCTCTGATGGCAGTGATGAATTAATTGAGTGTCCTGCTGCTCTACACCACCATGGCCATAGAAGAGAACAGGAAGAAAACCAGATTTAGCTTGAGCTCCCTGGCTGTATAAAAGGTTGGTTCGATGGCTGCATGCACACAAAACACTTGCTAGGTGCAGCGTTATTTCCTGCCCCAGCAGCGCTATTTATTACTGAGGTCATGAGGACTTTTTGGTGTAGGATTTTAATTGCTGCATGAAAAAGCTACTGAACCTTTACTTTTCCACTAAAGTAGTTCTCCCAGCCACTCTGCCACCTCCCCTTGCACTGTAGTACCTAAGCCTTGGGAGTCTAAAGCACCTCCTGCTGCACTGAGGGCTGATGCTCACCAGTGGTTTGTGATCCTGTGGCAAGATCTAAGGGCAGATGAATAAAATGCAGCTCCAAGGAGCTCATCCAGCAGCTCCTGTTCAATCCCAGAACATCCTTTTTTGTGCCTGTCAAGGGTCTACAGGATCTAAGCTGTTGTTGGTGATTTCGGTCTTTCTGAGATGGCGTGTTATAAACTTGGTGAGGAGTTCGTCCAATTACAAGGTGCTTCCTTCTTTAAGACCTGGCTCCTGGAAGTCTCCCCAGCTACATCTGGTGCTGGGATCATGCCAGACATCTCGTGGATTCCCCACGTGTACACACTTTGGAATCATGGCTGGCTGCCCCCATAAATCACTGCTGTCCATCCTGCCTGGCTGTGTCCGTAATGGGTTTTGGTTCTCTCAGCATCCGGCTCGTGTCTCAGAGCACTGAGCAGACATCTCAGGCTTCTGAGCCAGGGGACGCTGAGGCACCACGCTCAGCTATTCCACTTCTTACTCTGCTGTTAAATGTGTCCAGGAGAGAAATACCTTGTGCTGCAGCCCTTTCCCGTGCCATAATTCCCACCCATCACCAGGGCTGACCTGCAGAGCTGCCACTGTTGGTGCTGCAGCTGATTGAGGACCTCATCTCAGCCCAGGAGCAGGGAAATGGCTCCAAGAAGCCCCACTCAGTTCAGCAGCACGTAGGTGTGCAGGACTGGCTCATCCTGGGCTGCCAAAACCCAGAGCTGACTCAAAACAAATCTCTTTTGTTCTCCCTCCTTGTTTCATGCAGTAAATAAAAACGAATCCCCCAAGGACCAGAGCATTTAGGCTTAGTGTGTTCCTGTTTGTTCAGAGCATATCAGTCTGTTGTTCTTCCTGGCTAATCAGATAGAGCGGAAACTAAAACAATCTCAATTTGTTGTTCCGTTTTATTCTATACATAATCACTGCTTCTCGTTTGCTTCTAAATAGCTGCATAAATACACATTAAATGCAGTGACATCTCTTTTGGGACTCAGTCCAGTGTTTCCTGGTTATTTTCTCGCTTTGAAAGAGATTGGGTTCTCAGATATCATCACATTTCTTGTAAAATCCTCTGTACTGTGTATAATGGATATTATAATGCTGGAGTCATTCTTATGCTCTGCAGGCATGAGGGGGCTGGTGACACTAAATGAATGTGGAGGAATAGCATGTGCCCACAGACCATGTGTGAAAGCAGAAAAGAGCTCTCAGTCTGGGCAGACCTGAAGGGTATTTGGGACTGACACTTCTTACCCTGTTCCCTCTTCATCCAGCCTTGTCTCCTTCCACTCTGACTCTCAAGCTCCCATCCCAGCTTGCAGGGATCACTTTGGGTTCGTGGTTCATGCTCCCTGAAGAACTGCTGGCTCTTCTTTTGGTCTGGTTTCCATCACCCAGCACATGTACTGTCACTTTGGGCTTTTCAAAGAGCCCTCCTGCCCATCACAAGCATAATGGCACTTCAGGCATTCAACACAGGTAGATACAAGTCTCAGAATCTGAATTTTTGACTGGCCAATAAGTCTCCTTCCAGTACAAAAAGAGATATTTTATGCTGTATGCACTGACTGCCAGCTCTAGAAAACTGAGCACTGCAATTTCTGCAGAACTCATGAACTAATTTTGGCTATCTTCCAGTGCTTTCTGAATTTGTTTCCCAGAGATGGGCAGGAGGAGGAATAGTCTCAGCCCCTGAGGACAGTGGTTTTCAAATTCCCCCACTGAGGCTGTGGCACGGCATTATTCCCCCAGCAGCAGTGAATATTCCCATTACTCTCAGGTAGGCACATCCCTTGGAGGCTGACACATCTGGCCAGCTCAGAGCAGGAGGTGAGTGATCCCACATCTGTCCTCAGTGTACCACACAGTCACATTTGTTTTTAGCTTTCATTTTCAGTTTGTTCATTTTAGCTAGAGAATCACGAGGGCAGCCTCACCTGTTTAAGCCAACCCATGGGTAGGTTTTTGCAGTGTGGCATAATGAGAACTGATGTACATCTTTCCAGAAAGGGCTGTAATTAATTTTAAAATATTTATTGCAGTTTAACTATTTCACTCTAACAGTGAGGAACATGTGTCCAAAACATGTGCACATCATGTGAGATGCACGAGTGAACATAAACAGTGATTTAGTAAAGAACTGGGCCAAATCCTGCCTGAGACAAACGTATAACTGAGGTGCTGTAACACAGATGAGGTTGAAGCCCAGACCCTGGCATTTTACATCCTTTGGTATGCCATGCGCTTCTCACATCTACACCACAATTTGTCACGGCTGGTTACGTCCACACATCATGTTCAATACATTTCCCAGGCGCAAAATGAAAGATGATCAGAGAAGTTCTGAAATACCTGACACGGGGAAACGGGGAGATTAATTGCAGCATTAAGGCGGAATGTGGCACAAAATGGGAGCTGGAAGAGCTCTGCTCCAGGGGAAGAGTCTGCAGAGCTGCTCCTTGCTGAGAACTGCTGTGCACCAGTTTGAATTTTGGCTCTCGAGCAGGGCGATATCACTGCCCCCGGTATCCCCAGCGCAAAAATGGACTGGTGTGAGCATGGGGTGGGAGGGAGGATGGATGTCCACCAGCCCTGCCCCGAGCACATGGAGAAGCGCTGGGTTTGTCCTGCACTGTCTCCAACCTCAGAGACCAGGCAGCAGGCTGGGATGGGGGGACCCTTGTAGAAAACTAAAATATCCTTTCCCTGTGTCTGTTTTTATGCCTCCCCCCCAGATCCGTGTGTATCTTAGAATGGGAAATGTCAGGCATAGCGTTTCTCAGCAGATGGGAGTCGGGGGGGAAACAAAACTCTGAAAGTTTATAGCAGACGATAGTATAAAAAAGCAGCTAAAGCAAAGCAAACAGCCTCGGGGACAGAGGGAGTCGGGCATCTCTGCTGCCGAGAGATCACACGCTCTCTCCGCAGGAAAATGAACCTCTCGTGCTTCTGCTGATGAACCGCAGCCAGGCCGAAAGCGGTGCGGGGGAAGGTGGGAATGCACAGGGAGGAGCAGGCACATTCCAAAGGAAAACCAGCGGCACGGGAGCAGCGCGGGGCGCAGGGCGGCCGCAAGAGCGGGGCAAGGCTGATCTCTAGCGGTGCGATTGCTGCTCTGTATTCTCCGCTGAATACTTGGTTTCTATTTCCTTGCATCCTCTAGTTCCTCCTGTGACTAATGGAAGGAGGAAAGGTGGGGGAAAGGAGAGGTAGATGCCAGACTTGACATATTTTTTCATTTGTTTTAAATAGTGTTCCTCCTAGTTCTAACAGAAGAAAAAAAAAAAAAAAAAACAAAGAAAAACAAGAAAGAAAGAAGAAAAAAAAAAAAGAAAAAGAAAGTGATGGCCCCTTCATGCATAATATTTGCAAGGCTGCAGCCTGCTGCCATCTGTATGGATCCTTAGGCTGATCGATGCTTCTCTGGCAGCATGGGCCTGAAATATCCTGCTTTTCCTGACATTAAGAAGGCAGTGAACAGCTTTGCAGCTGGAGGAAGCTGCATGTACAAAATGACTCTCACTGAGCCTCGCTGAGGAATGCTTCTCATTCAGCCACATTCACAGCTCCAGAGGCCAAGGGTCCATTTGGTGGGCTCTCAGACACAGGCTGGTGTAGGAGAAGGAAAGAACTGCCCTATTTCCATGCTCTTTGGGGCTCTTCCATAGGAGGAGAGATGTTTCCCATGCAGGGTTTCCTTCTATCCTTGCAGGGCAGGCAGGACAGGCTGTGCTTCACCTCGAAGGGGGCACCAAAGTGGCCCTTTCTCCTCTGTCCCCCATCCAGGTCAGGCTGCTGTACTCCCTCATTTGGAGGCCACAGTGATGGAAGACACACTTAAAAGCTTTCCTACTTATTTATATAGATATTTATATAGCTGCTGCAGAGCATTGAAGTATTATTTGTTGCAGGCTGCAGCTTCTCTAGGTTTTCCAGCTCCTATTGAAGTCATAATTGCGTTTTAAAGTAGGGTCTTTGGGAAGTGCAGATCACAGCCTGTAATAAGTGTATGACAGTCCCAAGTGCTGCTCTGCAGCTCTGGGGAGCACAGAGACACTGGGAGTAGGAGCCACCAGCCCAGCTGTGTGAGGCTCGTGGATGTGCAGAAAAGGCACAGATGAAGCGATAATGGATCATAAAGAAGCATCTAGTGATGTCTCAGCAACAACAGGATGCTGTTAATCCTCTAGAAACTCTAGAAACAGCCTGCACAGGTAGCACTGTCTGTCACATGGATATGGTATTTGTTCTCTGCATGCAACGTTTGCACAGGGAAATGTGTGTGCAGCGCTGTGCTCAGACACAGCTGCACATCTGGGTGTTCTGCAGTGTCCAGAGCTGTCCTTCTGACCAGGGGCCTGGGCTCATGGCTTAAAACAGCACTGGAGCAAGAGAGGGCGCAGGCCGTGTCGCTGGGGCTGCCTCCAGCTGTCCAGCAGCTTTGTCCCCCCCTGCCCCACCTCTTTGAACCCCCACTCTCATTTCTGTTCACATTATGCAAGCAGGAGCAAAGGCTGCTGCTCTCAGCAGTGCTCACACCCTGCGTGCATGGAGGGCAAAGCCCTGCTCTGCTCATGTGCTCCCTGTCATTTCTCACAGCTAATGGCTGCTGCTAAATCAGCCCCAAATCAGTTCTCCAAATAGTGCTTAACTGCTTACATGCTTAGAAGTAAACCACGTTTAGCTGCCTTTAACGCTTTTCCATCTCTATTTTTATGCATTAAGATCAATTTCATGAACTTTCCTAGGTAAGATGATTGCCATCGGCAGGAAGAATGTAGTAAATTAATTATAGATGTGTGTTAAATTACTTTCATTACCACTCTGAGGTCTGGGAGGGAGTTGTGTGAGCAGGATGACTGATGAAACAGTGTTTTTACATATTCCCCCAGTAATGGATATTTTTGCTTGGCTGCCAGTGTTGTTTCTCAGCTCAGAGAAGCTGGAATTGCACATTTCAGAAAATGGAGGTTGAGTCTAAAACTGACCTCCAAAGATTGCCACAAAGCTGTGGCTGAGACAGACTGGCTGGGACACAATCTGTCTGTGCAGGGCCTCGGTGATGCACAAAGGTGAACTGAGGAGGATTCATCCTCTTTACCTCAGGCACACCCAAATCCAAGGCAGTCACACTTGAATTTGGGGCGTTGTTCCTACACACTGACAAAGGCATAAGAGCCAGGACAAAAGTCAACACGAGTGTAAAGTTACTTTCCATATTCACCTTATAACAACCTTGGTGCAGGGTATTTTCCAGGGATTAATGACCAGGCCAGTTTAATGGCTTTCTGCTGAACTTCAGGCTATCAACTTTTCACAGCCTGTCATTAATCCCTGGAAAATATCTAGGTTCATAGCAGATATGAGTGAAAAATAATACACATGTGAAGGTAAATATAGTGTTATATATATTGGGATTGGTGAAGGTAAGTGTTTAATCATGTATTGGCCCTAATTGCTAACTCCACATGCACTTCAGAATACAAGTAAATGAGGTACAGCTTAGTTACACTGTAATTACAAAGCAGCTTCACTGCACTTCTATTTATATGGGGTATAATTATTATCTTCTCTGGCTGAAAGCTGAAATCATAATATCATTGTCCCTCATGTTTCATACTGAAATGTGCTACACAATACTGTATTTTGAAGGATGTCTCTAACAGGTAAGTCAGAGGACGAGGACAAATACCTACTCAGTAAGTTAATTCAATTTATTTCTAGCCACTGCACTCAGAATCTTTTTTGATTTAAAAAAAAAAATCAACATATATCAGTCCCAGGTCACGAGCTGTGAATAAACTTTATTACATGGTTTGTCCTGCCTGAAAGAGTGGAAAGGGGAGCCCAGACATGGAGAGCAACCTGTGTTCCCTCCTCAGTCCCTGGCTGTGGTCTGGGGGTGCTGAAAAGAGCTCACTTCTCACTTCCCACTGCGACTGGCACCTGGCTGGGATCAAAGATGCACCATCAAAGGTGCTTTGAGGATCCCTCCTGACACCACATTTGAGTGACTCACAGGCTCTTAACACATCAATCCTGACATCACAGAGGAATGCAGCCCCTGCATCCCAGCCTTCAGCAGGTGGGTTTTCCCTTCGATCTGTTGGAGCCATGCAGGATGTGGGTGCATGCCTGTGCACACAAGGTAGGTTTATCTCAGAAGTCTGAAGCACATCACAGAGATTTCCCTCCCCACGCTGCCTCTGCAGGAGCAGGGCTGTGGAGGTTTCCATTAGACTTGTAGAAGTGCCAAGAAAATCTCCACAGTCTGCTGGGAGAATAATTAGAGCTGGCAAGTTTGCTCAACAAGCACTTCTCATACATAGTATTAATGGGTGATAGGTAGAGTCTGTGGTTTTTTCACTTAATAATGCATGGAACCTCCTAGATATTCTCAGGATCTCTCTCTGGAGCTGTGCTTTGTGATCAGAGGCATAACTAATGGTCAGGACTGATTACATACTGATTAAAACTATTTAAAAATCTCATCTGTCCAGGAAGGGAATGCCAGGCTCTGCAGCACAAGACAAGTGCTTGTCCCTGTTTCATTTCAATCGTACCCATTCATCTGCTTTGCACATCAAATGAGATCCAGGATTCATAAGGGGTCTTTTGTGTCAGAATCAGACCTTGAAGCTGACAGTTGTGGTGAATGAATATCTTACCCTCCTTGGAAGGCATTGGATTTGACCAGGAAAGTGTAGAAGCATATTCTTGTTTGGTGCCTATCCCAAACAGAAGTGATCCCACAGGAGGTGGGAATTTCTTCATGTGACACATTCTGGTGGGATACCTTTGCACCCAGCAGGCAGAAGTCCAAAAAACTCCAGGGAGCCTATGGGAAACTTGTATTTCTCTATGTCTCTCTTTCCATGGATTTAGTCTGGTGTGAAAAATGAAAAATTCATGGTTGGGGAGTTGGACTGTGGGCTAGACCATTCAGAGATGATGATGGTGTGATGGTGGGCAGTACCAGCTGAGGTGTTTGCACCATTAGACTGTCAGATCCTCTGTCTGAAGTAGATCCAGACTTTGACTCCTAGGGCCAAAATGCAGGAGTCTGTCCTGTGTGCCTTGAGGGACATCCCTGTCCTTTCCAGCATAAGATACATTGGCAATACATCTATTTCCTTCTTATCCCTCCTAAAACCTTCTGGGCACATATGCTTTGATAGGTGAGACATAAAACAGCCCTGTGTTCACCAGAAGGCTTTGAACTCCACGCTGGCCTGTTGGGATTACCTCCAGCCTTTCCCCCAGCGTGGGCTGGGAAACACTAACCCAGCCACCTGGTGTGGCATTAACAAACCTTTGCACAGGAGCAGTGCTGGACATGCAGTCTCTGAGGAGGCTTTGCAGCACTAATGATCTCCAGAGGTCCTGCCCAATTTCAGCCATCCTGTGATGGTGTCTGTGGTTCTGTGAGAGCTGACGCAGACAGCCTTGGGCACCAGGTATCTGTCACTGGGTTACCTGTGAAATCAGAGAAATCAGATTGTGAATGCATCTTTTGAACACTGGGAGGGAACTGTTCTATCTGGAGGGTGCCAACCTGGGTGTCTGTGCCAGACTCTCCATGAATTGTGTGGTCCCTGCGTGGTGCTGCTCCTCTGAAGCTTTCCCAGCCTGACTTGCACTGTAACAAGCTTCTTAGGCTGTCCAGCAAATTGCTTCTTGAATAGCTGACTAAAATGTGATCTACAACTGTTCAATGACTCTGTAGTGCACCAAAAGCATTGGAATACTGGAAAACACACTGTTAAAAAATATAAAAACTGAATGTTATGACAGCAAAGTGCTGTGTAAATTTAGTGTGGTTGAATAAGGGAGTTTAAAAAGACCAAAGAAAGGGAAGTCATTAGAGGAGTCATTTGCAGTCCAATACCATCAGTAATACTAAAGCTGAAGAGATGTAGAGTATGTTTCAGAAAGTAGCATAATTTAAACAAAAAAGAACCAGAAAAAAGAGACAGGTAATTTTTAAATATTGTCCAAATTTATGCTTTTTTGGAGGGAGGATACATATACTTTTCCCTTGGATAGGTATCCTCTCTAACAGTTTCATTGATGGACTAAGGGCTTGGATATCTCAAGCCATGTGGGACTGTGTTTGTTTGAACCTTTAGACACTTGTGCTCTTGACCATGGGGAGGTTCACCCTCTGCAGAAGGAGCAGCACAAATGTCACCACAGGGTCACTACCTTGGCCAGTGCTGGGCTCCGCAGGGCAAAGGGCTGTAGAATTTATAAAAGGGAATTTTGTGATGCTGTTAGTGCTGATAGCAGGGTCTTGACCGCAGTGACACAGAATATCCCATTTACCTACGGATGTACATTTTTTCATGTCAGGATGTAAATGAGCCTCTTCCCAAATCCAAACTAAAGCACAGCAATACTTTAGAGAGTGTCAGAGCAGACATCAAATCAAATCTGTGTTTCTGAGCTGCATTGCTGTTGTGGGAAGCATTGCTGACAGTTATGAATGTCACTCATCAAAACGCCCTCACACAGTTCTGATAAGTCTAAATAATACTATTTTACAGACAATGTCACTGTCACTGCAGAGGGCATGAAAGTCATCTTTTAAATTCATTCCAGATGAAATCTGAATGCACCTGTATTGTCTGCAAGGTGTTTTTCAAGCGCGGCCAAATAAATTTGGAGTCAGCTGCCATGGGAACTGTCCTTCTGAATAATCTCCTGTGTCGTCTAAAATGATTGCATATTTCAAACATATAGGTTGGCACTTCATTTGTTTGCTTGCTTGCTAGCTAATTTTTAACACAGTTACTACCAAGTTCCCTCTATTCATTTGTGATTCCAGACTTTTCAAGTCTCCTTGGGTGTTTTGCATTTTCTGGACATGGTTCATTCTTTCTATTGGAAGGATGTCTATGTGTGGGGCAAAGCAGCACCTGGCCCAATGTGTGATGGCAAAAAATGTCCCTTTCTAGTAGTGTGACACTCTATCACATGGCATAGTCACTGCTCTATCACTCTTTTAAAAAGGGAGGGAGGAAGGTGTACAAATTTCACCCAAAAAAGGAGTGAAATATTTGAATTCTACCTCCACACGTTTAAATTCAGAAAGCTAAATACAGAGAGGTGAAAAGTGAGGGGAACTGTAAAAAAAAATGAGTACTTGGGATAAATCTAAATCCAGTCTGTGGTACTTGTCACACCTCCCCATCAAACACCACTCTGTTGGCTTCTTTTGTGGTTGTTGGGATTGAGGGCTCAGCATCCAAATCAGGCTCTTGACAAAGTTCAAACAACCCTGGAAACAATGGGCAATTGCTTCTAATAAGGTCACAATCTAATGAAATATGAAAAAAAGTCTCATAACTGCACTCCAAAGAAGTGTTTGCCATCATCCCTGCACGTCTGATATCCCAAATATCCCCCCTGTGCCTAGTACGCGTATTTATGGTACGACACTCACACTTCTTGACTTGTCTACTCAGGTGCTTTCCAAACCTAAGTAAATATGAATATTGTGTTCAATTTGCAGCACAAATCACTAAATTAGATGCACAGGCAGCTTCTACTCCGTCACAAGAGCTTTTTGTAATGGTTATTTCACATTGCACCAATCATTTTTAATAACTGAAAATGTTCTTAGGAAAGTTTGAGAGTTTTCCAAGAAAGGATTACAGCTTGAGCCTGCAAGGCGTTGAATTCGTGGGATTTGAGTCAACGAAGCATTTCTAGGGCTACTCAAAGCTTATAAGTACAGAGTTTTTTGGCATTGCTGTGCTGCAGTGATTAGTGGGATGTCATGTTCAGAGGTTTTGAGTAGGGTGGCAGCTGGAGCGAGTAACAGGGAAGAGTCAGGCCACCCACCACTAAAAAAACAGCCATGATCACCAAAATGGTCTTAAGAAAATCTGGCTTCTTACCTGACAGAAACAGTGCCATAATCTTAAAGGCAGTATAAGTTTCTTTGACGGGAGGGTGAGTAGGTTAAATGAAGTAGCTGTTTCATATTAGAAGAATTCCAAAGCCTTTAAGATCCACTTATCCAATTAAACACTTTTTGCCCTCAGGGGCAGTTTAACAAAGGCTTCTTTTCCAAAGAATTTTCACAGATAGCTGAATAGAACACCTTTTTATTAAAAATGTTATCTGTATTAACAAAGTTTTATGACCTAAAAAGCTTGCTTGGGGTTTCTGAGAGGTGCGGAGCCTGAGTGTCAGCTCCTGCTGTAAGGACAGCTGGGGATCTGGGTCATTGCACCAAGAATTAATTGATACAGCCTGGTGGAAAGGTATGAAAATCATCTTGTCAGGTCCTTGCCAGGTCATTCTGCACTGCTTTCAGACTCCTGGGCCCACACAACTGGAGGTGTGAGCCAGGCTGGCCCAGACCACCAAAGATGTCAAAGGAACCCCAATCAACGAGAACGTGAGGCTATGATTAGGAGTTGTGTGATCAGGTACATGGAGCCAGGACTAGAAACCCTCTGAGGGTAAACTCTTGACTGAATCAAAAGGCAGCATTGCACACACAGGCGAATGTAAACTCATTTCATGTTTTAAATAGTTTTATTAAGTATACGACAGCTTCCAGAAGGCATATAGTAAAATATTTATGACCTTCTATCAATGCCTTTTTTTATGAAATATCACAGATATAATTGACAGAAATAAAGGGTATTAAAAACACAGCACTGAAAGTCTAATTACATCATATGGATTTTGTTTTTTTCAGAGAAAATACAAGATATGAATGACATAAGGGTAAAATTTAAATCCTACTGAAGTTAATGGCCAAAGACCACTATTCTTCAAAGAAACAAAAGAATTCACAGAAAAGGTTTTGTACAAGAAGATATACATGATCTAATTTTAAGAGTACAGTGTATTTATGACAGTATTTTTACAAACCTTACTAATGGTGCATAAAAGTGACAATTAAATACAGTTCTTCAATGACAAAATCATGGAAAAGTCTGATCTGATCACGTGTGGGTACCTTTGAAACACCACAGAGAGGGCTGTGGTTTAATGCACCACTATCCATGGTATTCCCTAATTTCTAGCAAGGGGATACCTGTGCTCAGCAGGGCTTTTAGGCATCTAACTCAGGGCACTGGATTCCATTTCAGCTCTGGCACCCTTAATCTTTATTCACTGATGCAATGATGCCCAAAGCTCCTCTGTGCTTCAGCTCTTCATTTGTACAATTAATTAATAGTGGCAACACTTACGGCCTCACCAGGGTGTTGTAGAGAAAAAGTACGCTAGAAATGGTAAGGCATTCAGAAATTGGATAATAAGGACTTTGTAAACTCCTAGGGAAAATTTAAATTTGCACTGTTCTCATGTAGATCAAGGGTTAAGCACTTTAAGACCAAATTTCTGCTTCACACCGACAAAGCACCTGAGGAATGACTCCTGTAACACGTCAGCCTTGTGCTAGCCCCCTACACAATGTCACCTTTCCCTTTTCTCTGGGAAATGGGAAATTTCTAAAGGAAAATCTTGCAGGACCTTTGGTATGCAAGTGGATACTGCAGTGTCCCAGCAGTTTATAAGAATCAGGACTTGTTTCTTTTCTAGTCTTCTCCTACAACAAAGAAGAGGGTGCACACGGCAGAGAATAGAGTAAAATTTAAACACCTAGTGTGATTTCACAGCTGGTGCTCACTTGAGCAACCTAGACGTCATTTCCCAGTCAGCCCATGAAAACAACTTTAAACTTCATTTGTGCCATTGATTTCCTTCTTTACTCCTTCCTCTCTCAAAGGTTCCAGCTCAGGTCCATCCTGTGCAGAGTCTTTGTTCCAGTTATTTCTACCTTCATTTTCTGTCCTTGAAGATTTAAGATCCTCTTCTTTTTTCTTTCTTTCCTTCTCCTCCTTGGCAAGAATACGATAATTATAATAATTCATGATGAACAGAAAGGTTCCTGCCAGGACCATCACAGCTCCACATTTAATGAACATATATTTATAGTCCCCAAAGGTATCAATAAGAATTCCTGTAAAATATATATTTAAAGAAAAAAAAGAAAAATAAAAATAAATTTAGAGATGTAGGCAAGGATATTGTGTTTTCAGATCCTATATATAAAGGAACACTCTTGTGACTTTAGGATAAGACATTTCTGAACTTCTGATCTCTTCCACAAATACCCTGAGCCTGCAAATACTGATCATGTGTTACACTACACAGCCTGTGGGGAGCCGACATTGGACATTGATACAGGGGATTCTCTGATAATTTGCACAGTTCAGTAGAAGGGGACAGAACCTACACTGCAAAGTCTGGACTTTTCCAGCACACTTATTTTTTCCGTGCTAAATTACTCCTCTGGTCACAGAGCCTGCAGGCAGCCTTTCCACTGACCCCAGTGATCAGCTGCAAGGATGTCCATTTGGCTTGGCCATCAAAAAGGAGCAGCTTTTGGGAAGACTCTCACGAGATGGCACCTGCCAGCTGGGTCTTGTCCCAGGCTCTTGGCAAAGGCCCTGTCATTTATTCCACCATGGGTCACTCACCAGCATTAGAGGGGACTCAGCTTTTGGTCACAGCTGCCCTTTCTGCAGTTACACTCGTGATCGAAAGAGGAAAGGGCACAGCATGGAACTGGAAAACATTAGTTCCAGGGAAAGCAAAGATGATGCTGTCAATGTCAGATAATTTCAATGCCAAGACAAATGTGACAGGTTCCTCTCAAAGGTTAATGCCTCTGCTACGGAGTTACAGAGTAATTGAAGGGAGATGGCTTAATTGAAATGTCACCGTTCTCCATTATGTCAAAATGTAATGCAAATCTTTTTGGGATTATGATCCTGAGCATTAATTCCCATTTACTGGGCAACACAGACCACTCTTAACATCCCATATCATAATTAAAGTGAGACCCACTCCTAACCCAGCCTTCACAGTACAGACAATCTTTCCTGAAACTGGCCCATCATCCTTTTTAGCTCTCTGGCTTTTTGGAATATGTACTCCTCCTTAAAAATAGGGACCTTTAATTACTTCCCAATTGACCCTTAATGTTGAAAAGCTGATGATTAATTATCCCAATGCATTGCACTAACAAGGGTTTTTATGGTCACCAAATAGATTTCCTGATCACAAAAATAATAATTTTTAACTGGTTTTGGTCGGTGGTTTTTCTTGAATCCTCCCTAGCTGTCTTGGTACACCATTTTCAATGCACTGTGTTATTCATGCTACTGGTGAAACATCAACCAAATGCTAATTGCAACAATTTTTCCTTTTCTGCTCATCAGGATGACCTAGAGGTCTCCTAAATAGGTTTCAATGAGAGTTTTAATGAGTAGAGTATTGGAAAATTCAACAGTAGGATAGTCTTGCCTCTTTTCCTTAGAGAATAAGATAAAGTCATAAAACACACTGGGAACAATTTACTTAGTTCATTAAAGCAGAACCCTGCAGTAGGTTATTAAAATGCCAAAGAACCAATAAATTTGCTGCTTATTAAAATGGTGGGGAAAACCCTACAAAACTAATATTACTGATTATTACACAGAACTGTTTTAGCCTCATTAGCAGTTGCTGGTCATTAACTTAATCTCCCACACAGAAAATTATATAATTCAGAAAACAGTCATTTTAAAATTGTATTTTCTTTTGTTTGTCATTAATTAAATAATGAATCTGTAAGACAGCAAGAGGATACAGCTGCTTCTGTCACACTCTATGAGCTACGTAGTAATATGAAGAATTAAACAGCTCTGCAGGATGTGTCATATGGAGCATTAGACAGATTCCAGTTTTGAATCCAGGAAAACGGTTCAAACTGCAAAAGGAGCTCACTCTATAGAGGGAATATTAAGGTTGTTAAATCACAGGAGACCAATGCTCTTACTTATCTTTAGATGACTGAAAGTCCTCCTGGATACTCAATATTTTCCACACGGACCTTTGTGGGCGCTGCCTTTTGATATCTCAAACCATTCCATCCAAAATTAACCTTTTGTTTTATTATTTTTAGAACAGACTTAAGTCTTCCAGCTGCACTAAGATGACTGAAATTCATAAGTGAAGTACTCAGAGCCTTAGGCACAAACAGTAAGGCTTAAGTTTGAGTCACCAAGAGGCTTTCATAGAACTGTCGTGTTTTACTGTGCTTAAATGGTGGTTGACTCCAGTCTCTTGCAAAAGGAGGAATCTCCAGGAGGAGTTGTCTGAAGTGCAAGGTTTCTGGCGTTGTAGGAAGTCCTGCTCTGCAAGTTCAGTTCAAGTGTTTGAAGAGATCTGGGATTAAAAGATCACTCTCCAAAACTGACTTCAGCTGGAGGACTACCCACAAAGGAGCAAAGAGAAAAATATCAGGATATCCTTCCATGTCCAGCTACTACCAGAAAAAAGGTGGTTGTGAAGCAGAGAAAACACATTTAGAATCATTTCCTACACACTATCCTTGCAAGAGTCTAAATCCAAGTGCCAGCCCAGCGGAAGCAGAGGAGGAAGCCCCACTCACCTCCAATGGGTGGTCCCAGCAGTATCGTGCAGCACTCGGCGATGGTGACGAGGCCGACAGCGCTGGTGAAGCGGGCGGCTCCCACCAGGTCCATCAGTGTCTCGAAGAGCATGGCACACACCATGCCGAAGGCCAGGCCAAAGAAGCCGGAGTACACGATGAGCCCCGTGTAGCTGGAGGCCAGCGGGCACAGCAGGTGGCAGGCGCCGTTGAAGGCGATGGCGAAGCTGAAGAAGTACTGGATCCGTGGCCTCACCCACTTGCTGTTGGCAACGATGCCTGTGGTGGGGCGAGCAACCATATCCACGATAGCCAGGATGGAAAGGAGGAAGGCAGCTGAATATTCGTCGATGCCGGTGTGCTTTGCATAGGGTGCCAGGAAAACGATGGGGGCAAAGAATCCCAGGAACATGAGCACGTTTCCGATCAGGTAAATCAAGAACCCTCTGTGTTTAAAGAGGGAAAAATCAAGGTACTGATTGATTTTTTCAAAGCAGTCCTTTCCTCCTTCCTCTTCTGTTTTGCTCTCCATGGGGACATCTGGGGAACTACTTATTTCCATGCCATCTTCAGTGAACTTTCCTTTCAGAGCATCCTTCCCTTCCTCAGTCACCCGGGTTTTGACTGGCATCATGCCTGCCCCGATGGGTCTAAAGAGAGCTCCTGCCACACAACAGTTTAATAAAATTGCCCCAAGAATTAAAAAGCTGCCCCTCCAGCCAAAATTGTCAAAAAGGAATTGGTTGAGAGGTGCCAGGGTGCAAAGCATCACGGGGCTCCCTGCCATAGCAAGGCCATTGGCGATGGGTCTTCTCTTCAAGAAGTATTTCCCTATGATTATCACTGATGGCTGAAGGTTGAGAGCAAGGCCAAATCCTGGAAAAGAGTTCAGATAAACAAAAGAAGATTTGAGACCCATTTCTCCTCAGCTCATTGTTTAAGGAAATTCACAGACAATTGGTTCACTGGTGGCTCTTCAACACAATAATCTGGATGCAAACTTTGCCCAGGGTGTCTCTAAAATTCTGGTTACCACATTTGGGTAACCAGACCCCAGAAACACCCTTTCAGTCAGAGAACACCCCTTCCATTTGAACTGCAAATCTCTTGGGTGGCAAAACTAGCACCAAGGGTTTGCTTCAGAGTGAACTGAAACCATTCCCTCACAGAATGCTGGCGAGTTCTGCCCAGACACAGTGGCCTTGCTGGGGGAGAGGATGGATCTATTTTTTTTTAAATGGCAACTCCAATTTTGAAGAAGGTTTTTCTGGCTTGGACAGTGCCAACCACCAAAATGCATCCATCTGGAGCTGCCTCCTCTTCCATGGGCACCCAACCCTGCTGCCAGGCAGCCAGACCTGCACAGAAAATAACATCACCCTCCTCAGCCGCAACTGTTTTGGTGCTGTGCCCAATTCCAGTCTGATGCAAAAGATGAAGAGGTCTGCAAGTACACAGCAAAACAGCCACCAAGGATGCTAATTACACAGGACCCTAGAGTGTTTCTTTTAATTAGAATTTATTTGTATTGCATTTAGATGTACAAATGCCATTATAAATCTGCACTGCTAATTCTGTTGGCCAGCTTCTCTTGTACAGGTGGAATCTGAAGGCAGAGATACCAAATGCTGTGATGGTCTCAGTTTTCTGTGGTTCTGTTTGAGAGAATTGCCATGTAGAATCATAGAATTACAGAATCATTAAGACTGGAAAAGACCTCCAAGACCACGGCATCCAACTTTTGTGCAATCCTCACCTTATCAATTAGACCGGAGCACTGAATGCCATGTCCAATCATTTCTTGAATATTTCCAAGGATGGTGAATCCACCACCTCCCTGGGCAGCCCGTTCCAATGCTTAATCACCCTTTCAGTGAAGAAAATCTTCCTGATGCCCATAATCAATAATCAAGCATCAATAATATTTTCAAGCATTTCTTTGACATGCAGTATTTTCTGAAGAATTTTTCAGAACTCCATCAAAATGGCATTTAAAAATCATGCCACATATTTCCCACTCTATCATCCAGGAAAGAATGAACCACATTAGAACAAAGCAGAAATGTAATCCTTGAAGTGATTATATCAGAGAACATGAATCCTGAAAATAGGGTCATGCAGATTTTTTCTTGTTCATTAGTCGATATAATTAGTTTGTTTAACTGTGCAGTACATAATTAGGCATATTGCTTTACAGAAGAGAATTTAGAAAGGTCAAGGTCCTCAAAATTAATTAAGGAACACTATCATTAGTCACTGATAGAGTAGAATCCAACCGATGCAGCAGAATCCAGCTAATGCTGGATAGCTTCAGTTTAAATGGGTTTAAAAAATTATGAATTTTGCCAAGTCTAAAATTCTTTTCTTTTTTTAATTACTTTGAAGTTTACAACATTAAAAATAAATTGAAATGGCAACATATTAAAATAAATCTGGATATGAAACATTCTCAGCATGAACTTTTTTAGATAGTCCATATATTTGGCAGGGCACATCTTTGGGAAATGCAGCCTGCTTGTAATACAGTGCCAAATTTGGGGTGACCTGAGAAGCACAGCCCTGGTTAGAGAACACCCTTGGACAGTGCTGAGATATTGGAATGCACCTTCTTTCACCTGAGAGGATGCAGCACAGGGATGAGAGTTTGCTTTAACTTCCCATTTCCCAGGCTGGTCAGTAAGGGCAGAAACTGAACCATCATTTCCACAGAGTCATTTTTGGTAGAGACACATCAAATGTCTTCCAGAGGAGGAAAATCAGACTGGATGCCAGCTACCCACTTAAACAATAATCAACTCAAATTTTTTATTATGTGAACATTAATTTGCCAGTCGGACAAATCTAATTTAATATTACCTCATGCTCTTCCCATTAATTAAATTTGGAGACTTTCAAATTGAATAACTGGAATTTCAATTTACTTTAAGCTTTTGGCTGACTTTAGCTGGAAATATTTACATCCATTTTACAGCAGTTTTCAGAAACTACAGCAGCTTTTCCATAGCTGGAATTGTTACTCAATAACCATGTTTTGTCCCCAGAGATATGACAGAGAGGTCTGTCAGTGGTGTTGCATGCACAGAAACAAAGCTGTGCTAGAGGGAGTGTCCTTTTCTGGATTAAATACATCTCACTCATATTAAAAGGAAATAAGTGGTGCTACAGGAGTCAGCTGTGTAGTTATTGATCTTGTTCTGATTTTATTAGCAAGGAACAATCTGACCAGGTATTTCAATGCTCAATATTTACAGCCATGGCAAAGACTCTCATTAGCCCACACGCCTCACCCAAGACCTCATTTTATTTCATAGCAGTTTAATTGGTGCAGATTGAACTAAACTCTGACCAGTTGTTACTGCCTTGCATTTAGCTTTGAAATTTGCTGCTTCTACCTCAGGCTTAAGAAGAGGTTGCATGTTGAAACACCTATTTAATGCATCCAGGCTGGCACCTGTCCAGGTCGACAGCTTGCAAACCCCATTTCTTTTTCTAAGCACTGTAGGGAAACAAATGGGAAGAGGCCGTGGGGTTTCCAGCGCATGCAAAGTGCCATCAAGGACAGAGCTGCCTCCACCAGCAGAGCCTGGTTCCTGCTCTGCATGCAAATGGAAACAGGGATAATCAAGTCAGCAGCTGAGATTGCCGTGTCTAATCCCTCCACTGCAAACACACTTCCTGCTCTGCTCCTCTGAAGGGATTTCTGTTCATATGCCAAAGGCACGGGACTGGAGCAGAGACCTCCTAGTACCAATACCTTGGTTTTTATCTCCATCTCTGTGAATTACAAGAGCACAGTCTTTTACACCAGTCTGTTTTCTTTCCAGGCTTGCAGGAAGGAGGCCAGAAAGAGTGTGATGTTTGCAGGTTGCTTCACAGCTATTGCAAATCACCTTTACAAAGCCCCTCTCCTTGTGCAGCAGCGCTGTCGCGGGTCCATGACGAGCGGGCAGCTTCCTAATTGCCCTTGAATGCTTCCATGTTAGGCCTGACCAGCAAAAGTACTTCAAGCTTCATTAGAAGCATCAAGCACGTTAGCAGGCTTACAGGCATCTTCCCTTCTCTGTCAAATTAATATTCCTTCCCCAGCACACACCCCGTGCCTGGAGACGGTGGGTTAGCAGCCAGCACCTCGTCCGTAGAGCAGCAAGCAGCGGGAAAAGATGCACAGAGCAAAAGATGTGCCCTGCTCAGAGGAAACAACACAGCATCACAGACAGGGAGATGTGGGGGTTTCCCCTGTTCCTTGGGGCTGTGTGCACGGAGCACTGCCCACACGATCAGCTCTCGGCCGTGGGTGGTGGACCAGGCTTGCAAACACAGCCAGGGACCAAGAAAGAGCAAGATCTTCATCAGTCCCAGGTCCACAGGGGTTATACACAAAATCCCCTCCTGCCATGTTTTTTGCCAAGTGCTTTAGGACACAGAAGTTGGTGCCTTCCTCCAGCCCTGCTTCTTGCCTGAGCCCTGTTGCTCACCAACTTGCATATAAATACTTCTAGCACATTTTTATATCTATCTATATATAGATAGATATAGATATATATATAAAATTTATTTAATTACTTACTATTTATTATTATTTATTTTTATTTATGTACTTATTTATATATTTCTTTATTTATTATAAATATTTATTTGAATATTTTTGTGGTTTCCATGTGCTAATCCAGCATTAGTCAATTTAGAATCACAGAATGGTTTGGGTTGGAAGGGACCTTAAAGCTCATCTCGTTCCACTCTCTGCCATGGGCAGAGACACCTTCCCCTATCCCAGGTTGCTCCAAGCCCTGTCCATCCTGGCCCTGGACATTTCCAGGGTTCCAGGGACAGCCACAGCTCCTATGGGCACCTGTTCCAAGACCTCACCACCCTCACAGGAGTGAATTTCTCCCTAAATCCAACCTAAATCTGCCCTCTGTCGGTTTAAAGTCATCCCCCCTTGTCCTGTCACTACCTTCCCTTCCTAGAGGACATTTGTTTAGCAGGGAATGATGCAAGCTCATGCATTAATAAATATTGGGGGACATTGGTTATTTTTATTTCCCATCGCTTTGTTTCTGGAGTCTCTTTCAAGGAATTTGCAAGATTTATTCATCCAATAATAGCACAGTTTCATTTAATTACAGTGACACTCCTTAGGAAGAGTAAGGTTTAAGAGAGGGGATTTATTCACTACTGTACAGATTTAATAACGGAATATTGATATAGAAGAACAGGGTGACAAACTTTCTGTCCCAATTTACTTTCCTTGCGGCTGGTTTTATTGATTTTAAATGTTGCGCTCACAATTTTCACATTCAGAAAGCAGCAACACTTAATGTGGCTGCGGAGAGATTGAGAACATTCATTAAACCATACACCTGGCAACCTCAAAAGCCAATTTTGAACTCATTGTGTCATGTTTTCAAGCAGATGTCCTAGCTGCACTGGAAGAAACTTTGGCTGTACCTTATCCAAAATAATAAAACAGAAATACTTATAATTAAGCATCTATACTCACACAGGTGGAGAGTTCTAATCCATCTACCTTTAAAAACAATAACCTGGCACCTGCAGGCTTTAAAGATGCTGGGCTGAACCTATGCCTTATCCTGTTTGAGTTTCCAATATGGACTTTCGTATTTCAGTGTAGTAAATTCAAATTGGAACTTCAAGAAGGAAATACAATTTATTTTTTTTCACAATAGGAAGATAATTGCTTATTTTCAGTCAAGTCCAGCAGTTCTGATTTTCAGATAAAGGACCTCCTCACCTCCCAAGCTGGCAAAGGGCAAATGAACTAAAGCAAACCCCTGAAATCTCATTTCACACATCTAACAGAGGGAAGATAACACACAGTAAAATAGGAACAGGGGTGCTTCATAGTCACACTTGTCTCCAGAGGGACTTGCCTTGCCCAGGCAGAGCACAATCCACCTGGCTTTGCTTCAGGGGGAGCCGAGGGCACTGATGGCCACTGTCCCCAGCACCCTGGCACAGAGCACTGAGCCGCAGAGAGCACAGCCCTGCCCAGATCCCACACGAGATGTCCAGGCAGGAACACAGCACCGGCACAGAATGTGCTCTTTGCTGAAGTTCACCTGGAGCCCTGATCAGGAGGGTCCTGATCCCACCAGCTTTTTCTCTCTCCAGCTTCCCATTGCACTTGTGTTGGTGCACAACCACACAGGGTGGAGACCCCAGGCCACCAGCAGGGAGCCCCAGGCACGGAGGGGAAGGAGATGCTTTGCCCTCACCTGTGATGAAGCCCACGCAGATGTAGAGCTGCAGGATGCTGGTGCAGAAGGAGGCTGAGATCATCCCCACGCCACACAAGAGGCCCCCGAACATGACCACGGGGCGGCTGCCATAGCGGTTCACTAAAATGCTGCTGATGGGACCTGGGGAAAGAGGGCAAAAGGGACCTTGAGGTCGGATCTCATGGCAGAAGGGCACGTTTGACACAAAGCAGGTAAAGCTCTGCAGTATCTGTGCCCCTGAGTGCTGCTGACAGCTTCTAGGGTGGCTTCAGGAAGAAAATGGAAAAGCAGAGATGATCCACGTGGAGATGGCAGCATGTCCAATGCCGTGGGTGTGTAGCTGCTGACAGCTCCTGCCCCCAGGACTTTCAAGTGTCACCAGAGAAGGCAAACAGCAATAAAAAATCGTGTGAACATGGGATTCCAACACAGGAGCTTCTTGATTTATGATGATGTTAAACTACACACACAAAGCAGTGGTTCATATTGCAAGGCTGATATCATGAATGCTGTTGCATTTTTAATGCCTCTATTTAATGCAATTCCAATACTGCTGACCAGGACCAAAGCTTCTGCAGAGCAGTTGTTAATTCAATCTTAATAGCAGTCTTTGTAGGTGGAAAAAGTTTGGGATGATGGATTAGCCAGAGCTCAAAAGAACCAGTTTGGTTGCATTTATGCAAAGAAGAGGTTCAGGAAAGTGCAAAATTATGGAAGAGGGAAGTGGCTTGCCATAAACTGTGCACACTGAAACAAAGCATGGAAATCTGAGGAAGTGAGACCAGTAAAAACCAGAATCACAGAGGGACTTAGGTGGTACCTCAGGACCAATCTGCTGCTCAAAGGAAAGCCAGCTCTGAAATAAGAACAGACTGAGAAGTCAGAACTAGAGAAGGCAAACTGAGCAGGAAAGAGCAGTCCAGAGTCCAAGCTGTGAGATGGAAGGAAAAGATTCTGTATTACTCAAAAATCCTGAATTAAAATGCTTCAAAAGCGATGCTGGAAATGAGGAAGGGGAATACAGGCAGCTTTGATACCTTAACTTACCTGGCTGTTTCTGGTTCTACTCATCATACAGGAGTGGTGTTTCAGTGTGCCTGTTTGCCTTCATTCCTGCCACTACCCACGCCACCCACACATTCAATACTGGAAACAGCTATTTTAAACTCACAGGCATCTCTGAAGATTTTGGCTGTGGGATCTACCTCACCACAGAGCCATGGTAGGATATTTACCTTTGCTTAAATAATATCAGCCAGAAAAAGCCCCAGAGCTCTTTCCAGGCCCTGCAAACCACGGCACTCCCAATCACAAGAACAAAACCCCAATCCTTTCTCAGCGTGGTTGATAGAATCCAAACAAGTTCTCAGCTGTTAAAATGTGCAAGAATAGAAAGCAGTAAGTATGGCTGGTTTAATCTGGGGAATGAAGCCCACAGAAATGCTTTCCACTTGATGTCTGCGGTCAAAACACGCAGAAATGAAATGCACACAAGCACAATCTCAACAACATCCCTGTAAATGTGCGATCTGTGATCAGGTCCCATTGAATGCACCATTCAATTAAATTTTTTCTGTGTGTATAACTACGTGGAGAGTTTTTCTGCTAATCCTGTAACCAGATTAACACACATTCATCCTTTTGCTGCACAGAGCACTACAGAATTCAATGAGAAGATCTGGGGAAAAAGGAATATATTTCAGACCAGCACAGTGAGAAAGAGACCCCTTTCTGTCTGAGTTTCTCCTGGTCAGGGCCTGAACTTGCATCGTGCTTAAGCTGGTCTCAGCACGTCCTGTAATTCAATAGATCGAGCCAGTGTTCCTCAGAAAGGCACCAACGTTTTCATCTGCCGCCTAAGGGCATGCAACTCTTCCATTTTTCAATTTTCCACATGTCCGCATTTCTGCAGAATCAATCTAATCACTCAGCTAAGAAAATGGGGTTTCAATTACCTTCGCCCACTGGAAAAGGGCTTTCACATTAGCCCTAAAACTATATGATGCTGTACCATGGAGCAGAGCATTTAAAGCCCACAAGATTCCTGCTAAGGCTCCTCTCCTGCTCTGAGCTGGGACAGCTACCATGGAGAGAAGCCCCTGCTATGAGAGGAAAACCAGAACTGCTCACATGTGTCCCACTCTTGCAGCATCCAGTTCAGGAGAAGGGAAATAAGGATGAATGTCCCTTTGACTTCAGTCCATAAATGGTTGTATTGTCTTCACCCTCAGAATCTGAGTGTATCCAGTTAGAGGAGAAAACAGGAGCAGAACGTCTGGACTGAACCTTTTCAACCACAGAGAATCCACAGTAAAGGCCATGATGAGCACTCAGCCTGTGGGAAAAGCAGGAAAAAGCTAGACCTAGCAGGAAAAGCTAGACTTGCACAAGACACCAAAAAATCCAACCCAAAGCCTCAAACAGTCGGGAAACCAAACTTCCCCGAGCTGCTGCTCGAAGGCTGAAGGGTTTGTAACTGTCCTGAGCAGACCTTTCAAATGCACTGAAGCAAATGCAAAATCACATCCCCAAAATTACTTCCACTTAAGTCATTTGGACCTACAGAAACATCCACAGGCTTTAAGGGAGCAGCCTTTCAAAAGCTGTCCCATCTCTGGGCGGAAAGTGGCGCACGCAATCTGTCACATTTGGGAGCTGTGCACACTTCAGCTCCCAACCCTGCCAGCCTGGGCAGGTGACAGAGGACACACACAGGTTCCCTCACCCTGCCCAGGTGTCTGCAGCCATCAGCATCACCCCCAGCAGATCTGAGGGCACCCTCCTGCTCTGCCCCATGCCACCTGGAAAGTATTTCTTGAGAGGGAAGTTGATTAGACATCAAACATTAGAGGTTTAACAGCAGAATTGTGGGGAGACCCAGAGAACATCAAATAGCTCAAGTCGGGGCAGAGGACTGAAGAACAGGGAGCACAAAGCCAGCACTGCAGTTGTGGGAAATGGGAAACACAATTACTGCTACGCTTGCAGCTATTGCACAAATTAAAAATGTGACAGGCCCTGGCAACAGGGTGGAATTGAAAAGCAGGACCTGTCATTTACCAGTTACTCTGCTGGCATGGAAAGAATAAAGATATTGTATATTACCACAGAGAAACCATTTACGGTAACAATGTGTGCAGCCCAGGTCCCAAGGCACCTTTAGTTGCTAATACCTGCCTGGTCAAATGTGCAGGAACCACGGGCTCCCTGTCCTGGCATCCAAATGAAGTCATTGTTCCCTCCTGCAAGCCTGCAGCGGGAGAAGCTAGCAGCAGTCAGGGCCATTTTTGCTTCTTAATTTACAGCGTCAGGTGAGAGCAGGGCAAGAGAAACAGCTGGCAAAGCTCTCAGAAAGCTCCCGGCTTGACCTTGCAGGAGCAGCCACACAAATGTTGTGCAACTCCCTGAAAAGTCAGAGCAAGGAGCAAAAGCCATCCCAGCTGCTGGGAATGTCCCCAAAGCACTGAGGCTTCTCAGGGAGCAGAGCAGCCAGGGCTGTCCCCACAGCCCCACCCCACAACAGCACTGCAACTCCTAATGATGACATTAGAAGTATAATTTAATTAATCCCTTGCACCCCAGCACATTCCAGTGACAAGGGTGGTGTTCCAGTGTGGGAAGGGATGGCATTCCCACCCACCAGCCTCAGGAGACACAGCAGCCCCTTCCACCACCCAGGGACTTCTTCCCTTCCAATGACCTTCCAGCCATGGTTATCTTTTTATCATCCATCACAGCAGGGATGCTGAGCCTCATCCTGCTGCTGGCTTCACTCAGAGCTGTGCCTGTGGCCCTGCACCACCCCTGGCTCACAGGGACACCTCTCCAGTGTCTCCATCAGCCCATGGCAAGAGCACAGAATGCCCACGCAGAAGACTTTCACTTTACACCCCAGCCCTTGCAGAGCAGGGTGCACACCACGAGGCTTCTGCTTGCAGTACAACTCTACAGCCTGGAGAGCAACAGTTTGCACCAAATATCCCTGAAAGATGAACCTGGGATCATGGAGCCCCTGGAAAACTGATGAAATGTAAAGCACTACCCTCAGCCCATATAAATCATGCTGGTTTAGTGCCTGTCCTGTTTAAAGCCTCTCTTTTCTCATACCTGTGGCAGATTTCTATTCTTTGTTAGTTGGTACATGAAAGGCCGTGTCAAAGAGGCTGCTCTTGGTGGCAAGAGAAACACAGAGACTCACCAGTGGGGAATGCAGCAAGCCTGAACTCATTTGTTAGGTTGTCCAATTACTTTTCACCTTGAGTTCTGTGTTTGCAGAAGTGAAAAGGACCCTGAAGAGGAGATTGCAAAACCATACAGAAAAGGCAAAATACCCTGGACTCTCCTCTCTTCTCCTCCACAAAGCCAGGCTGCCTTGTCATTCATTCTTTTCGAGTCACTGAACTATGATCCAGAGAGGATCATAATGCAGAGTTGGCATATAACAAGAAATATCAATCCAGACTGGCTTAAACTCTTGCAAGTATGACAGTGCTCAAAAAATAGACACCTGAATTGCCTTTCTGTTTTCCTCAACAAGCCTTATGAATTTTTTATGAGCTGCAAAATTTCCAGTGCCAGTGTGAAGCACCAATGTATTTCTAATAGGGACTAAAACATTCTTCTCTCTGATACCTCTGACCCTATATATATATATATCCCTTATTTGTAAAGCTTGGTTTTCTCTTTTTTTTAAACTTAATAGTAATAGGAACAGTGTTCCTGCTTTTTGATGGAACTTGTTTTGGATGAATTTGTGCTGAAATATTTCAGTGTAGGGCTCTCACACAAGCAGCTAAGAGCTGAGACCCTGAAAATCTGTAGCCCAGAGGCTTCGAGCAGTGGGGGGTTTTTTCCAGGTTTCACAACACTGACCTTCTGACAGTGTAAAGTGGCACAGAGCCACTGCAAATGTTTAGGCCTGCTGGCAAGACCATTTCATGACCACACAGGCAATAAACTAGCAACACTTCAAAATACTCCCCTGCACGGACCACAGTGCTAGAAGACTTGGGACCACCAATGCCCCCAATGCTGGGGCTGCAGCATGCAGCTCAGCTTTTCCTGCTTTTCCACAGTGACAAGGGGCTCTGAAGAGCTGTTCCTGCACAGGGACATGGGTCAGCACCAAAAGAACTGCCCAGATAGTTAATATTTCCCAAACTATTGTGAAAACACAAATAGGGACTCAGCATGCCATGATTGCCATTGACTGTGGGGAGTCACTGGGGACATAAGAAGGAGTGCAACGTACTCAGCTGGGAGGGAAAGGGGGGTAAATCATTTATACTAATGAAAAAAAGTCTATTATCACACCACTAGTACAACAATGACAGGAGCAGGCCCGCAATTTCCTCAGTAATAATCTCACTCCCTCCATGGAATAACAACACTGCCTTTGGCTTTTTAATTTATCCACCAGGGTACCAGCCCATTGTAACAGAGCAACCTCCTCATTACCCCCAGAATGAAAGCAAGTGCCCCCTGTTATAACCGTGCTGCCAGAGCCCCCAGCCCCTGGAGACGGAGGGGATCAGCCACCAGCTCCTGGTGATGATGCACAGCCTGAAAGGGAAGTACCCCAAGAACACATGGGGACGAGTTGCAAACATGGAGGAAAAGGGATGAGAGGGTTAAAAGCTGCAGCCTTTCACTCCTTGCCTTGCCAGAAGAGACTTGGATGGCCCAAGCTCTGAAGAGTTTTTGTCACCAGGGTGTGGAGAGCTGCTGCTCACCGGCTGCCCCAGGGCCACTGAGCCCTGCAGCTGCCTGCTGCAGACCCCCGAGAACAGCTCCCGGTGCCTGCGAACAATGAAGCGTATTATCAGCCTCAGCTGCTGGTTCAGAGGGTTGGCTTTGCACCTGCATCGGCTGAGGAGCCCACAGACAGTCGGTTCTTCCCCGGGCAGTGCTGCTGGAGACAGGATGGCCACGCACCAAGGACGATGGCAGTGAGCACACGCCCCAGGTGACAACCACAGCATCAAATATTCCTCTGCCAGAGCTGACAGAGCAGCCTCCAAAGACCTGAAACCACCCAGGTTTCCACACCTAAACCACCCTGATGCCTTCCATTAGTGTTACTTCGCATTGCAAATAATGGATTTTAAATAAGGAGGCTGAAGTCCAGCACGTGCCACAGCAGCTCCGACAGCTAACCTGGCCCCACAGGGGCCTCACTTGCTTCCTCACAGGTGAGGAAAGCAGTCAGTTCATTTAATGGGGTAAGGGCTGCAGCTTCAGCACAACCCCTGTGAGATGATGCATTAAACAAGCATGGGAGAAGTCTGGACACACATTATTCAGTCATCAAACTGGCCAGTCCTGTGGGGCTGGGTCTCCTGGGCAGGATTGGCACCATAACCAGCTGGGAAGGCAGTGAGGGCAGTGATCCACTGCAGCAACCAGGCTGCAGAAATCCTCCTTCCCCTGCACACCCCAGGCACGCCCTTGGGCACACAGGCACCCTGACCTCCCATCAGGAATACTTACATTTGCCACAGCAGCAACCTGATGTTAACAAAAAAGAGAAAGAAGAAGAAAAAAACAAAGCAGACAAGCCCCCAGCTTTAGAAAGACAAAGTGTTCTCTTCCTTATCCAGCCATCTTATCTGATCAGGGCTGTGGCACTTCAATTTCCAGATTATCCAGCTGACACGCGCTGCTGCTGCAGCACACAGAGGAGCCACAGGCCAACAGCTCCCAAATTGGGGCTGCAGCCAAGGTCCTTCGTGTCACTGCGTATTTAGGCAATGAAATAACCTCTCCTGCAAGGGGACAGCGCTCAGTGGTTTCCCCAGCTGCGGGTGTGGATCTCAGCACACAGCAGATCGCAGCCGCTCACCTTCACAAGGTCACGACATCGCGGGGTTTGAGTTGCTTCCCCCTGATTTCTTCAGCTGTCCCTTTGCTTTGGCAGCACCACTGGCTTTTATCCCTTCCATCACTGGAAGCCCAGCTGCAGAAGAGAGTTCCCTGGGTGGCTGGAACGTCCATTCCTGGAGGTCAACAGCCCCTCTTGGGTCACCACTCTTAACAATTGCTCCACAGGCAGTTTGGCCCCTGCCTGGCCAGAGGGCTTTGCCCACCCCTGGGAAGCCCTACATGACTTGACCAAGAGACCACTCACATGGCAGAGCCCATCCAGGGGCAGAAGAGCTGCGATGCTTGGGGACAGGTTGGCATCTGGGGGAAGAAGCTTTCACATGTGTCATTCCCCCCAAGTGGAATTCAGTTATAACTTACTCCGGGGCTTAACACCATTAACAACCCCCCAACCGAAACTCTTCACTTCCTTCTTCCTAGTTCTTATTGTTGGTTTTTATTAAGTCTATCACATCTCTATTACTACTGCCTGGTGACCTTGATAGCTCCAATGAAGGGCAAAATGATAAAGCTTTGTGACCAAGTCCACGAACACAGAAATATTTCACCTGAACCTATAGTGCTATTATCGCTCTTAAGTAGAACAGAGCTATTTAAAAAAATAAAAAATATAAGCCCATACGTGGTGACCTTGCAGAGCTGGAGTGCTCTCTGAGAGTCGGGAGAAGTGTATGAATCTGCAGCACCATTCATTACAGAAATCAAATCATTCCTCATCCAGCTTTCTTATCAAAACCCAGGATTGTAATGGTGCTGCTACCCCGGGGGTTGCCCCTGCACAGAAAGATGGCTTTTTCCCACAGCATGGGGAGGCTGATTGAATGGGACTCCAAGAGCAGGGGAGGGTAAGAAAAAGGTGAAATCCAGCATCAGGCAGCTCCAGGGAGTACCTGCCAGGGCTTGGGCCAGGATAGAAGGATGCTGGATATCCACTGTGAATAAACAGGAAAACATTCCTTTTGTTTCAGCCTCCACAAAATATCCTGGTGGAAAAGCCCATGCCTAGGGAAATCCTAGTAAAAGCCCCACCTGAGAAAGGTTGTTGGACCAGTGCTGTAAGCAGAGCAGCAGAGAGAGCTGACACAGGTAAAGGACTGTGAACACAACCTTGCCCTTGGAAAAACCCACCTCCCTCCCATGCCTCAGTTTCTCTTGCAGTGCTGTGGTGCTTCCCAGCTCTTTGAAGGCAATTGGGATGGGTGGAAAGCCCTGGGTGGGGTCCTCTGGAGGCAGAGAAGGTTTTGGTGGCATCTGGACCAGAGCAGGAGAGAACACTGGCAGTTTTGGTTAAGTTAAAAACTGCAGAATCAAACTCATTATTAATATAGCTTTATGCCACTGCATGTTGTAAGGTGCTTTCTAAACCTGTCACTGCAATTTATCATGCTAGCAGTGTAATAAAATACAGCTATAAAATTTTGGATTAAATGTTCAAGGTCAATGGTGGACTTTCAGCTTCCCTATCTCTTCCTTGCTGCTTTAGCAGATGCTCTATTAAGCACTTACAAGCTCTGGGAGAAAGTTTCTTTGGAGAAAAGATTCAGTTGTGGAGCATTTCCAGAATTAAATCTTCAGGTAATTTGATCTTCACCAAATTACCAAACAATAAATAACAAAACTAATAAACGCTGGTTTCAGGTCGAGGATTTTTCACCAGAAAAACTCTTTTTTCTCTTGGGTTTGCAAAATGTGGCTCTCTGATGCTGTCTTTGTAAAATAGACAGAAGGCAATTCTTTAATTTAAAAGAAATTTGGATGTGTTAGAGCAGCACCCTGGAGATTTTGGGGGGAGTTTTCCAGCAGGGTATAGCGAGACTGAGACAAGACTCCACTGCAGTACATTCTGAATAAAAACAATGCATGCTGCTGATATAACTGAGCTTTTTATGTATTAAAGGGCAACAGAAGCAGCACATATTCAAACCTACAAGCTGTGTACAGACATGCACAGCAACTGTGAAAGAGTGAAATTCTTCAAAATTACGAAAAAGAAGCTCTGATGTCCCCTGGTGTAGCTCCAGCTTTTCAAGCCAAGCAGCTGAAATGAGTCTGCTGGAGGATCTGCTCTCTGAATTTCCCTTGGATGATTCCTGTTATTCCATTACAAAGATGAAGGAAGCATTTGGTCACACAGTCACCATTAAAAAAATACAAAAAATGAAAATGTAGATCCTGTCCTAGTGTTAAATCATCCCCTCTATTCTGGCACATGTGCCAGGAGGCTGGCTCATTGCTCAAGCTCTAACAGTTGGCCATAATAAAAGCCATTTCTTCTTGCCACAATCCTTACCTCTCTTACAGCCTTAAAGGAGACTGTAACAGCTACAAGAACATTGCTGCCACTAAATCAGTGGCATCACTATTTCTTATGTTTAGAATGTTTGGCTGTTTCCCCTGATGCTGAATAGGGCAACTAATGTATGAGCAAATTAATACTGCTTATCTTTTCTTTCCTGAAAGCTCAGCTGCCTCCTGCTTTCCCTAGGTAATGGCTATGCCCAGGGACACATCTGTGGCCTGGCTTGAAATGTGTCACCCTTAAAACTGGGACAAGAGCAGCTCAGTTTGGTGTTGTGAACATGGCACAAACACATAGCCCAAATCAGGAGGTGCAAAGGCCAAAGCCAAATTTTGGCTTTGCAATGAGAATGTTCCCCGAACAAAACTCACCCCTCTACATGGGGCAAGACGTTGGAAACCTTGATCTTGGGCTGGCATAGCAAAGTCCAAGGAGGCAGTTTGTTAAAAGAAGCCCTGCCCAGGGCATCTGGCAGACAATGGGTGCCCTGTGGTGCTCCACATTTTGGGACATTTTTCTGTGTCCCCCTCACCCCCAGAGCCTGTTACCTGGATGCTGAGGTGCAGCTGAAAGCACATTTAAGGAAGGATGATGCCATGGCCCCTGGTCCCTTGTAGAAATCAGATAATCTTTAAGGTTCAGAAAAGACCTTGAAGATCATTGATCAGATCTGGGTTCCTTTTCTTTCTATACATCAATGTTTCTGTAATACCTTTCTCATTTGGGGTAAGGAATGAGCTCTTCACCCATGACAAGAAAAAAAAAGTAGAAACATGGTAAAACAAATTCTTCTTTATCAGATTGATAGGGCTTCAGCCTGCAGGATTTGGTCAGAGAAAAGCAATGTTCTCTCATGCTCCTCACCCTCAAACCTCCCAGTCTGCCCTCTGCAATTGGAAATGTGGAATTGCTGAACAGGAGCTCTGGCAAGAGCTACAAGTACCCCATCATAAAGTCCAGGCTATCCACTTTACTGCACAGTAATCTGTTTTACTACTTGTATTATAGTGACAGAATTGTTTTCTGCAACCTAGTTCAGATTAAGAAACTGGGGGATAAGACACATTAACTTCTGTAATATATATTGCCAGAGCCTCGGCTGGTATAAAACAGCTTCCTGGGGGAATTCAGCAGAAAGTGAAGGGCAAAAACAGTGTTGGCTGCTGATTTTCAGTTCTAGTCTGAAAAACTGGAACTCCTCTGGTACTACAAGCAAAGCCTCAGGTGGTCACTGTAAATCTGCATCCATGCTGTCAAAGTCAACACAGCTTCTCCAGTGGAGATTTGGGTTGGTTCATGTATTTCCAGAAAATAACTTTCATTTGCATTATTTATGAAATGCAAACATAAGCTCTGTTACAGTGTAAGAAGCAAAAACAACTCCCTAGACCAACAAGAACACCAAGGAAACCAGGCACTGTGTCCTGGGGATGTTTGCAAACAAGAACTGTGGTCAGTGAAAACATCAGCCTGTGCGTGCCCTGCCAGGGCACGGGGCAGCCGTGATGCTCCTGGGGAGGGAGGGAGCTGGGATGGGTCATTCCTCATGGGAATTTCCTTCCATGGATCTGGTGCCCACACCTGACACCAGCAAATGAACCTCTGGCCCCTCCAGCCCCATAGAGACGTGCACCTGGTGCTTCATGGACATGCTACGGCAATAATCACCGGATTGAGTAGCTCTATTATTTACTCAGGAGTATGTTGAAACCTTGGTGTCTTTAGAATCTCTTTTTTTCAGAAAGATTATCAAAAATCCAGTGTTAAATTGTTTTCTAGCTTTTCAGCAGAGTAAACCAAGCTTTGCATCCTCACAGCTCAAACAGGCACTGCAGCGGAGCCAGACTTGGGCAGCTCACAGGAACTGTCCTTTAACGAGAATTTCCAAATCACTGGAGTCATTCATAAGCTAAACCTGCTCTGTCATTAAATGCCCAGTCAATCAAAGCAGTCGTGTTAAATACACTCCTGGGCACCTGCATTTCATTGACTCCGTGTTCTGCCAACTCCCACCAGCAACTCGGCACCTCAGCCAGGGTCACTGCGGAGACAGGGAGGATCAAAACGCATCTATCTTACCCCAGAGCAGAGGAGGGGAGGACTGGGAAATGGGCACAGCTCTGAGCAGCTGCAAGGCAAGTGGGAAGCTACAAAGGTACAATTGCCTGCAATTCAGTTGTATCATCCCCACATCCCCATGTAACAGAGTTAGGAAGGGTAAAGTTAAAGCTCCTGCAAAAAGGCAGGAGATGCTCAGGTAATCGGGATAAAAGTCCACTACAACATCCCAGGTACAGAGCACACAGCATAGGCTGGAACACTTGGAGGGACAGAGAAGGTGGGTTGGAAAGTGAGCAGCTGGAAGGCGGCAGAGGCGATGAGAGCAGCATTTCAGCTGCTCCAGCACCAGCTCATTGGCCACCACCTGAACCCTGAGAGACTCAAGCTCCCCATCCAAACCCCTGTGAGCAACTTGAGGTGCTGCCAGGGCAGGGTTAATCTGCAGAGCATGTTCATCACTCAGATATGGCCAGATGTGAAGCATCTCTTCCATACCAGGAGAGGGGATGATTTTTTTTATCAGAAGACAAAGCAGAGCTGCCTACAACTCACAGAGGCAGCCTGGGAGCCCCCAGCCCACAGGTACCTGCTTTGGCACATTTATTGCAGTGTAATGGGCCAGCCAGTGGCACAACAGCACTGGCACAATCAGGGGATTTCTGTTTCTAAATCACTGCTTGGGTTTTGCCCTCCAAGTGCTCGATTTGTGAGTTCTCGTATGGGAATTCAGCCTTTGCAGAGCTCATCTCTGGGGGACCAAGCCTGGGCCACAACAGAGTGGGTTACAATAAGTACTCAAGCTTCACTTCCACCTTACAAACATATACAAAGCATCTTTACTTTCATTAGCAACTATGCTCTCCAAAAAGCACTACAGTGCATTATTAAGGAAAAAAAAAAACCCTTTGTAAAAACAAAGAATATTTTCAGAATTTCTTTAACCGCCAGGATAAATATTGATGAAGCTTTCTGAAATTGCGGAGTGTGGTTCCTGTCCACCTCCAATTGCAGATTTAATCAAGGGCAGCCCAAGTTTTTCATTGAGTCATGAAAGTGATATCAAAATCATAAAAAAGAGCGAAGTTATATGTACTGCTTTACAACTGATAAGAACGACTGACTCTGGCGGTTTCATTGCTGTGATTATCAGCTGCCACAATAAACAAGCAGCGACTTCATTATTATTCTACTCCATACTCAAGTCTGGCTGAAACCCAGACCCAGTTATTCACACCAGCCTGTTCTCAGGGCTTTTTCCCTGATGCCCACAGAAAGTTTTCATAGGTAATCTTCTGATTTCTGGGTAGGATCCCCTTGGGCTCCACATATGACTTGTTTACCTAAATGAATATTTGGAAAGGTAAAGAAAATAAACCTGTGGATGGCGCCCATGCAGATGGACACTGTGGTTGCTCTGCCTCTACTCCAGCCCAGAGTGGAGATTTCTGGCTTATTCCTGCTCTTACAACACCCCGTGCCAAGAGGGCTGGTGCAGGATCACTCACCTGCACCGTACGTCGTGGCCAGCATGATGGAGGAGACCCACGCGATCTCGCTATAGGATGTGCCAAAGAAATCCTGGATTTCTTTGAAGAAGATGGCCAAGCCTTTGGGGAAGGCATAGGCAAAGCCGATGGAAACAAAGGCGCCGAAAACCACCACCCACCCCCAGCCACCGTCCGGCGGGCCGGGGGCTCGCCCGGCCTCAGTGGGGGCCGGCATGGCCGGGTGGGCCCACGCTCCTTGGGGAGCCCTGGAATACAAAGGGCAGAGTTGTGGGGTCAATCGGGGGATGCCACTCCCTCGGACCCTTAGTCCTGGGATGCTGCTCCTCCAGACCCCCGTCCTGGGGTGCTCTTCCCCAAACCCTCAGTCCTGAGATTTTGCTCCCCTGGACCTCTGATCCCAGGGCGCTGCTTCCCCAGTCCCAGGGCGCTATTCCCCTGGCCTCAGAGTCCTGCGATGCTGCTCCTCCAGACCCCAGTCCCGGGGGGCTCTTCCCCAAACCCCCAGTCCTGAGATTTTGCTCCCCTGGACCTCTAATCCCAGGACGCTGCTTCCCCAGTCCCAGGGCGCTATTCCCCTGGATTCAGTCCTGCCGATGCTGCTCCCCTGAACGCTGCACCGCTGGGCCTCCAGTCCCGGGATGCTGCTCCTG